>CM057451.1:947177500-947595000 GCA_016271365.2 Neoceratodus forsteri | reverse complement strand
ACCACCCAGCCCTACTTGTGTGCTATTTAACAAGGTTAGCTCCCCTGACTGCTCTTTTTGCGCAAGTTAACGGTAACCCTGTAACATCTCACATCTGTTGTACTCGCTTCTGAATTTAATAAGTAATTAAGTTATGCTGTTATGCACTGCATTATGTAATCTGAAACCCTGTCCGTCTTCCCTCTTAACATGTAAATTGTCCCTGTGTGTTTCCCTCCCTTATCTGATGTGGAGCCTCTGTAAACGAGCCTTTGGCTCAAAGGTGTTGTAATACAGAGATTTAAATACATAAATAAATAAATAAAATTACTTTAATGAAAATAAATTTCTCCAAGCAATGAGAAATGGAGAGCACTCAGGGGCCAACTTGTTCCAGAAGGTGGAGAAATTAATTTGACTCACTAGCAGCAGTGCCTACAGGCAGCAGTTTTCTACTGCTTTCTGACTGGCCAATGCCCAGCCATCATTAGCATAGGCACCACCTCTGGGGCAACTGAATGCAGCTGGCAATACTGCAGAAGTCAAGCATACCGATGGATTCCTGAGGTGAGAAAGAAAAGTTACGTACTTACTGCAACTCAAGATCTTCCTGAATATCTTTTCCTTAGAGTCCCACTCATAGGTATGTGCTGTAAGCACTAGGACACGGCTGAAGCCAGAACTTTTGTGGACGTGGGTGACATGAGTAGCCCTCACATGCATGTCCCTGGCATGTGTCTGCTAGTATACAGCAGCACCAGCTCTCGATAGTCTCAGTACATTTTTACTGAGCAACTTAGAAACTGTTTTCTGAATACATATTCGAATGCTTTATTCGATGCTCATTTATTATATACTACACTCATTCTGTATTGTGTTCCTACTGTTTTCCATGTCCCCAGGTTGCACCTGTAAATGAGCCTTGACTCAGTGCACCTTTCCCGATCACCAAAGTTTAAAATAAATAAAATAAATAGACAAACAAATCTATGCAAAACTTATATATTAAGGACATAAGACAGCGTTGGTGGGCCATATAAAAAGAGCTAACACGCCCAAACAAAACAGTGTCTTCACAGCCCAAACCTAACAGAAAATGGTGGAAGACAGCAACTCTACAATCACTGAGGTGAGTCTGGGGGCTTGGGGTGGGAGTGGTTATCTATGGAGCAGAAATTCAGGAAGATCTTCAGCTATAGCAAGTAAGTTCTGTGAATGTTTTTGCTGACCTGTTATCTGTTTATACAACTTTAACCCAAATATGCATTGTCTGTATATAATGCCTATATTGTATGTAGCTTATTCTGTATGCATTGTGTAGTTTATACTGTTTGTACGATACGGGTGCAACTGTAAAAGAGATTCTTCTCTGTTTGCTCACCAATAAACTGATATGATGTAACTTTTCTATCTTCCAAGAATCAACCTTCCCATAAATTCCCACTTACGGGTCAATGTACCAAGCTTGGTGTAACAGTCCCCCCTAGGCTAGGAAGGCTGGAAATCTAGGTCTCACTCAGGATAGCAATCCATTCAGAATGGTTCTGCCAAATGTGACATGCTGCTTAGCATGAAAATCTAGGACAGTGCCTGGTAAATAAAGGTATGCATTGTGCTCCAAAAAGCAGCCCTGCAGAGCTCTGCAACAGGCACTGAGTGCATCTCTGCTAAGGAGGCAGCTACTGAATTGGCACGTACCTTGCCATCCAGCTCTGCCCCTGCTACGGTGTAGCAGTATTGAAGGCAGTTCACAATCCAAAAGGAAATACAAATGAAAAACTATAAGGTAATAAATTTGGTGGATGACTGACGACGAAGTTTCCATGGAGTCTGTGGGAGTATGGTCGACGGTGGCCACCCCCACTTATATAGGTAGGGATGCTGGCATATGATGTCGGTATGGGCGGCCCCTACTAGACTGCCATGGGAAGGTTTCTGTGCATTCCTAGTGCCTGACGACTAAGTTCCATAAGTGCGACTTGATGAGAGATATCCCCAAAGACATAGTTAGCCAACCATTTGGACAGGCACTGTTTAGAAACCAGTATGCCCTCTTTCCCAGGGGTGAAAGAAACAACTGCAAGGATATCCTGCAGTCCATTGTGCAATGCATAGTAGCAGAGTATTCTATGTATTGTACATCTTAAGTATGCAGCAATGCTTCCCCTAGATTGGCATGCTCTGGATAATAGGCAGGTGGAGAGTTTGAATTTTTTTTTTTTTGTGTTTTCTTTTCACCCCGACGTGCATCCATGCCAACCTCTCCTTCGGGCGAGCCAATGCT
Source organism: Neoceratodus forsteri (assembly GCA_016271365.2). Classification (NCBI taxonomy): domain Eukaryota; kingdom Metazoa; phylum Chordata; order Ceratodontiformes; family Ceratodontidae; genus Neoceratodus; species Neoceratodus forsteri. The sequence continues at coordinate 947,592,737 of CM057451.1, read as the reverse complement.
GTTATTGACTCATCCTGTCCCCACCCCCCCATTCTCACATGACAGTCAATTCCCCACGGGTAACCCGGCATATCCCTTCGCCGGATGGGCCCCCTCCTCTGAGAGGGAAGGCACCAGCCAGAGGGGCAGCAGACCATTGCAACATCTTGGCCCGGAGGGTGCTGCTGAGGCGGAAGGCTTCAGAGGCATTGACGGGCTCGGAGAGCCAAGCAGCCGTCATCCAACGTGACGTGGAGCATTTTCACGTTTTCTGGTTGACGTCCCTCCTTGCGCCGTCGTGCAGTGCTCCTGGTCTCCACCAGAGGCCGCTGCCAACCGACACCTTTCCCTAGCCCGCCCCTGAGAGAGGACAGCAGTTCCACGGATGCTCAATCCTCTCCCGCCCCAGCCAGCCCCCGGCATCCAGAGTCTGTTCCTGAACCCGGGTTGCTGGCGTGGATCCAGGTAAGGCACCCACGCCTTAACCCTCTACGCCACTGGGCTGGGCGGATAGTTTGATTAAACGAAAACTCAGACGCCACCTTAGGAAGAAACTTATAACTGGTACTTAAAAACACTGTCTTTGTGGAAAATCAAATAAGGCTGCTCACACAAGAGCCTGCAGTTCTGAAATCCTTCAGGCAGAAGTAATAACTAAAAGAACAGGTTACTCACCTGCACAGTAGTTCTAGGAGTGGCATATGTTGTTCATCCACACTTCTTGGCATGTCCCCTTCCACTTTAAATCCTGCCGGAAGTCTTCAAGCTGACTCCTCCCCCCCACCCGGGTGGTATATACCTCGGCTCCACCCCATGACACCAGATCTTAGCCCACTGGAAGCTAGGTTGTGCGCCTGAAGCCGGGGAGGTCGGGTGGGTTGTGTGGATGAACAACATATACCATTCCTAGAACTCCTGTTACAGGCGAGTAACCTGTATTTCTAGGGACATGGATATGTTGTTCAATCCACACTTACTGGCAGACTCCAAGCAGTTCTCTGGGAGGAGGGAGGCAAGGCGCATACCCTCTACTTACAAAACAGAGATTGGAGAACCGAGGTCCCAAAACCAGCATCCTGGCGTGACTCAAGGTCAATGTGGTAGTGGGTAATGATGGGGTTTGCTGACTTTCAGGTAGCAGCCCAGCAGATTTCCTGGATATGGATGTCTCTGGAAGCAGCCACCGATACAGTAGTATGGCTGGTAGAATGAGCTCTTATCCCTCTGGGAGGCTCCTTGCCCGACAACTCGTAACACAGACCTATGCATGATGTAATCCACCTTGCTAGGGTCCGTTTGGCTGCAGGTCTGCCAGAAGCAGCTTCAGCATAGGTGACAAACAGCTGGCAAACCTCTTCACGAATTTCTGCCGTCCTGTCCTTATGATAGGAGAGAGCACATCTCAGGTCCAAAGTATGGAGCCTAAACTCGGCATCCGAGGTGTAATTAGGGTAGTATACCGGAAGAGTCAACACCTGCTTAAGGTGAAACTCTGACACCACCTTCAGAAGGAATTCCGGGTTGGGGCACAGGATGACTTTGTCCCTATGAAAGACCAGATAAGGGGAGTCTACCAAAAGCGCCTTGAGCTCCCCTGCCCTTCTGGCCGATGCAACAGGCACCAGGAAGGCCGTCTTCCACGACAAATGTGAGAGCTCACACTTGTGCATGGGTTCGAATGGCTTGCCCATGAGCTTTGCCAAAACCAGCAAAAGATCCCACGGAGGTGGAGGTTCACGCACCAGAGGGGATATGTGATCCAGGCCTTTCAAAAAGCATCCGACCACTGTCTTCTGTGCCAATGTCGGCTGACCGGCCTGTGCCCGGTAAGAAGGAATGGCAGCCAGGTGCACCCCAAGGGTTGATGACTGAAGGCCCCCTTTGGAGAGAGACAAAAGGTGGTCGAGAATGTTAGCCTCAGAGCAGGATAAGGGGTCCAGACTCTTACCCTGACACCAAATGGAAAACCTTTTCCATTTGAAGGCATAACATTTCCTGGTAGATTCCTTTCTAGATGCCTCCACCCCAGTGTAGACATCTTCGAAAAGACCCAAAGCCTGGAACTCAAGCCGCTCAGGTACCAGGCTGTGAGGTACATGGATTGAAGGTCCGGATGGAATACCTTCCCCTGATTCAGAGATATCAGGTTCGGGTGTGTACAAAGCCGCTCTGGGGGCCTGCAGCTGAGGCTGAGGAGATCTGGATACCAGAACTGGCGCGGCCAATCTGGGGCTACCAGGATCACCTTCGCCTTGTCCCTCCTCACCTTGAGTAACACCTTGTGGATCAAGGGAAATGGAGGGAAGGTGTAGAAGAGCTCTGGGGTCCACAGCCTCAAGAAGGCATCCCCCTGCAGCAAGCCCTGCTGAGGGGGGCGGGCATGATACAGCCTCAGCTTGGTGTTTTCCCTGGAGGCAAACAGGTCCACCAACGGTTTTGCCCCACGGAGAACAGGCTGTAAGCTACCTCTGGATGGAGAGACCACTCTTGGGATGTCTGGCCTAGGCGGCTGAGAGCATCCGCCAGCTGGTTTGAGGCTCCTGCCACATGGATGGATAGGAGATCCGCCTCCAACCGGCTTAAGAGGGTCCAGAAGCAGCGCGCCTCCTTGCAGAGCAGATGGGAGTGCATGCCGCCCTGTTTGTTGAGGTAGTACATGGTCGTGGTATTGTCCATCTGGACTTGAACCATTTGACCCTAGAGCGAAGGAGCAAAAGCTGCACTGCCAATCTGACTGCTCTGAGCTCCAACAGGTTGATGTGGCATCGTGACTCCTCGGAGGTCCAGAACCAATGGACCCTGTTGTCCCCCATGTGGGCTCCCCAGCCCATGAGAGAGGCATCGGTCGTAAGGATGACAGTTGGCTCGGGGTGGACAAACTGGATCCCTTCCTGTAACTGGTCTGGGGCGGTTCACCATTGGAGAACGTCCCACATCTTCTGGGTTACAGTGATCAGCTGGTCAAAATACCAAATCGCTGAGTCCACAGAGTGGCCAGCTCCCACTGGAGAGGGCACATGTGCCACCTGGCCCAACGGACCACCGAGGTACACACCGCCATGTAACCCAGAAGGTGCAGAAAGTCCCGGGCAGGGTGCAAATGCCCAACCAGAAAAAAATCGAGCAAAGGAGGAGAGAACTTCCGCACTGTCCACTGGGAGCTGAGCTCTGGCTTGACAAGAGTCTAGCTCTGCCCCGATGAAGCCCATCACCTGAGAGGGCACGAGTTCTGACTTGACCTCATTGATCAGGAGGCCGAGTTGGAAGCAGGTTTGGAGGGCCAGATCCCTGGACCTCTCCACCTCCTGAAGGGAGAAACCTGCCAAGAGCCAGTCGTCGAGATAAGGGTAGATTCTGACTCCTCGATGCCGAAAGGTGGGCCACCACCACTGCAATGCATTTGGTGAAGATCACAGGGACCAATGACAGGTCGAACGGCATGGCTCGGAACTTGTACAGGGTCCCCTCAACCCTGAAGCAGAGAAACCGCTGATGGGATGGACAGATTGGGACGTGAAAGAACACGTTCTGTTGATCCACTGAACAGAACCACGTTTCGCTTCAGGGATGGTATGATCTGGTTCAGAGTGACCATCCAGAAGGTGCGAGGCCCGAGATATTGATTCAGGTTGTGGAGATCTAGGATGGGGCGCCAACCCATCTGCTTGGGCACCAGGAAGTACCTGGAAACAAAGCCTAGGTCTGTTGGAGGATCCGGCACTGGAGCTACTGCCTCCTTGCAGAGGAGCTGAGCTACATCGTCTCGAAGAGATGACTGGGTGCAAGCGGAGATCCTTTCCTCCCCTAGGGGCGTGTGCTCGGCTGGAAGGGTACTGCTCGAATTCTAGATGCAGTCCCCAACTGACCACTTCGAGAACCCACCTGTCCGAAGTCATAGCGGACCAGGCGGAAAGGAAGTGGAGGAGCCGACCCCCCACGGGAGGACCCAGAGCTGGAGTGACGGGTGTAGGGGTGGCAACCCCCCAACCCGTCATTGAGCAGGCTCAGAGGAGGAGGCTCCAGGACCTGCGCCTCTGCCTCCTTTACGAGGCTGCTGAGGACCCTGCTTGGGCCGCGGGTGCCAAGCTTGAGCCTGCTGCTGCTGCTGCTGACCTCCTTGATAGGAGGACTGCCTGACCACAGGGGAAGAGTGCCGAAATGGCTTTTTCCTTCACTTCTGCTGGTTCTTGCCCGAAGGACCCTTAGCAGAAGTAGCATCCAAGGTGGCGCTGGATTGCTCTATATGCTGAAGGTGACCAGACCGGCCACTCCTGGATCGAACAAATCGGTGCCTAGGAAGGGCACATCATCGAGTTTATGCTGAGTATCTGCTGAGAAGGAGGAAAGCCTCATCCAAGCCCTGCGGTGAGTGCCCACTGCGGCTGCTAAAGAGCGGGCCCAAGAATCTCCTATGTCCAGGGCCATGTGGAGCTGCTGTTTTGCGACAGCATGGCCCTGATCACGGACTTGCTTGACTGTGGTCTGCATGTCCGCTGGGAGATGATGGAGGACCTTGTCTAATGACCCAAGAAGGGCATGAGAGAAGTGTACCATAATGACAGCCAAGCTGGCCTGACAAAGGCATAGAGGAGGCCGCATAGACCTTACGGGCAGAGTGGTCCATATTCTAGGACTCCTTGTCCAGGGGTCGGTCAGTGTTGGCCGAACTACCAGTACGCCTGAACACAGAGGCAGTCACCAGGCTCTCAGCTGAAGGGTGCTCTGTGAACCCCGCAAGGGACCCCATGGGCACCGCATACTTGCGGGCCATGTAGGCAGATGGTGTTGGGCAGGAAGCAGGACGCTGCCAAAGTTCTAGGGCCGGGCTAACAATGGCCTCAGCCACTGGAAAGGCCTCTGTCGGGGTGTCCCCTCTCTTGAGGATATCAGTGAGAGGGTACTCCGCCTTTTTTTTGGATGGACTCCATGGGCATCCCGGTAGAATCGGAGATGAGGCGGACAATGCCCTGGAAAGAGGAAGGGCCTTCAACCTTGCCACGGATGACTCATCATCCCCGGGATGTGAGTGCAGTCCGGTGACGTCAGAGTCCGAAGAATCATGGTACAACGGTCTGCCGCCTATGTCCCCCTCGATACTCCCAGGGTGATCCGGGGTGACTGTGATCAACAGACGCTGGGGGAGCCCGGTGTCTGGTCGGTCCTCTTTCGAGGGCACCCCTCCCTCAGGCTGCTTAGGCGGTGGTTCCACCCTAAGCAGTGGAGAGTCCGGGATAGGCCGAGCTGGAATATGGGCCGGCCCCACGGGCAGAGGAACCAGTGGCTTCAGTTCTGGAGGGGTTGGCTTCCGCCTAGGAAGCGAAAGTCAAGTGATGGCCGGGGTAGGCGGCGGAGCCAGCTTTTGCCCGATCAATATCAGCTGCTGCCACATGAGGTCTTCATAGCGTCGGAGTTTCCGCCGAAGCCTCTCCTCATGCGAGGAGGATGAGGACCTGGGGCGTCGCCTCTTTTTAAAGCGTTTATGGCTCTTCTTCGGTTGTTCGGCCAAGGGGGTTCTGAACCTTGACCGAGAGCGGGGAAGCCGACTTGGTCAGTCAGGAGATACCAGAATCAGTGAAACCTGAGGGCCTGGAACCGGGTCCCTGATGGGGACACCAGCAAGCTGGGTCTCATCAGGGAAGACAAGGACTGGAGTCCTTTCCAAGGAGTCGTCGGGCTGAGCCGGCGACAAGGGGTCGATCGGGTCGAGGACAATCTCAACCTTATTGGCCATATCCTCGGTCCCCTGGCCAGACAGAAGGTCTGAGAAGCCCGCGGACAAGGATGCAAACTCGACCGAAGTCGAGAACGCGTGTTCCTGGGACTCTGACCTCTCTCGGTCCCAGGAGCATCTTCGTCAGGATGAAGACGACGGGTCCTTCTGTCTCTTTCAAGAACAGGAGGAGTGCAAGCCCAAGGGAGCCTCACCCCGGGTGGGGAAGAGACTGGCACAGCTCCTTAAAGGAGCCTGTAAAGGTGGAGCCAAGGTTCAGCGGGACGAAGAAGCTTCGATTGGCCGAAGCTCGAGCTGCTTCCTCCTCGAATGCCTTCATCTGTTCCAGCAGTTTGGCAGATCCCGCGGCCCCAGAAACTGCCCACCTCACCTCCTTTGATTTCACCGGTGGGTTCCTTTTCTCCAGTCTCCCCAGCTTCAAACATGCCTTGCGGTTGTCCAGGACACTGGGATGGAAAGCCAGGCAAATACTGCACGACGAAGTGTCATGGCCGACACCTAGGCAGTAAACGCACTGAGGTGAGAATCGCTGCAGGGGCACTGGCAAAATCCGGGAGAAGATTTTTCCTCCGTGGTAGATGCGATGAAAGCATGATCGCTAACTCGAACGAGTTTAATTTTTGATAAAAACAAGTGGTTTGAATCTAGGGCCTACAATATGCTTGAAAGCACGAGGGAACCTGTATCTTTCAGCGGAAAGGAAGATCTGGGGTCATGGAGTGCAGCCGAGGTATATACCACCTAGGTGAGTGGGAGAAGTCAGTTTGAAGACTTTCAGCAAGATTTAAAGTGGAACGGGACATGCCACGAGGTGTGGATGAACATATCCACACTCCTAGAAATAACCCTTTCCACAACAGAAAGCATAGCCTGCAAGTCACGGCTGACTCAAAAGGAGCCAATGTAAGTTTTTCTAACACAAAATGCAGGTCCCAAGGCAGGACAGGATTGCAAATGGTGGCATCAGAAGAAGAACTTAGACAGGTATGGGACACCTCTCATCGTGCCATCATATGGCCATCAACTGGCACATGGAAAGCTGAAATAGCAGACAAGTGCACTTAATGGAGGAGTACTTCAGACCAGAGTGAGAGGGACAGCAAGTACTCCAGAATCTGATTCACAGGACAAGTGAAAGGATCCAGCTGGTGGGCAGTTGCCCACAGAACAAATTGCTTCCACTTCATGAAATAAGCAGCCCTGGTGGAGGGCTTCCTAGCAGTCACCAGAACGTAAGGCACCCTTAGGGACACCCCGAATCTAGCTGTGGCTACGTCTTCAGGAGCCAAGCACGAAGATGCAGAGAACCGAGGTCCAGATGGACCAGGGTGTCCTGTTCCTGGGAGAGCAAGCTGGTGCACAGGGGAAGAAACACTGGAGCTTCCACTGCTGCTGTAGAGGAAACCAGATCTACTGAGGCCAGAAGGGTGCAACGAGGATCACAGTGGCCCCTTCCACCTGAAGGCTGGTAAACAACCTTTGAATTAGCGGGAAGGGGGCACAGAGAAACCTCCCCTTCAAAGAGAGGGACGTGTCTTGCCTGAAAACTCCAGGCCCTGGAGCGAGCAGAAATGCGGCAGTTTTACATTGAGTGGGGATGCAACAAGGTCCAACTCTGGATGACCCCACCTGTTACAACAGGTCTTCTACGACTGAGGTCAGTAGCTCTCACTTGTGTACCTTGAACTGTGATCAGCTTAGCCTGTTCACCAGGACATTTTGGACACCTGGCACGTGGATGGCCAAGAGTTGTAGACCGCAGTACCAGACCTTCATGGCTTTCCTACAGAGAGGGCATGAGTGGGCCCCCCCTTGCTTGTTGATATAATGGACTACAAAGATGTTGTCCATCTGTACCAACAGATGGCTCAGGGGCAGCTGGGTCTGGAAAGCTTGCAAGCATACAGACCTGCCCTCATCTCCAAGATGTTTATATGAAGGGTGGTCTCCACTTTGGGCCACATCCCCCATGTCTGATGAGGACCCAAATGCCCCCCCCCCCAACCGAACCCTGAAGCATCTGTTGCAAGGATTTACTGAGGGGAGGGAATGTGGAAAGGACCCCTTTCAGCAGGTTGCTGGGTTTGATCCACCAAAGTAGCACCTTTATGCTGGAGAAGACACCAGGACTAGCTGTTCTAGGTTGCTGGTGCACTGATCCCACTGGACTCTCAATGTCCACTGGGGAATCCTCATTTGCAGCCTGGCCCGAGGAAGCATCACAATGATCATAGCCATCAGGCCCAAGAACAAGAGAAAGGATTTGGCTGAAACATATCTGCTGTTGTAAAGCAGGTGGGCTTGAGCCATCAGGCAGTGTGCACTGTCCTGAGGCACGAAAGCCATACCTTGAGTAGTATCCCATACTTCTCCTATGTACTGGAGGCACAGCCATGGGGGACAAGACAGATTTGAGCAGACTGATGGTGATCTATAGGTAGTTGAACAATTGCGTTGTATGTGCCAGGGTCTGGGGCAGTTGTTTCCTGGACTGCGCTCCAATCAGCCAGTCATCCAGGTATGGAAAGAAAGTCCCTCACTCATGAGGGCTGCTGCCGCCACTACTACCATGCATTTGGTAAACACCTGAGGAGCTGCGGACAAGCCAAATGGAAAGGCATGGAACTGAAATCTGAGGTACTGCCAGTGGGAGGCACACATTTTGATATGCAGGGTATGCATCCTGCATGTTGAGGGAGCATATCCAGTCTCGCTGATGCAGATGAGGCAGCAGAGGGTCACCATTCAGAACTTCTTGAAACAGATGCAGAAGTTTAGACTGCAGAGGTCCAGGATGGGCCGGAGATCCCCTGTGCATTTGGGATCCAGGAAGAAATGTGAGTAGAATTCCCTGCCCATCTCATCTGGTGGACAGATTATATGGCCCTTTTTTGCAGTAATGTATGGATCTCCCCCCAGAACACTGGGATGTGGTAGCAAGGTAACTGGATTGAGCTGGGAGTTGCTCTGGAGGCCACTCCAGAAGTCCCAGAGTGTGCCTTTGTCCTATGAGCTGTAGAACCCAAGCACTTGTGGTGAGCTCCAAACGACCCCTACCACTGCCTCCTGCAATATGGGGGGGGGGGTCAGGTAAGGAGCCACCTGCAGCCACAGCCACTCCCTCCTCCTGTGGGGGCTTTCCCAGAGGTGGAGGAAGGGGTGGACAGGGCAGAGGCTGCTCGGTGTTTGCCCCAAGGCTTAGGTCCAGGCTTGGGTCTATGGGTGGCACAATGAAAGGGCACCCTCAGCCCACTTTTCAGCTGGGTGTGATATAAAGAGTGAACTGACTGCAAGGTCTGGCTGGAGGCCTTCAAGTCCAAGAGTATGTCTTGCACGTCCACCCCAAAGAATCTGTAGCCTCTGAAGCAGCACTTGTAAGCTGATCTCAGCAAGTGCTTACCAATATTGGCCCCGGACTGAAAGGACCTGAAGCAGCTGCTGAGTTTGAAGGTCCTCTGGGAGAGTCTTGGCTGCCTCTTTGGCCAGTCTCCAGACCTCATTTTGAAATTTGACCATATGGGCAATATAGTTCAAGACCCTAATGGTCAGAGTAGCCGTGTCAAAGGTTCTTTTGCCAGTCAAGCTTTCTGGACTTCTTATCCGGAAGACGACGGCCAAGATGTTCTGGATTCTTAGCCCAGTCGTGGGCAGCATTAATGCCAGAGTCTGCCTGAGGTTGCTCAACAAAAAATGGTTTCCCCGAAGGGGCCTGGTACAGCTTGTCTGCCTTCCTAGGCATGGCGGGGACCAGGTTAGGTCTATACGAAAGGCTCCATCAAGGGCGGTATGATGAGAGGAGGAGGGTCTGGCAACTCGAGGTAATGAGACAGATGGTGTCAGGAAGGGTCCTGTTCCTCTGCCTCGAACCCCATAGTGGTCTGCAACTGACACATAACCAAGACAAAAGACATATCATCAAGGGGAAACCAAGGGGATATATCTTGGGGTCTCCTCACCCCCAGAGGACACCGTGGAAGTGGAATGGGAGGGGCTAGTGTCCCCGTCATTGGAAGAAGGTCTGGGTGGTACTCATCATCGTCACTCTGCCCAGGGTCAGGCTCCTAGGAGGAGAAGATGATGGAGAAATTACCTGGCATGACATCAGTGGAGACTAGGGACCCAAGGCTGAAACAGGGGTTGCAGAATGAGCCGACGGCAGGGTTGGAGTAGGCCGAGTCCCCCTGAGAGCGCCAAGCTGGTGTCAGCCACGGCCATACTGGCTGAGCCACCCGACTGATGGCCTGTGGAGAATAAGGGCCTGAACAGCAGGAGCTGAAAGGTTGGTGGTGCTGTGGAAGCACCCGACGCGGATGAATCCACACCCACAAGAGTAATACCTGTATTTTTGGGCTGTCACAGCAAACCCTTTGGAAGATGGCTCCACCATGGTCAATGCCAGCAAAGCGATCAGGAACGATCCATGGAAGAATGCTCTTTAGCCTGGTCCTTATCCTGGTGCATATGCTTCCCAGTTGACTTGTGTGGGGCCTTGGACGAAAGGGAACCAGAGGAAAAGGCTGGGTGAAGCAGAGGAACTCCTGGCTTGAAGCTCCTTTTCCATGCGGGCAACTTTCTGTTGCAGCAGAAAGGTCTCCAGGGTCTTCTGACGGCACCTCCTGATAGCCTGGTTGAAGCAGCGACAAAGCTCGCAGGCCGGTTTTATGTCATAACAGCAAAAATTTCACAGCGACTTGCATAACAGCAAGTACATTTTGCTGAAAACAAAACTGGCTGTACAACAACCTCAGCAATAGTCACCACAACAACGGCACTATACAGTGCAGTCCGGAACCACATACACTAACATTGTCATGCGAAGGTGGAAGAGGGCCTATGCCCCGCCAAATGAGATAATCAACCGGGGTGGGGGAGACAGAGGAATAGACGGGAGGGGGTAAACAGTCTCATGGGGGATACAACGTGGCTAGGGCAACACAGTCAGGGGAACCAGAGAACACACAACAAAAAAATATAAAAACTCTAACACCTAACAGGCATTCCAAAACATTTACCTACTGGCGGTCCCAAACCTGGGACTATGACCATTCTAACCGGGGACCATATCCACCACTTCAGGCAGCCAGCTTGGCAGCAGCAGGTTGCACTGCTCCATTTATCCAGCCTCACTAGACACTCTCCCCCAAATCATTCGTGCTTGCTGTTCTTTCCTTCCTAACTCGCCATTTCCTCCCCCATTATCCTCAGATGGTTGCTGCTCCTTTGGGCGTGCAAACTGAGTCACTCAAATGTGAGTCGCTCAATTTGCTTCGCCCATATCACGGGATACCTTGCAGGCCTGCACATCGTGGTCCAGGCCTAGGCAGCGGATTCAGGCGTTGTGGCCACCCTTCTCAAGACTATTCTCCATGCAGGCACATATTTAAAACAGTTTCCTCTAGGAGATGGAGTTCAGCATAAAAGTGAGAAAAAATCACTTTGGAAACAAAGTGATGATAAAGGCTTGGAAGAGAAAACAAAACTCATAAAACAGAAAAAGGAGATAGACTGAAGCTGGCGGTATCTTCTGTGAAGTCTGATGTGCGATGGTCAATGACATGAAACGAACTGAGGAGGGCACGGGGTCACCCATGCTTATATGGGAAGGGCATAGTCAGCATGCAATATTGGCATGGGTGCCCCCGATAGACTGCTAGCTAGAAAAGTTTCCATGTGGTCCTAGTGCCTGCCAGTTGTAGTTTCATAAGGGTGGCCTGCTGCAAGAGATGCCCTCAATGAAGATAAATGTGTTACTCAGCTGTAACCATTCTAGGAGTGGCATATGGTTCGCATCCACACAATGGCAGTTCTTCCTCAACAGCTGATTCACTGGAACATCTTTAAGCAAAGCTCCTCCCACCACCCCAGTGGTATATCCCTCCGCCCCGCCCTGTGACAGCAGATCTTGCATGCTGGAAGCAGAGATCCACAGTGCCACTTGCCAGGGAAGGCTAGGGAGGTGGTGTGAATGTGAATCATATACCACGCCTATAACTAGTTACAGGTGAGTAACCAATTTTTCTAGGGGTGTACATATGGTTCACTTATCCACACAATGGCAGACTTCCAGCAGTTCTCTGAGAGAAAGTGGAAAGGTGTGCACCTCTACTTGGCAAACAAATATGGGAGAATCAAGGCCCTAAATGCAGCATCCCAGTGAGACTCAAAGTCGATGCTATAACGGGGAGATGAAGGTGGGTGCAGACTTCCAGGTGGCAGCACTGGGTATCTCCTGAATAGGAATGTCCCTGAAAGCAGCCACCTAGGTTGTGGTATGTCTGGTGGAATGAGCCCTAAGCTTATGGGCGGCTCCCTACCAGCCAACCTATAACAGAGGTCGATGCAGGAAGTTATCCACCTTCCAATCCTCTTAGCTGCCGGTCTGCCAGACATGGCTTCAGCATGTGTTACAAAGCTGGTGAGTCTCACCCTGAACTCCAGCTGTGCACTCCACATAATAGGCGAATGCCCGCTGCTAGTCCAAGGAATGCAGCCCGTACTTGGCCTCCAAAGATGAGTTGGTAAAGTATACTGGAATGTTCATCACCTGGCCAAGAAATGACTGAAAACAGACTAGTAACTATCCCAGAAAAGGGAGTCCTTTTGGATCTACACACTTGTGGGGGCTTAAACCCCCATGTCTGAATGGCAGATCTGAACGTAGACCATTTCTGGGATAGTTGCTAGCCTGTGTTATGTTCCTTTCCCTACACAGCTTGTTGGGAACCATATGTAGTGATCTAAGTGCATTATAGTTACAGAATATTTATTTTTATTTTTTTAGTTGTTCAACCAGGAGTATCCAGTATCCAGGAGTTTAACCAGAATATCATACTTTACTCTATAACTTTATGAAAAATCTTTATTTTCATAATGCTTTGTTATTTTTAATGTTTACATTTGCACTTTTCACTTGCAGAGCACTTTTTTTGAACTCATTTGCAATTTTGTGGTCACTTTAAATGTGTGCTATGCAGGTGTCATTCCACTAGAGGCCAGTATTCCCTTGACAAAGCCCAGAGCATCTGGGTGAAATGCAAGGTCAGGCTGTGGAGGCCGTTTGCTGTGTTTGTACTTGGAAAAACCCACATCAACTGACTTTGCTACTTTATGGAGATATGTGATGTTTAGCCCAGCTTTTTTGCTTGCTCCATGAGAAAGTTTCCCACCATCCTCCATGATCTTCAATCACTGATGCTTGGTGGTCTGAGAGAGACTGACAGAAAAATATATATTTTTTTAAATCACTAAACTAACAAAAAAACCAAAACTCTAGCTTAAGAAAGTACAGTTACGTAAGAACTTACTGTAACAACAGATCTTTGAGGGAGTCTCTTTCAGTAGGTCAAACCTATGGAACTTTGCCATCAGGCGCTAGGATCTCATGGAAACCTTTTTCTGTAGCAGTGTACTAGGAGCTGCCCATGCCAATGTCTGCATACCGACATAACATATAAAGGTGTAGGCGGCCCCGCTCCCTCCTCAGTTCCCGCTGGAGACCATACATGCCCAGCCTACCTTGGGGGTACCCATGAGAGAGAAAGGGTGCCTAGGCCTGAACAGGGTAGGAGCACCAAAGAAAAAAGTAACCAGTCTGGAACAGAAAGGACCCCAAACAGGGAAGGTGGGAGGAACAGAATGACCTGCTGAAAGAGATTCCCTAGAATGTCTACTGTTATGGTAAGTTCTTACGCAACTACTCTCTTCATCGAGGTTCTCTCTTTCAGCAGGTCACACCTAACCTAAGGAACGAGTCCCAAACAGTAAAATCAGAAAGGACTAAAAGGGAGGCAGGAAAAACAGACCTCATGAGAGGAGACTCTAAAGCATGGGTAGGTCAAAACCTGTCCGCCTACGAGAGGCAATGTCCAAACTGTAATGCTTGGTAAAATTGTGGACAGAACTCCAAGTGGCAGCAGCACAAATGTCAGCAGCAGACACATTCCTAAACAGGCAACTGAAGCGGCCATGCCTCTAGTGGAATAACCCTCGACATCTCCAGGAAGTTCATTATTGTACTTCCTATAACAAAAGGTAACAGTTGGCTACCATTTGGACAAGCACTGTTTACAAACTGGGGAACCCTCTTTCTCAGGGGAAAAGAAACAACTGTTTGGACTTTCTGCAGTCCTTGGTACAATGAGTGTAGTAACCCAAAACCCTAAACACATCCAAAGTATGGGGCAATGCTTCCTCTGGATTGGCACGCTCTGTGTAATAAACAGGACTGTGGATGGACTGGTTAAGAGTAAACTCGGACACTATCTTAGGAAGAAAACTTGGACTGGTACACAAAGAGACCCTGCCTTTGTGAAAAATTAAATTAGGTTGTTCACACAGGAGAGCCTGAAGCTCTGAAATCCTTCGAGCAAAAGTAATACAACTAAAAACAACACTTTCCTAGAGAGAAAGCATAGCTAGCAAGATGTGGCCGACTCAGAAGGAGGCAGGGTCAGTGTCCCCAAAACAAAATTCAAGTCCCAAGCCAGGACAACGTTACACATAGGGGGCTTCAAGTGAAGAATGCCCTACAAAAACGTATGGGCCACCTCTAATTGGGCTACCGGATGACCGTCCACTGGCACATGGAAAGCAGAGATGACAGACATGTGCACCATAATGGAGGAATATTTAAGACCAGAGTCAGAAAGGGACAGTAGGTACTCCAGGACTTGGTTCACAAGATAGGTGAAAGCGTCCAAGTGACGGGCAAATGCACAAATGACAAAATGTTTCCACTTCATGGAATAGGTGGCCCTGGTGGAAGGCTTCATAGCTGCCACAAACACATCAACCAAATGCCAACGCGGGCTATGCTACATCCTCAGGAACCAGGCATACAGCCACAGGGACTTGAGATCCGGATGGACCAGGGTCCCTTGTGTCTGAGTGAGCAGGTCCTGGCAAAGCAGGAGTGGGATCAGAGGCTCCTCTGCCAGTTGTTGCAACACTAGAAACCAGATTTGCCATGGACAAAACGGTGCCACCAGGATGAGGGAGGCCCCCTCCACCTGCAGCTTGTGAAGGACCCGCAGAATCAGTGGGAAGTGGGGGAAGGCATAAAGAAACCTCCCTCTCCAGGAGAGGGACAATGCGTCTCACCAGAAAACTCCAGGCCCGGGATCTAGCAAGCAGAAAAGCGGCAGTTTTGAGTTGTGTGGGGACTCAAAAGGGTCCAACTCTGGCCGCTCCACCTTCTAAAGAGACTTTTGGACATGTACGGTAGCAGTGCCCAATTGTGCTGGCGAGACTGCAACTGACTTAGCAAGTCTGCCAAGATGTTTTGGTCCCCTGGAACATGGACTTCCGACAGCACGAGGTCGTGGTCCAGTGCCCAGTACCAGCCCCTCATTGCCTCCTGACAGAGAGGGTGAGTGAGTCCCCCATTGTCTGTTGAGATAGTGCACCACACTGATGCTGTTTGACTGGACCAGCAGATAATCTGGGGATAGGTGGCTCTGAAAGGCCTGCAAGGCATAGTGGACTGCTCCCATGTCAAACACACTGATGTGAAGACTTGTCTCCGTCATGGACCAGGATCCCTGGGTCTGAAAAGGACCTAGGTGGGCTTCCCCAGCCTGATCCCAAGGCATCCGTTATGAGGACCGGGCAGGGAGAGGGGATGAGGAAGGAGATCCCCTCGCAAAATATGTCTGGGGTTCTGTCACCTGCAGACAGGGGAAGAGACCAGGACTAACTGATCCAGGTTGCCATGACGCTGATCCCATTATACCTGGAGGGTCCATTGGGGTACACGCTTGTGGAGCCTGGCTAGTGGAATAGTGGCTATGGTGGCCTCCATCAGCCCCAGCAGACGCAGAAAAGACTGGGCTGGAACGTATCGTTCCAGGGCCACTAAGGAGGCCTGCGCCATCAGGCAGTCTGCCCTGTCTTGGGGCAGAAAAGCTCTGCCCTGAGATGTATCCAGAATGGTGCCAATATACTGTAGGCACAGAGAGAACAGACTTGGGCAGATTCACGGTGATGCCCAGGGAGTGGAACAGCTACACAGTTCTGTGCGAGGTGGTCAGTAAGAGTTCCCTGGACAGGGCTTTCAAAAGCCAATCATCAGATAAGGGAACAAATAATGGCCTTCCTGTTGAAGGGCCACAGCCACCACCATTAAGCACCTGGTAAAGACCCACAGCACACAGGACAAGCCAAAGGACAAGACTGAATGGAAAATATTTCCTCTGGCATGATCAATGACAGTTATGTAAGAACTTACCGTAACAGTATATCTTCGAGAGAGGTTCCTGCCGTAGGTCTTCACATATAGGACTGCACCCCCTGGCATCAGGACTGCACGGCAAACTTCCACCTAGTAATACACAGCGGGGGACCGCCCCCGGCATCACATGACGGCACGTTGGCATGACTGTATATGGGGGCGGTCCCCACACTCACCCTCCAGTTCTCCCGCCAGAAGACCCAGAGAAGGAGAAACAGGAGAAAAGAGATAAAACTCCTTGAGCGAGGAGCCACTGGTAAAAGCTCTGGGAAGGAGAAAAGAACAGGAGCTGGGGAAGGTGGGAGAGAAAAGGTGACCTACTGCAGGAACCTTTCTCAAAGATCTATTGTTACGGTAAGGTCTTACGTAACTGTAATATCTTACTTTTGAGAGGGTTCCTGCAGTAGGTTCTCACATATAGGATTGAATACCAAGCAGTCAAGGAAAAGTAGTCGGAGACTTCGGTCCGGGAGGAGGAACCATCTGCCGATTAGGACAAGAGGTCTTGCAGAACCGCAAGATCAAAACTGGCCCCATGCCTATAGGCGATGTCCAGACTGTAATGCTTGGTGAAAGTATGGACTGAAGATCAAGTGGCCGCAGCACAAATATCTGAAGCGGACACGTTCTGCAAGAAGGCCGTCTAAGCAGCCATACCATGGATCGAGTGGCCTTTCACTTCCCCCAGGAGGGGCTTCTCTTGATAAATGTATGAGATGCAATCAGCCAACCATTTAGGCAAACCCTGTTTAAAATTAGCCGTACCCGGACGTCTGGGTGCGAAAACCACAAACAACTGGTCAGATTAGCGCACCGCCTTAGTCCGAGAGATATAGTATTTCAACATCCTGTGCATGTCCAATGTGTGCAAACTCGGGATAATAAACCGGCAGCTGAACATCTTGGTTCAACGTAAATTCCGAGACTACTTTCGGATGAAAAGGTTAGTTTGCAGAGCCACCCGGTCTCTGTGGAAAATCAAATAAGGCTCTCTTCAAACGGGGACCTGAAGCTCCGAAATCCTTCGAGCTGAGGTAATAGCGATTAAAAAGAGTGCCTTCCAAGACAAATCAATCAATCAATCAATCAATCAAATCTTTATTTATTCAGGCGAACATCATTGAGCACAGCTCATTTGCAAGATGTACCAGATAAGGTCAAGGTTCAATAACTGGTAGATGTATAGGAAGATTTAAAACACGTATATACTTATATACAGTAATCAAGGTTCAATAATTGGTATATGTACATGAATAATTAAAACACTTATATACAGAAATCAAGAACAGAAATTGTTTAAACATAACAGGATATGGTAGGAACATATGAGATGCACTCTAGGTAAACCAGTATATACATATCAACATTGGCAGTAAACATGGCATACATTCAACATGATATACCCAAGATTCCAAAGATCCAAGGGAAGTCAATGTGGACAAAGAGAAATAGTGATTGGATGACTGAAAGAGGTGGTCATAGTCTGAGACAAGTGACATGGTAGGAAGGGGTACGCATGACCAGAGCACGGAATGGTGCTAGAACTGGGAGGTGAAAGGCAGTGATAAGGGCAAAGGTAGGAGCCTGGAGTTAATGGGAGAAGATTATAGCCAGGGGGTGAGGTATCTGTGGAGATGAATTCTAGGGAAGTGAATTGCCATGATATGATGGCAGCCTGAGAGGGGGGAAGGAAAGAACTGCGAATAAACTAGAACTTGTGGAAGCAATTGCATTTTTCAGGGAAGAAACTTAGGTATAGATGCTTGAAGGATGCGAAGGATAGCGCACGTCACAACTTGCTGCCGGCTCAAAAGGGGCAAAGTAAGTTTCTACAAAACAAAATTTAAGTCCCATGGGGGGAACCAGATTATGGACCAGAGGTTTAAGGTGAAAGATCCCCTTAAGAAAAGTTTTGGAGATCTCCAACTGCACAAGGGTTTTGCACTCCACCAGAAGGAGGTAGGCAGAAACTGCAGAAAGGTGGACCTTCAGAGATGAATAACTGAGGCCCAAATCAGACAAGTGCAAGAGGTACTCAAGGACCTCGGGAGCCAAGCAAGAGAGTGGGTCCAGGCCCTTGACCGTGGCCCAAATACAGAATCTCTTCCACTTCACAGCATACACAGACGTGGTGGTGGTGGTGGGGGGTTCCTGGCCTCCACCAGGACTTGGGTGACTGAAACGCGAGACTGCTATGTCCAAAGGTGCCACTCATGCAGGTGGAGAGACCCAAGGCTCGTATGTACCAGGTTGCCCTGCTCTTGAGACAGAAGGTCACGGGAGAGAGGAAGCAGTACCGGGGGTTCCAATGCCAGCTGCTGCAGCAGAGGGAACCAAATTTGCTGAGACCAGAGGGGAGCTATAAGAATCATGTGAGCGCCCTCTGCTTAAAGCTTCAGCAGAACCTTATGAAGAATTGGAAAGGGAGGGACGGCGTACAGAAACCTAACTGTCCAACAGAGACACAGCCAGTCTCACCAAAAAACATCACGCCCGGAAATGAGCGAGCAAAAGCTGGGTAGTTTGCGTTGGAATGGGGAGGCCAATAGGTCCATCTCTGGCCACTCCACTGAGCGAAGAGATCTTTCACTACTTCCTGCTTTAGCTCCCACTCATGAGCCCGCGCGACAGTGCAGCTGAGACTGTCGCCAGGATGTTGTGAACTCCTGAACTATGGACTGCTGTCAGAGACAGGCCATGCTGGACTGCCCAGTACCACACCCACATCGGCTCCCAGCAGAGGGGGTATGATTGGGTGCCTCCCTGTTTGCTGATGTACCAGACCATGGCCGTGTTGTCAGTCTGGATTAGAAATGTTCCCGGTAGTAAGAGGGACTGAAACGCTTGGGGAGCGTAGAGCACAAATCATCTCCAGAATGTTTATATGCAGGTGCTCCTCTTGCGGAGACCATCTCCCTTGAGTACAATGGTCTCCCAGGTAGGCTCCCCAACCTTTACCCCGGAGCATCAGTCGTGAGGGTCATGGAAGGGGATGGGGGATGAAAGGGAATCCCCAAGGAAAGGCTGGATTGTTCCCTCTTCATACTGCCAGAGACCAGGACCCTGTGGTCCATGTCGTTCGAACGCTGGTCCCATTGGACCCCGACAGTCCACTGGGTCACCCTCATATGCAGTCTGGCCAACGGAACTGTGGGTATGGCAGCTGCCATGAGACCCAACAGGTGAAGGATGGAGCATGCTGTGGTCCAACAGGAGCTGGACACAAACACAGCTTACTGAATTAGAGTTTCCGCCCTGTCCGTAGGTAAAAAGGTCCTGCCCTGGACCATATCCAGCATCGTCCCAATGATTTGGAGCTGCTGAGAGGGTGAGAGTTGAGACTTGGGATAGTTCACAGTGATCCAAGTCTGGAAAAGAGGTCCAGGGTGGTGGAAAGAGAATCCATAAGACTGTCCTGAGACAGTGCCAACATCCAGGTAAGGGAACATGTAAATCTCCTTGCGGCGCAAAGCCACAGCTACCACCACCAAGCACTTGGTAAACACCAGAGTTGCCGTAGAGAGGCCAAAAGGAAGGGCCTTGAATTGATAGTGATTCTCCTGAAATGTGAACCTCAGGAAACGGTGGTGGACCTGGAGGATAGGTATGTGCAGGTAAGCATCCTGCATGTCCAGGGAGCACAGCCATTGGTTCTGTTGGAGCAGGGGTAAGAGTCCCCGGAGAGTTAGCATATGGAATCTCTTGTAGTCCACAAAGAGGTTGAGCAGGCTGAGACCTAAGATGGGCCTCAGATTGCCTGTCTTTTTGGGCACTAGGAAGAAGTGAGTAATATTCCCTTCCTATCTGCCAGAGAGCAACCCGCTCTATAGCTGATTTTTCCAATAGAGCCTGAATTTCCTGCTGAATGAGATTTTGAAGACCTGACGGGTAGTGAGACCAGCCTGGAGGGTTGACCGAGGGTCTGTCCAGGAACTCGATTGAGTACTCTCTTGCAATGGGCTGGAGTACCCAAGCGTCTGCGGTTATCGCCTTCCACCCTTCTAGGTGAAGGGAGAACCTGGCGCCCCCCCCCCAGTTCCTCACAAAACACAGGAGGAGGTGGAGGGGATCCCCTTAAGTCAGGAGGCGGAGGGGAAGGCCACTTTACTACCTCCAGCGGCCTTCTGGGCTTTTGCCAGGGGGGGTCGGGGCACCAGAACCAGTGGCATGGCGCTTGCCTTGGCGTCTGCCCTGGTTCTGCCTATTCCACCTCTTCTCAGGGCGAAGAAAAGGCAGTTTGGGTTTTTGGCCCGAGCAATACATGGAGTGGACATCCCTGAGGGATCTGCCGCTCTCTTGTAGCTCCATTATATAACCTTTTGCGTTACCACTAAATAGGATGCAACCCCTGAAGGGGGCATCCAGAAGAGTGGTTTGGACGTCTTGCTCTAGTCCCGCAAGCCAGAGCCAAGCCAGATGTCTCAAGCAAATGCCTGAAGCTGTGCATCGGGACACTGAATTCACAGAATCATAGTTGGCATGCAATGCATGGTGGCAGGAACACTTGTTATGTCTCACTTTTCCCCAGAAGCCTATTTCTGAGATCCTCATCCGGAATAGCTTGAAGCTCCTCCTCCAAATCTGATAAAGCCGACTTTTGGAAGGACACCATGTGGGCCATGTAATAATGAGACTGAATGGAGCAGGTGGAGGAAGTGCAGACCTTGCGGCCATATTGGTCCATCTGTTTGGACTCTTTGTCCGGAGGGGAGGCGCTCAGATGCTTCAGTTGAGCTAAATGATCGTGGGCCGCAGTGATAAGTAAGGAGTCGGCCTCAGGTTGACTCATTAGGTGGCATGCCCCTTCTGAGGGGTGATAAGTCCTGTCGGTCTTTTTAGAGACCGCAGGTACAGAGGATGGTTGCTGCCATATTGTAGAGGTTAAGTCCTCATGCGGCCCCGTCCATGGTGGGATGGGGTTCGCATTAGTTAGGTCTAGGTGCTCCGCAAGCCTCTTCCTCTTTGGGTCCATCTCCTGATATGCTGAGCTGCAGGCCTGCTGGATGGATCTGTGGAGTTCTACAATGATGGGTCCTCCGATGGAGACTTGCGAGACTCCCTTTGGTTGCGGTTCTTTAGGGCAATGAGGCTCTGAATGACTGGCGGAGTAAGAGTCGGAAGACTCTGGTCTCCTAGGTAAAGAAGTCACATCAGGTACTGCCTCCGTGACCTTGGCTCCAGGGAAAAAAACAAAAAACCATTGGGCACCTGCCAGAGTCCCTGTCCGACGACCGGTGGTCAACTTGGGATGGGTTCCTAGTGACTGCCTTATGGGTCGGGGTGAAAGCCAAGACCAGATGGTGTCTCAGCTCCTGCAGGAGTTGCGATTTGGCATCTTTCCACCAGGCCAGAATTGTCCCTTGTGGTTCCAGCTGAGGAGGTGGAGCAGGTGGCAGAGGAGGCTGATAGCCTGAGTACCCCAACAGACAGTATGGGGGTAGTCAGGAATCAGGTACCAGTAGGGGTAAGGCTGATAGTACCCCTGGTACATATGGCCAGTCATCGGGTACCCTGGCATCGGCACCTGCAAAGGGTACCCTAGCAATGGCCCCTTCTGGCATCAGGTAAAATGGGAACTGTAGCGGCACACAGCCGGGGTAGTTGACAGTAGGGCCCGATGGCGGAGGTGCAGAAGGCCCAGAAGGCAGCGGGGCAGAGGGATCACTGGGAGCATGAGGGTCCCTCAGCTGGTCTTGGGTCTCAGTTGTGATCCCTGAGAGGCCAGAACGGGGCTCAGGCATCAGAGTGTAAAATGCCAAGGCCATCCGCTGAGTCAATAGGAACGTGAACGAGAGACTGGCCTGGCGTCAAGGGCTGAATAGGGCCAAACGTCTGGTCCAATTAAAGCAAGGGGGTTAAAGGAATGGAGATCCCCATCAACAGGTCTGCTGGGGAAGCGGGAAGCTCAGCTGGAAGGCCGACACAGGAGACATCCTGCGACAGCAGTACTTCAGGTCCCGGAGTCCTCGCGAAAATAGAGGTAGACGGAGTCAGCTATGAGACCCCTCAAAGGGGCACAGGGAGCCTGGAATCTGGCTCTGCGTGGCGTTGGAAGCTGCCATAGGATCAGATGGGGCGGCCGGCGGCGATCGAGCGGAGGCTGGCGACCGACTGATGGGCTTTGATCGAGGCGTCCACCATCGGTCGGGTCAAGCTAACAACAGAGGAACTGGAGTCCGGCTTATCGACTGAGGCCGTGGACCCGGTGGCAGAGCCAGAGTCTGAGGGAGACCTATCAGCCAAAGAGCTGTCTACAGGCCCTGAAAACAGATCCTCCTGAGAGGAACACCCTTGCTGCCCACTGACCGAGGCGGGGGCGCGACCCATCCGCCGGGGCAGACGGAGACCTAGAAGGAGGAGTTTCCATTTTGAAGCAAAGATTTTCTTAGTGGAAGGCTTCCTGTAATGTCTTAGGATGTCCAAAACAGCTTCACAGAGGTGTAATCCTTCATATTTTAGGTCTTCAAGAGCCAAGCTTTGAGATTGAGAGACCTGAGATTCAGATGCAGGAGTCTCCCCTGGTTGGAGGTTAACAGATTGTGCCTCCGAGAGAGGTGAACTGGTTTGACTACAGACATGGAAAGCAGAAGAGAGTACCATGGCTGCCTGGGCCAGTCTGGAGCTTTCAAGATCACTGATGCTGAGTGGGACCTGAGCTTGAGCAAAACCCTGTACAGCGGGGAAGGGAGGAAAAGCATATAGGTGCTTCCCTGATCAGTCCAAAGCTAGGGCATCCAGGGATAGTGTACCCCAATCCGGTGGCCTGTAACAGTATTGTGGCAGGTGGTGGTTCTGGTGGGATGCGAACAAGTCCATCTCTGGTGTGCCCCTCCTGAAGATTTCTTCTACCACTTGCCTGTTCAGGGTCCATTTGTGATAGGCCTGGTTGATTCAACTCAAAGCATCTGCTAGGATGCTGTCCTTCCCTGATAGATGGATTGTCTGTAGGAAAACTCCCGAGGAGTAAGCCAGGCCCCAGATTTTCATGGCCTCTGTGTAAAGAGGCTCCGACCCGGTGCCTCCCTGCTTGTTTATGTAGCACATTGTGGTGGTATTGCCTGTTCTGACCTGTACCACCTTTCCTTGTACCAGTGCTGTGAAGGTTTTTAGTGCCAGAAACACTGCTCTGAGTTCCAGCAAGTTTATGTACTGGAGTGACTCTGCACTTGACCAAGTGCCCCGGGGTTGTGTGGTCCCCTAAATGGGGACGCCACCCCCAGCAGAGATGCATCTGTTGAGAACAACTGATGAGGATTCTCGTTGGAAAGGAACCCCTTCCCTCAGGTTGGATTCCTCTTTCCACCACTGAAGTACTTGTAACAAGGTTTTTCTTATTGGAATCAGCTTCGAGAGGGGAACTCTTCTCTGTCACCAATGTTCCCTTAGGTGGAACTGGATGTCTTATTTGGAACCTGGAGCCTAGGACTGTGCCTATGGCTGCAGTCATGTGGCCCAGGGGCTGTAGAAACTGCCTTGCAGTTTTTGTGTGTGCAGGCTGAATAAGTTTGCAATCAGCTGGATACTTCTTACCCTGACCAGAGGCAGGTAAGCCCTGCCCTGCAGGGTGTATCTATGCTCCCATGAATTGCAGCACTTGTGCAGGCAGGACAACTGATTTTTTGTGATTCATCACGAACCCCAGGGACTCCAAAAACCCGTGGGTGGTCTGCAGATGCTGTCTGACCTGGTCTGGTGATTTTCCTACCACTAGCCTGTCCAAATATGGAAACACCATGACACCCTGTCTTTGAAGGTGTGCCACAAACACTGCCAAACACTTTGTGAATACCCTCGGGGCCGAAGTTAGGCCAAATGGCAGGGTGAAAACTGGTAGTGACCTGATGGGAGTCTGAACCTGAGGTATTTTCTGAGAGACTCCCTTATGGGGATGTGGAAATAGGCATATTTTTGGAGTGCTGGCAGAATCAGTGCCAAAGTTACCATTTTGAACTTTAGTTTTGTTAAATGCTTGTTTAGGACCATGATGAGGTCCAAGATAGGCCGCCACTCCCAGTTTTTCTTTGTTGTAAGGAAGTATCTTGAGTAAAACCCTTTCCCTTTCTGCTGAGTTGGGACGGGTTCCACTGCTTGTGACAGCAGCAGGTTTGGAACCTCTGCTTCTTGAAGCTTTTTCTCTGCGAGGGAAGATGGTCTGAACACCCTGGTTCTCAGAAGAGAAAGGGATCTGAAGCTCAGAAACAGTCCCCGACTCACTACCCCCAGGACCCACTTGTCTATGGTGATCTTTTGCCAAGTCTAGAGGTAGTGAGACAGTCTGCCTCCAACAGGTATCGAGGAGGCAGCTTTTGAAGACATGTCAGGGTGTTTGTTTGCTCTGGTGCTGAGGCCAGGTTAGAGATCCCCGTCTGGAACCCCTTCTGCCCTTACCTCTGAAGTACCCTTGCTGGGGATACTGTTGGTATTGGGGTGCAGCCATTGCCTGGAAAAACGGCCTAGTATGAAAGGACCTGCCCCTGCCTCCCCTTCCATAGGGTCTGGTGGATGGAGGCGCATTCTATTCAGCAGAATTGCTCTTGAAGGTGGCCTTATAGTCATCCACCTTCTTCACGTAAGCCACTGTTTCACCGAAAAGTGAATTACCCTCCAGCGGGGAGTCTAGAGCCTTTGTTTCAGTATCTTGGGTAAGATTTGTAGCGCTTAGCCAGTCAAAACTACATTGTGCAACAGTGTTTGCCATTCACCTGGCTGCTGTATCATTGGTATCAACAGCCATTTGGAGCTGATACTTGGCTGCCTGTAAGCCAAACCTGACAGTCTCTGCCAGGTCATTAGACAAGTGTGAAGGGGCTTTGTGTGCCATGGCCAGTACATACTGCCATAAAGATGTTTGGTACTGGGCAGCGTAGGCTTGGAAATTTGCCTGTCTAATAGCCAAGGAAGCTGACAAGTAACCTTTTTTTGGCCATACTGTCAATCTTCCTGGACTCCTTATCTGGTGGGTGAGAAGCCAGGGGCACCTTAGCCTTGTCACAAAAAGCTGCCTGCACCACACCCTGGTGGTCAGGGTGGGGAAACAGAAATTCTGCCCCTTCCCTTTCCAACTGATAGTTCTTATCTAGCCTCTCATCAAGAGGAGGAACAGAATTACGGGTCTGTAAAACTTCCAGTGCATCTTTCTTGAAGAATTGACAGGCAAGAACGTAACAAACAAAACAAACTGAGGTATTAATGCCCCTGTATCGAGCTTATGTCAAATCCCATTTGGAGCACGCAGCTCAGCTGTGGTGCCCACACAAAACACAAAATTGCCAACTTCTAGAAAAGGTTCAAAGAAAATACACTTGAAATATTCAATATCTGAAAGTTAAGACATATGAAAAACGAATGTCAATATTAAACCTCCTGCCACTGAATGCGAGAAGACAGAGGAGACCTACTGCTTATGTATGATATAGTAAATGATCCATACCTACTGAGTGAGTTAGGAATGCAATTTAAAAATGAAAAAGGAAATGGTAGAGGTCATCCTCTTCAAATCATGGGTAGAAGTTTTAAACACCTAAACAGAAAATATTTTTACTCATGTAGAATAGTTCACCCGTGGAACAGTCTAACTCTCAAAGTGGTGATTAGAGAGTCTACAGATATATTCAAAACTAGACTGGACAGACTTTTACTATCTAATAATAACTTAAAATATTATACTTACTAAAGAATTGAAGCATTCATGGGCTTCCTGGCCTTCTAGTTTCATATCTCACCTAGTCTGAAGAGGAGCTTCTTTGTGGGGGTTAACACCATCATTTTGAAATATTCTACCTTTCTTCATCCTCTATTTCTTCACTTGTGGTGATGTCCAAGGCATCAGCCATCTTCCTCACAAAAGTAAAATGTGAGGAATAATCCTCAGTGGTTCTAGGAGGTGAACAGAAATCCTGCTCATGGGAGACCTCAGGCTCAATAGGTTCCCCTTCATTCTCCTCACATTCACCATCATCTTCTTCAATACATGAGGATTTAGCTATGCTGCCAGTCTGTCCAGCTGGGACTTGAATTGGTGGCTGCTGGCCAGTGGGGAAAAGACCTTGTAAGGCCTGTACCACTTTAAAGGCCTGAACCATTTCTTAAGGATAAGGCAGAGTCGGAGCACCCACAGAAATCCTCTTTTTTCCAGTTGGGGGTTCTGCGTGCTTTACTTTATCTTTTTAGAGGAAACTGGTTCAGCAATCTAGTCTATGCTGCATAGAGGCAAGCATCTTCCCCAAACGGGGAAGCTGCAAAACCTCTTTGTGCCACTCCACCAAGGAAGCACTTGGCTATCCAGCCAATGCATCAAGATAATCGGCTTAGCTACCACTGACAGGAGAGTAAAACTGTATCTCCGAGGGCTCATAAGGAAAGAAAGATCTGCTCCAAGCAAACACCTTTCCATAGTAAATGCCTTTGCCAGCCTCAGCATGGGGTCCAGAGCATCCTTCATTGCTTGCCATAGGGTTGGGCTTTTTATACAATCCCAGAGAATATGGGATAGGGTACCCTCCTCCAGTCCACAATGGGTACATAACAGTAAGCTCAAGAGTCCCCACTGGTGTAATTTCTGTAGGATGTGGTACATATTCTGCAGAATTTGAAAATGCAGTAAGCAGCAATTATCCACTTTAATGTACTTGCACAAATTAGCAAACAGGGGCTCCCACTGGGTATGCCCCTCAGTCCATCCCAAAGTTCGATCCCAGTACACTGAGGACAGGCCGTACCTGTTCTTCATGGAACTCAAGAGTACAAAGCAGAGATCACACGTCTCTTCTGAGCCAAATCATAAAACTCAGGTAAAGGATGCAGGGGATGAGTGCACCCATAATCATATGCTGTAACTGCAAAAAGCTGAATATGTCCTTAATGGTCAATGTAAAATGGGACTGCATCTACTGGAATGAGGCCCACCCCTCCAGGTCCCAAAAATGTCTCACAGTGATGACACCCCAGTCCTGCCAAGAAGCAAAGCAGACCAGTTTCCCAGCTATCTTAAAATCAGAGTTGTTCCAAAGTGGCTGATCCAGGGGGTCTGCAGGGGAACATTTAAGTAGGCAGCATAACTGGCAAAATACTACAACAGAAGTCCTATTCAGGATACAGAGAAGGGGGTTAGCGAGCTTGGTCGATGTACAATAAAGGAGGGAGGACAGAGATATACCTTGTGCTTGTCATAGGCAGTCCTTAATGAGCAGCCACTGTAGAACATATTGCCCTGGGGCAAAACCCGATTTAGAAACCCAATAAAAGTACTTAGCTCCCTGGTCAGCACAGAAATATGCCAGAAAATCTGGCAACGATAAACCCCGCTGAGATCTAGCAGTCGCCAATTTGAAGTATGCTTTCCTGGGCCTCCTCCCCTGCCACAGAAATGCAGAAAGCAACACTTATAAATTCCTAAACCAGGACAAGGGCAAAGACACAGGCAGCATGTTAAAGGGATATAAAGGACGTGGTAAAATGTTCATTTTAACTGTCACAACACGACCCATGAGGGGAAGAGGTAACCCCTGCCATCTGGTAAGAGCCTCTTTAATTACACAGAGAAAGCCATACGTGTCAGCCTTTGCTGTCTGAGATAGAGATGTAGATCCAAGATCTGTCCAAATCCGGATCTATGATACTATTCCAGTCCCCAGCCACCACTACAGGTAGCTGAAACCATTCGTCCATGTGCATCAAGACCCTGGAAAAGAGAGAGGGGTCTTCCACATTAGGGCCATAAATGTTGGCCAATACTACCTTATCGTTATCCAGGATAGCTCTTAAAATGAAGTGCCACCCAGTGTGATCAGCCACATCCTGTAGCAAAACAAAAGGGGTAGTTCTGGCCACAAGAATTGTTACTCCAGCCCCTTCAGAATCATGTAGACCTACCCCAAACACCTGATCTACCTAAGCCCTCCAAAGCATCAATAGCTTTGAAATGAGTAAATGGGTCTCCTGCAACAAAACCAGAGGGGTTATATATTGTTTTAGAGCATAAAACTCTTGGACCTTTTCACTGGAGCACTGGCTCCCTAGACTTTCAATGTGATAAAATTGTAAGCTAGCTTAGCCATAAAGACCCTCAAAAAGATAAGATTTAAATCCACGGTTGAGCATGACTGCTATCCTTCTTCCCACCCCACCCCCGATCATGCTGAAAACTGATGCCTAATAAATACAGGTTACTCACCTGTAACAGGAGTTCTAAAGTGGTATATGTTGTTCATCCACACTTACTGGCAGGTTCCTTGCTGGAAGGTCTTCAAGCTGGCTCCTCCACCCACCGGGTGGTAAAACTCTGGCTCTGCCCCATGGCGCCAGATCTAGCCCGCTGGAAGTCAGGCTGGCGTGGCTAAGCCGGGAGGTCGGTGGGTTGTGTGATGAACATATACCACTCCTAGAACTCCTGCCATATGGGTGAGTAACCTGTATTTCTAGGGACATGGATATGTTGTTCAACCCACACTTACTGGCAGACTCCTAGCAGTTCTCCGGGAGGAGGGAGGCAAGGCGCGCACCCCCTTCTTAGGAAATAAGGACTGGAGAACAGAGGTCCCAAAACCAGCATCCCAGCGTGACACAAGGTCGAGGTAGTAGTGGGTAATGAAGGTGTGTGCTGACTTTCAGGTAGCAGCCCTACAGATTTCCTGGATAGGGATATCCCTGGAAGCAGCCACCAAAGCAGCGGTATGGCGGGTAGAATGAGCTCTTATCCCTCTGGGAGGCTCCATGCCCGCCAACCTATAGCAGAGATCTATGTAGGAGGTGACCCACCTGCCTATCGTCCGCTTGGTTGCAGGTCTGCCAGGTGCGGCTTCAGCGTAGGTGACAAACAGCTGGCAAACTTCTCCTCGAACTTCAGCCGTCCACTCCTTATAATAAGAGAGCGCTCATTTAGGGTCCAGAGTATGGAGCCTATATTTGGCCTCCGAGGTGTGATTGGGGTAGAACACTGGCAGAATCAATACCTGGTTAAGGTGAAACTCCGACACCACCTTCGGAAGGAATTTCGGGAGGAGGCGCAGGACAACCTTGTCCCTGTGGAAGACCAGACAAGGAGACTCGATGGAAAGCGCTTGGAGCTCTTCCATCCTTCTGGCTGACGTGATAGCCACCAAGAAGGTGGTCTTCCATGACAGGTGAGAGATGTCACACCTGTGCATCAGTTCGAATGGCTTGCTCATGAGCTTAGCCAATACCAGCAGTAGATCCCATGGAGGTGGAGGTTCTCGCACCAGAGAGGATGTGTGATCAAGGCCTTTGAAAAAGCGCCCGACCACCTTATCCTGCATCACTGACTGCTTGCCGGCCCGCGCCCGGTAAGTAGAGATGGCTGCCAGGTGCTCCTTAAGGGTCGTCGACCGAAGCCCTAGCTGAGAAAGGGACCACAGGTAGTCCAGAATGCTAGCCAAAGAACAGGAGGAAGGGTCCAGCCCCTTACCCTGACACCAAATGGAGAATCTCTTCCATTTGAAGGCATAGCATTTTCTGGTAGACGCCTTACGGGATGCCTCAACGACATTGAGGACCTCGTCGGAAAGACCCAAGGCCTGGAACTCTAGCCGCTCAGGAACCAGGACTTTAAGTGCAGGGATTGAAGATCCGGGTGGAGTACCTTCCCCTTGTTGACTGAGATCAGGTCCTGGCGGGCTGGAAGCCACCTCGGGAGCCTGGAGCTGAGGCTGAGGAGATCTGGATACCAGAACTGGCGAGGCCAGTCTGGGACTACCAGAATCACCTTCGCCTTGTCCCTCTTCGCCTTGAGAAGCACCTTGTGGATCAAGGGAAATGGAGGGAAGACGTGGAAGAGGCCCGGGGTCCACGGCCTCGAGAAGGCATCCCCCTGCAGCGAGCTCTGCTGAGGGGGGCGGGTATGGAACAGCCTCAACTTCGCATTCTTCCTGGAGGCAAGCAGGTCCACCTGAGGGGTGCCTCAGTAGGAGAACAGATCTTGTACCATCTCCGGCAGGAGAGACAACTCATGAGATGCAGCGCCTATCCAGCTTAGGGCACTGGCCAGACTGCTGGAGGCTCCTGCCACATGGATGGCTAGGAGATCCGCCTCCAGGTTGCTCACTAGAGACCAAGTGCGGACAGCCTCCTTGCACAGAGTCAAGGAGTGCATCCCGCCCTGTCGGCTGAGGTAGTACATGGTCGTGGTGGTGTCCACCTGGACCACTTGACCCCGTACAAATGGAGCAAAGGCGGTGAGGGCTAGTCGTATCGCTCAAAGCTCCAGCAGGTTGATGTGGCATCGAGACTCCTGAGGGGACCAGAGGCCGTGAGCTCTGAGCTCCCCCAGATGGGCACCCCAACCCATCAGAGAGGCGTCGGTCGTTAAGAGTGACCGTCGGCTCGGGGCGGACAAACGGGATACCCTCCTGCAGATGAGCTGGAACGAGCCATCCCTGGAGGCCGTTCCACATCTCCTGGGTCACTGCCACTGGCTGGTCCAGAGGACCAGAGCGCTGTGACCATTGGTGGGCCAGCCCCCATTGTAGGGGACGCATATGCCAGCGGGCCCAACGGACCACGCTGGTGCAGGCCATCATGAGGCCCAGAAGGCCCAGCAAGTCCCGGGCAGGGCGCAATTGCCCAACCAGAAATGATTGGGCAAAGGAGGAAAGAACCTCAGCCCTGTCTGCCGGGAGCCGTGCTCTGGCTCAAAGAGAGTCAAGCTCTGCCCTGATGAACTGAATCACCTGCGATGGCACGAGTTCCAATTTGGCCTCGTTGATGAGGAGGCCAATCTGAGAGCAGACCGGAGGGCCAGATCCCTGGACTGCTCCACCTCCAACCTGGAGGGGGCTGCAATCAGCCAGTCATCCAGGTAAGGGTACACCCGGAACCCTCGGCGCCGCAGGAATGCTGCCACCACTGCCATGCCTTTGGTGAAGACCCTGGGGAGCTGAAGAGAGGTCGAAGGGCATGGCCCGGAACTCATAAAGGGATCACTCTGCCATGAAGCGGAGGAATCTCTGGTGAGATGGATGGATTGGGATGTGAAAGAACGCGTCCTGAAGGTCCAGAGAACAGAACCATACACCTCGTTCCAAGGATGGAATGATGTGAGCCAGAGTGACCATCCTGAAGGTGCGAGACCTTAGGAACTTGTTCAGGTCATGTAGGTCAAGAATGGGACGCCAGCCCCCCATCCGTTTTGGGACCAGGAAGTACCTGGACACAAACCCTGTGTCTGGAGGAGGGTCCGCCACCTCCCTGATCACCTCCTTCTGGAGGAGCAGGACAATGTCGGCTCAGCGAGCCGACAGAGCTCGAGAACCCGTAGCCCCATCGGGTGACGGCTCGATAGGGATGGGGACTGTGCTCGACCCAGAGGCAGACCTCGCCTACCACTTCCAACACCCAGCCGGTCCATGGTGATATCGGGACCGCGCGGAAAGGAAGTAGCGGGAGCTCGCTCCCCATGGGGGGGAACCCAGGGAGGAGTGACGAGGTTGGGGGCGACACCCCTCAACCTGTCACTAGGTAGGCTTGGAGGAAGGGCCAGCCAAGGAGCTGCCTGGGCTTTTCCCTCCCGGCTTCCTGCTGGAGGAAGCAGCAGGCTTGGCTCTGGGGTGCCAAGTGCGAGCCTGCTGGCCCTGATGCTGAGCCGGACGTGCCGCAAGGGGTGAAGGACAAAAGGGCGTACGCTGCTTCTAGCGGCCTTTGTCCTTCTGGGCAGACGTGACCTAGTCTAAGGTGGCGTTGGACTTCTCGATCTGTTGGAGATGACCCTCCACCCCGGGACCGAACAAGTCGGTACCCAGGAAGGGGACGTCTGCCAGCTTGTGCTGGGTATCTGCCGTAAAGGTGGAGATCTGCAGTCAAGCTCTGCGGCGCAGGCCACTGCGGCCGCTACAGACCGGGAACATGAATCAGCGATGTCCAACAAAGTTTAGAGCTGCTGTTCGGCTACCGCCCTTCCCTGGTCCTGCACCTGCTTGACCGTCATTTGAAGGTCAGCCAGGAGATGAGGAATCACCTCATACAGGGAGCCCAAAAGGGCGTGTGAAAAGTGTGCCATCAGGACCGCCAAGCTAGCCTGATGAAGGCCTAGGGAGGAAGCAGCATATACTTTCCGCCCTGAGTAGTCCAATTTCTTGGACTCCTTATCGGGTGGTTTGTCCACATTCCGAGCATTCTCAGAACGCTAGAAAATGCTGTTGGTCACTGACACTCCGCAGAGGGGTGCTCCGAGAAACTGGAGAGTGAACCTGTAGGGACTGCATACTTCTGAGTCATCCTGGCCGAAGGTGCTGGACAAGAAGCTGGCCGCTACCACAGCTCCAGGGCCGGGCTAACAATGGCTTCGGCCACCGGGAAGGCCTTCGTAGGGGAATCACCTCGATCCAGTATCTCCGTGAGGGGATACTTGGCCCATTTTGAAACGGGTTTGAGCTTCATTCCAGTGGATTCTGAGATAAGTCTAAGCATTCCTAAGAACGAGGATGGGCTCTCGTCCACCGACTGACCCCCAGTGGACTCCAGGTCAAGCGACCTGGAGAACAAGGTGGAGTCGTCGTCAGACTCCAAGGAGTCTGCTAACAGCTGCAGAGCGCCTAAGCCACCCTCCACATGCCGAGGTTGATCAGGAGTGCGGGTGACCGACAACCTATGGGGCAAACTCTGACCCAACCGAGAATCCTTGGTCGGGGCCCCAGCCTTCGGTTGTGGAGGCGGAGGTTCTACCACAATGGGTGAAGCAGCTGGTTTCGGCCTAACAACCGATGCCGGTTTCGGGTCCTCGACCACTACGCGGGGTTGTTTCGGCTGCTCCAGTGACAGCCATTTAATGGCCGGAGAAGGCGACCGAGTCGGCTTATTCCCGGACAATAAGAGCTGCTGCCACATTAAATTCTCGTAGTGCTGACGCAACCTGTGCCGGAGCGTATCCTCCGAAGAGGACGACGAGGATGAGCGGCGCTGCCGCTTTCCATGGTGCCTAGATAGAGACTACGGGACCAGCTGGACCTGGAAGAGGTCTGAGACCGAGACTTTCAGGAATTCTGAGGGGGGGGCAGAGGAAGCCCGCTCCTCCCTCGGTTCAGGGACCTTAACCGGGGACTCTGGCACAGGAGGCACAGTCAAGTCCTCCATTTCTACTGGGGGAACCGGTGAAGAAGGGTTGTCGGCTTCTCCAGTTGACAAACCGTCTGACGGGTCGAGAAAAATCTCGACTGCATCGACAGTTGTCTTGGCCGGCTGACCTGACGGGGACACCATGAAGCCAGCGGCCTTAGCCGAAACCTCGACTGAAGTCGACTATCCGGGGAAGGGGATTTCTCCCGCTCCCACAAACGTCGATGGTGGTTCTTACCTTTGGAGTCCTCCTTTTTGAACCGACTGGAATGTTCCGATGGTCCTTCTCCCTTGGTGGAGATGGATTGGCAAAGCTCCTTAAAAGAAGCTGTATAAGAAGAGCCCAAGGAGAGTGGGATAAATGCCGCGACCGAGGAAGCTGAAGATGTGGCCTGGGCCACCTCCTCCTCGAGGGTGATCATCTGCTCCAGCTGGTCTGCCGAGCCCGCCGCTGCGGACACCGCCCAACAGGCCTCCTTTGACTTAACCGGAGGATAACGTCTTTCAGGGCGCTCCAAAAGCAGTCAAGAAGCATGGTCCTCCAAGACTGAAGCCGAAAAGGATCTGTATAATTCACAAGCCTGTGAGTCATGTCCGAGTCCTAGGCAGTAAACGCATGTGGAGCCGGGTCAGTCCAGGACATCATCTGCCCATAGGGGCACCGATGAAATCCGGGAGTCTATTTGTCCATCGCAGCTGCGAGGGAAAAAGAAGACCGAAGTCTCTTAAATTTTAGAATAAGTTTCAGTTTAACCGAAGAGTGTGGATCCAGGCATAAAACGCAGAGTGCTAAGGAGGGAACCTAAGCTTCCAAGCGGTAAGTAAGATCTGGCATCATGGGGGGGGAGCAGAGAGTTTTACCACCCAGGTGGGTGGGAGGAGTCAGCTTGAAGACCTTCCGGCAAGATTTAAAGCGGCAAGGAACCTGCCAGTAAGTGTGGACTGAACAACATATCCACGTCCCTAGAAATACCACATTCCAGCAACCAACCAAGCTGGCTCTGCCCACCCAACCCCAGTAGCTCCCTAACCCTAATCCAGGACACTGGAGAAGGGCACATGTAGTCCCACTGCACAAAAGCGGAAGTAGGGAGGAGGTGGGGAACTACAGGCCAGTCAGCCTCACCTCAGTGGTAGGAAAGATCATGGAGACACTGCTGAAAGAAAGGATAGTGGCACATATGGAATCCAGTGGTGCTCAGGATCTGAGGCTACACGGATTCACAGCAGGAAGGTCACGTAAAACGAAATCCAATAGATTTTTTTGATTGGGTGACTAGGGAATTAAATGGGGGGGGGGGTGCGGTAGACGTTGCCTACCTAGATTTAAGCAAAGCCTTCGATACTGTCCCACACAGAAAACTGATTAACAAGATGGGTAGTCTGGGCATGGGAGGCAAGGTGGTGAACTGGGTTGGGAACTGGTTAACAGACAGGAGACAGAGGGTGGTGGTAAATGGGGTATAGTCTAGGGAAAGGGGAGTGACCAGTGGGGTACCACAGGGATCAGTACTAGGACCAGTCCTGTTCAATGTCTTCATCAGTGACATTGCAGAGGGCCTGGAAGGAAAGGTCTGCCTGTTTGCAGACAACACCAAGATCTGCAACAGGGTGGATACTCCAGAAGGGGTGCAGAAAATGAAGAGGGACCTGGAAATGCTTGAAAGATGGTCAGAGATGTGGTAACTGCGGTTCAATGCAAAGAAGTGTAAAATAATGCACCTGGGTGGAGGGAACCCTGGGGAGAGCTACAGGTGGGGGAGCTGACTGTCACCAAAGAGGAAAGGGACCTGGGGTTGTCATCTCTGATGACCTTAAGGTATCAAAGCAGTGTACAAAGGCAGCAGGGAGGGCCAGTGGCATGCTGGGGTGTACAGGCAGGGGTATCACTAGCAGGAGGTGGTGATACCATTGCATAAAACATTGGAAAGGCCGCACCTGCAGTATTGCGTGCAGTTCTGGAGGCCACACCTGCACAAGGACATAGATAAGGTGGAGACTATCCAGAGAAGGGCAACAAAGATGGTGCAGGGCTTACACCACAAAACATATGAGGAGAGACTAAAGGACCTCGATGTGCACTCACTGGAGGAGAGGAGACAGTGGGAGGACATGACTGAAACTTTCAAGTACCTCAAGGGCATAAACAAGGTGCAGGTGTGGGACCTTTTCCAATGTAGAAAAAGTACTAGAACAAGAGAGCACAATATGAAATTGGTAGGGGGTAGATTAAGAGGTAATGTGAGGATGTTTTTCTACACAGAAAGGGTAGTCGACGCTTAGAATAGTCTGCCACAGGAGGTAGTGAAGGCAAGCACAGTAGAGGGGTTTAAGCAAGCCTGGGACAGGCACAAGGGAAGCCTGAGAGGGAAGGGAGTGATGAAAAGCCATTGATCACAAAGAGTCAGTGGCCACATACAATGTATAGGGCCTACAAGCAGACCGGATAGGCCTAGCGGTCCTTATCTGCTGACAATTTCTATGTTTCTATGTAATCTGCTAACCCCCTTCCCCCAAATATCCCATTCCAAACACAATGGCCCCCACCCCCACTGCGTACAGAGGAAAACCACTAATCTCAAGCAAAAAATGAACAACCTGCCCCACAGGGTCAGCACTCCTTCATTCCAACCAACTGGGTGTAGAGACATCGGAGGTTGTCTACATTGTCCAAAAGCTGAGGCCCCCAATAACGTCCACCAAACCCCCCAAACCCACACTGCTGTACACTCTTATGCTTCTATTGTGTGTCCAGTGTGAATTTTTTTCATGTTCAGTAAGACATATACTTGTAAAACATTTCCCACAATCAGTACCGTTATAAGGTGTTTTACCAATGTGCATCCATAGATGGTTCGAGAGGCTTTTCCAGTGTCTAGAGTTCTCTTCACAATCAGTACATTTAAAAGGTTTCTCTCCCAAGTGACTCAACTGATGTGCAGTAAAATCAGAGTATTCTGAGAAACGCCTCTTGCATACAGTACACTGAAAAGGTTTTTCTCCCATGTGTGCTCTTTGATGACTTAACGCACGCTTATATCTAAAACTCTTCCCATACTGGTACAGTTATAAGTTTTCTTATTAAAGGGATCAACCCATGTGTAGTGAAATTAAAATTTTTGCTAAAAGCATTCCACATACATAATATAGGAATGCACATTCTAAAACTCACATTGTTCTACTATAACCACATTTACCCCCTCAATAACTCCCAATGCAAACTATTTATAATAATAAACTGCTCATAGCCCCTGAAGAGGGTGAAACCAATTGTAAAGCTGCATAGAAACTCACAATATATATCTAGTAAATACCCAGCATCAGGACTATCAGAACCCTCAACCCACATAATGGGCACACTTCAGAGGGGCAAGTGGACACATGAGTGTGGCCAAGAAAATGTCACAACAATTTTAGCCACTCTTTAAGTGGAATCTTA
This sequence comes from Neoceratodus forsteri, assembly GCA_016271365.2. Taxonomy (NCBI): domain Eukaryota; kingdom Metazoa; phylum Chordata; order Ceratodontiformes; family Ceratodontidae; genus Neoceratodus; species Neoceratodus forsteri. Next base: position 947,556,296 of record CM057451.1, on the reverse strand, counting down.
CTGCACTTCCTCCAATGTTGAAGGACCAGAAGACAAGCTGCTACCAATTTGAAAAGGGGACATCACTTCAGGCCTCCAACACTGTCCCATGATCCAAAGTGTAGCATCACCAGCTCGGACTTGAGGTGCAACTTGTAAATCAGCCAGGCACTCTCCAGAACCTGCAGAAGCTATTTTCCCAGAGAGAAAGGCACCCCCCAAACAGAGCAGCACAGAGGCAGGGCAAAAGAAAAGCAGTGAAGAGCCAAAACACAACGTGGCATTGGTACCAGCCACCTCAACGACCAATCTCTTGTACCTCCATCTTGTGCTGCTTCACCAAAATGACCACCAGACCCTACAGGTTCCCGGACCCTGCACTTAAGGCACAGCAAATTTATTTTTAGGGTGCCCAATCCCTGAGGCTCTGGGCACCTAACAAAAACATAAAAAATAAGACACCAATTAAGATTAAAAAAAATTACAAAAGAAGCAAAATTCAAATTCCAGTTTTACAATCTATAATAATTAAAACAGTCGGATGTAAAATTATTCTGTAAAAGCCAGGCTGAAGAGGTGGGCCTCCTGGACTGCAGGTGGAAGCGCGTTCTACAGGGTCGGCCCAGAGACACTGAATGCTCGGTCACCGGATGTCTTGAGCCGAACCCTGGGAACATCCAGGAGGCTCCTCGAAGAGGAGCGGTGGGAGCGAACAGAGGCGGCAGGTATCAGAAGCTCCGACAGGTAGCCAGGACCCAGTCTGTACAGGGCCTTACAGGTGAGCAAGCCCACCTTGAAAGGACCCTCCACCTGACCGCAGCCAGTGCAGGGCACGCGAGGGCTGGGGTCACATGACTGGGACTGGTGAAGGCCAGTCAGCAACTGGGCATGCGTTCTGCACCCCAACTGCAGCGGGTCCCTCCCATGACCCCGAAGTAAAGAGTATTACAGTATTCAAGCCTAGCGGTAACAAAGGTATGTACCACTGTCTGCAGATCCTTGGGTGGAACGAGGGGCTTGATCCTGGCGACGTTGCGCAAGTGGTAAAAAAACTCTTAACTACAGAGGAGACTAGATTTTCAAAGGTCAGCCTGCTGTCCAGGATCATGCCTAGATTACGCAATCTCTTAAGGCATCACCCTCCCCACCACCAAAACCAAAGAAAAAAGAGAGAAAGCCCACACAACCCCCAGTACCCCAATCAGCCCAAGTATAAGAAAAAATAAATCACAGGTAGTATCCACAGTATAGATAGGGCTCCGTTCACGTGTCCATGCCCTCTTGAGAGCCAGGGCAATGCGATTTTGGGAAGATGCAGTGGAACAGATAAGGGGAGTAAAGGAGTATTTTACTACCATTTTTGCACGATTTACTCCCATGTTCTGATTTTAGGAAGTTATTTCCCACCCTGCACATTTACAGTAAGTTGGTACATTTGCTCACAGTTAGCAACACCACACAATGCTACCAGCTATGCATCCACACTGACAGGTTGGGGACAAATAACAGCATCAGCATTAGTTGTATACGGTACAGGAGACAATTTTAAGAGTGGCTGGCCAGAAGGGTAGTTGCAGCATGGAAAACATATTAGGCACACCATTATATGGCAGTAAGGAGGGAAGTATGTTAAGACACCACAGTATATGAGACAGAGAGAGTCCATGACTGCATGCACCCAATGAGTTGGAGACTTGGTTTAGAGGTTTTTTTGGGGGGGGTTACTACCATTTAGGTGAAAATATTACCAGGTGGAAAAAGCTAGCAGTAAATACTTCCTAGTACAAAATATTATCTGGACCACTGGGAAGATGTCAGGCAGAAACCTGTACAACTATTGTTGTGCAGCCATGGCAGAATCATAGGTAAATGATCCATGTGGAAGCATGACAGTCAGGTGGGTGGGAAACTGCAGTTGAAATTTAACATTAGTCTTATGCAGCTTTTGTTTAGTCTCCTGGTGTGCCTCGTCGTTTCTCACGTACTTACTGGCTCACATCATTAAAAATACAGAACCAGTGATTTTGACAGTGGAGGGTAGGTTGCGTTCTGGTGGCCTACTGAATAGCCACTTTATCCCAAAAATTCAACAGGCAGCATGCGAGGGCTTGAGGGGTGCTCCCCTTGCTGTGGCACTGGAAAGAGGGCCCTGTGGGCTCTTTTGATAGTATAGTTTGATCCAGTGCTTCTTGATCCAGTGATCCGGAGGAAAAAAACTTAACAAAAGCTATAGGATCAGACCCCTCTGCTGGCTCCAGGATCCCCACGAGGAGCATTCTGTTTCTCTTACTCCTGTTTTCCTGATCATCTATTTGCTACTTTAAATGAGATACTTTATGTCTGAGGCTAATTTCCTTTTCATCCCGGACTGTGGTATCCTCTAGGGAACTGACTTTCACCTCCATGTCCCCCATGTGTATGGCTACAGCATTCACCGATGGCCTGACCACTTTAACCTCTATCAGGTCTGTATATATCAGTTTAACAGCTGCAAATTCAACCACGAAGGTATCAGCTAACGGATGTTCTTCGAGTAACTCCAGAAACTCAGGGTCTGAGGAGTCAAATTTGTACTGTTTTGGGGCCTGGGAGCACAGCGTAAGTGGAGGGCCTGGTAGCACAAACGACTGAACTGTGGGTGAAGAATGAGCCATCTTACCACAAAAAAAAAAAAATCCACAACTCAACAGGGCATGTTCTTAGAGGGTTGCTACAACAACAAAGAAGGGTTTGGTAGGAAACTCACAACAGAAAACTCATGTTTACCGGCGGTCTACCTCGGAGAATACATGGATGTGTTTGCGACCATCAGCTGCATCACTGGAAGTCCCAGAAGAGCAACTTACTGTGCTTCTGCATCCTGCCTCTTCTCGCCCAAAGATGAAGAGGTTAAGAAGCGTTGATAGCAGTGCCTCCCTTTGGAGTGGTATCGAAAGCGTGAGCTGAATCGAAAATGCAAGTGGCGCCTCGACTTTTGACCATAGGGCTGAAGTCAAGGAAAAGCCTCCGGAGGGTCAGTGCAGACCACATGTCTAGTCATGTTCAAATGCACTGGCTTTAGAGGCATGACCACCAGTGGAGGCTGGTCTCAAGGCCACGTCCTCCTAGGTAAGGACCAGGAGCACCAGGGTCTGGAAGATCGACTCCTCCATCTCCTCTGACAACTGGTCAACAGGCTTGGGAAAAATCTCGACGATCTGCTCGACCGGTGTCGAGGTCGACAAGCCCGACAGGGGCACTAAGGAACGGTTAACAAAACCATCGACCGATGGAAGTTCAACATGAGTCAAGTGCTCAACGCAATCTAGGGAGTGGGAGGACCTCCCATTTCTCCCAGTGTCATGACCGGAGCTGGTGGCACTTGTGTTACCATGGCAAGAAGAGCTCTCCCCAAAGGTCTGGAGGGTCCAATACATTTCACAGAATCCTTCTGTGAAGGACACAGACACTGGCCCCAACCAAGAGCAACGCTGAAGCCGTCAAGGTGCTTACTACAGCAGCAGTAGCTGTCGCCACCCCCACCCCCACCCCCACCACCTCAAGAGCTGCAAATTGAGCAGTGGATCTGACAGCTGCCGAGGCCTTCTTGCAGCTCTTTGGTCAAATTTTATTTTTTTATAATAGATAGTTTGAGATTTTACACAATAACAGTACAACTTAAACAATAATTAATACCATCACAGTTCCTGGCCGGAGCCAAGTGCTGTATAGATTACAGGCTAAGAAACAGGATAGAGAACACTGCAAGAGTAATACAATTAATCAAGTGATGCATAACAATATTCCCACAAATCAAAATAGCACGCCACTGCAGCCAATACATATATAATAAAGCCAGGCAAACACATACTGTCAAAGTTGCTTGCCCATTGGTACCCATCTCGCAACTATCCATAACCCCAATAAGACAAAACAATAAACAAACTATAGCAAAAATTACAATTAAGCTACGTAAAACATCATGGAACCACTGAAAAGGATAAGCAAGAAATATATAACGAAGAATGAACACATACCGCCGCCCACAGGTGGAAAACAGGAAAAGCAGGGGAGAGCTAGCTGAGCCATTGTATTTTGGATTGTTCTTGTCCTCTCAAGTGATGCCTTAGTTTTGTTTTGGTCCAAATTTTAAAGAGCAGCTTCTACTCTGCCCCAAAAAAACATACAATAAACCTTACCCAGCCCCAAATAAACTGCAGTAGAAATTTTCATTTATTTCTTCGCATGTTAAAAATATCAAGCAACTGTATTTTGCTCCATGGAGCTAGAAGGCAAAACGATAACTTTTCCTGAGTGTGAAACACGCCCCATGCTTGCACGTTTTGTGATGTCAGTAAATGTAGAGCGTGGGATGCGCTCCATATAGTAAAATACAGACATCTTTTAACAGCTTTTTATTACAATTTAGAGTTCTGATTATAACAAATTGAGGCCACTGCTCGACTAACAAGGTTAGTGTTAGTCCAGCAGTGGACTTGGTTTGTTATAATCGGAACTCCATAATAAAAAGCAGTTAAAAAAACATCTCTATTCTACTCCATGGCACACACACCCCTATGCCCTCCATTTACTGACATCACAAAATGTGCAAGTGCGAGGGAATGTCTCGCAGTCAGGAGGTGTTAGCATTTTGCCTTCTAGCTCCACGGAGCAAAATAGAGTCGCTTGATATTTTTAATATGCGAAGAAACAAATGAAAATTTCTACTGCAGTTCACTTGGGTCCGGGTAAGGTTTATTTAATATTTTGGGGGGGCTGGGGGAGTAGCAGCAATACAGAACTATGAAGCTACTCTAAGATCTCGTTCCACAGGTCAACCAAGAAGCCTGGCTATACGAACTTCCAGCGATGCTGGAAGCATCACCCGACAAAAGCCATAGCCCTCCATGCTGTGCTGCACACTGAAGCAGTAGAGGCACAACACATGGAGGTTGGTGTTCAGCATCTTCTGCCAACAAGTCGCACAGAACTTGAAGCCACAAGACAGTTTTCCCTCTTCCATTTCCGATATCAATGAGGCAGAGACAGAAGAAGAATAAAGTATTTTGAAGTTTGAAGAATAAAGTTTTCGCCAAAGAGCTAACTCAAGGAACTCTCAAATGCTGCAGAGCTGTGAAGGAGGTGACCTGTCCCTTCCAGAGGCAAGAAAGATCTGACATCACAGGGAGGAGCTGAAGGACATACTGTCTGGGTGGTGGGAGAAGCTTAGCTTAAAAAGTCTCATGAATTAGACCATTCCAGTGGAACTGAGTGTGTGTGTGTGAAGTGAACTGTATCCACACCCTTAGAAAGAATAATTAGGCAAGAACTTACAGGAACAGTAGATCTTAAAGAGAATCTCTCATCAGGCCACACCTTTGGAACTATACCCTTGTCAGTGCTAGGACCCACAGAAACTCAGCAAGTCAGGGGCCACACACGACAAAGTCATTATGACAGGGTAGAATAGGACCTTGTCCCATTTGTTTTGGAGAAAATGTTTAAATGCAAGGATCTGTATTCTTTCCTTTTCTGTCTTCTGTCTGGCTGCGCAACCAAATTTTCCTGAGAGACCTCGGACTTGATTAACCTGACCAGTCTCGCAATCCTTTGCCTCTCACCGTCTTTCTTCCTTGCATATCTATATCTGCTAATATCAAATATAGGAAAATCAATGTATGAATATGTAGCCGATATTGGGATCACTTTTGTTTAGAAAATTGTGTTACTGTTGAAATGTATGTATTTATAATTTGAGATAACTGTAAAAAGCTAGAGGTTACTTGGGTGCAAATGCCTGAGCCTTTTGCAGTTGCTGTGGGGACCTCAGGAAGTTCTCAATGTTCTAGCAGCTCCTGAAATTTATAAAGGACAGGATGCTTGCAAAGGATGGGGGTTGAAAAGAGTTATAAAAACAGCTAAACTGAGCTGCAAGGGAATTTTTTTTACAAGAGATTTTATTTTGCTTCTGTATACAGTTATTCAGAACAGGTTTATTTTATGTTACTGCAACTACAAATAAACAGTTTTGTGGAATTTTACAACTGCTCCTGGGTTTTCTGTATGCTTCCTGACCTATGCCTCAACGACAGATGGTGTCAACCAAAGTGGGATTTAAGCCATGCATACCCTAGAACAGGAGATTTGTGCATGGGTACTAGACCTAGTACCAGGGAAGCGCAGAGGAAGGTATGGATTCTGCAGCTGAAGTCCAGTCTGAGATTGTACAGCCAGTACAAGTCATGGAAAAAGAACAGGCAGTGACAGAACCTGAAAGCCTGATGGACTTTTTGAAACGGTGGGCTATACAACAAAAAGACAGACGCAGAGAGAAAAAGAAATTCAATGGTTAGAAGCGTTGAGAAGAGTTGCAGTGACAGAAGCAACAGATGAGAGAAGAGGAGCAGTGATGGCTGGATGCCTTACAAGCTATCGAAGGCAGAGGATCCAGCACAGATCCAGACGAGCAACTAAATGCAAGCAAGCAACCTAAAGGCCATTAAACTTACAAAGTTTTGTTCGTCAGATGATACTGAGGCGTACCTGACAACCTCTGAAAGAGTTGCCACAGCCTGCCAGTGGCCAAAGCAGCAATGGACAATCAGACTGGTACTCTACCCGAAAGGGAAAGCCCAGCTTGCCTACAGCAGTATGGACATTGCAGTCAGAAAACAGACCTGGTGAAAAGCGAAATCCTGAAAAGGTACGACATCTCCAGAGAGACCTACAGGCAGAGATTTCAATCTTTGGGGTACATCTCAGTTGACAATCCTTGAGAAGCCTTCACCCGACTCCGGGAAATCCTGATGAAGTGGATCCAACCAGAGAGTAAAACAGTCCCACAGATAGACACATTTGCCATGGAGCAATTCATCAACATCTTGCCTACAGATGTGCAGCTGTGGGTAAAGGAACACCGACCAGAGAATGGGGAAAAAGCGGTTTCTTTGGCTGAGGACTACCAAATGGCCAGGCGCCACAGCAGCGAGGTAACAGCCAAGCACTGCGATAAGAAACTCTTTTTCTCATTTAAATTCCAAGCCTGCTAAGAACTCTGGTGGGGGTAACAAATCTGTGCCAAAAGACGTTACCTGCTATAACTGTAATAAGCCAGGCCATTTTACAAGAAACTGCTGTAATAAAGAGTGGCGCTGGAGCAGATTTGTCCATGGCAAACTGGGGCAAGTACCTAACAGATGTGAAGGTGGGGAATAAGACTGTAAAGGGACTCATTGATTCGGGAAGCAAACAGACCCTAATGCATGTCAAAGTGCTGGGAAAACACTGTGCAAAGGGACCAGGTACTGGTGTCATCTGCATCCACGGGGATACTCAATACTATCCCACCACCCAAGTGACTGACTGTTAAAGGTGTGTTGCACCAAATGAAAGTGGGGGTAGTACCAAAGTTACCTGTACCTGTGATTATTGGAAATGACTTTCCAGGATTTACTAAATTGATCAAAGAGGGAGTAAGTCCTGATGTTTTAGCAGCTGTGGTGACAAGAGCTCAGGCTTTCAGTGACTGATTTGGACTTGTTTGAGCACAGCTCTAAGATCCGGAAATCCAGGAAAGAAAGACAAAGCCTGAAGGAACTGTGGAAACAAATGACTGATGGACATGAAGGGTTAAAATATGAACATGCTGAAACTAAATTAATAACGGATTGTGATTTTCTTTCAGAGCAAGCCAACAATGTTTCTCTCTAGGGTTATTTCAAGCAGCTAGGGGTAAAATTAAAACAGGGTGGACCAATGTTTAAAAAATGTAATGGATTACTGTACAGAGTTTGGGTTAAACATCAGACACAGGAACAGACAGAAGAAAAAATTACTCACCTTAGTAATTGCTTTTCTTCTCATGGAGTCTTGCTATATTATGACAATTAGCAGTTAGCCACAGCACTTGAACTGCCCCGGAGAGGAAGGAGTTAACTCCAGGCTGACTGGAGTTCAAGCGTAGCTTTGCTGAAAACTCTGTCTGGCTAGTTTCAAACTGAAACTGTCAGATCTTACGGAGCCAACACTAAGCAAAAGTCTGTGTGGAAAAACCCTACACTAGCAAATGGCTACCTACTAGTAGAATAACAATAACAGAAACAACAACAACAACATCACCCCTAACAAGCACTATTAGCCCCCTCCCCAAAGACAGAAGCCAGGAGGGGCCAAACCTAACCAAAACAGAAATACCTAGTTTTCCTAATCCTAAAGAAAAGGGAAAAGGGAAAAGGAAAAAAGCTATAACGGCATGACACAGTGCTTGCACTAATTTGCCAACCCTTACCCAAGTAGAAGTTCTGAGAGGGGCAGGTTGGAGGTGGTCATAATATAGCAAGACTCCATGAGAAGAAAAGCAATTACTAAGGTGAGTAATTTTTCTTCAAACACCATGAAATCTTGCTATATTATGACAATTAACAGATACACAGCAGTACCTCCATGGAGGAGGGCCAGAACCTACTTAGGAAATAGGCTCTAAGCACGGCTGTGCCAAACCAGCATCTCTCCTGGACTGGACATCCAGGGAGTAATGTAGTAAAGGTATGAACTGTTTTCCAGGTAGCAGCTTGACAGATTTCCAGAATGGGAATATCTCTAGCAACCGCTAGAGATGCAGCTGTACCCTGGTGGAATGGGCCCCTAAGTCCTGAGGGGGTTCTCTACCTAGTTTTTGGTAGCAAAATTGGATACAAGAGACAGTCCACCTGGCAATTGTCCTCTTAGTGGCAGGTTTCCCTTTGCCAACCTCGCCATAGGTAAGGAAGAGTTGGAGGGATTCGAACCTGTGACCCTTGGTGCGTTCCAAATAGTAGCTTAAAGCTCTTTTGATGTCCAAACTGTGCAATCTCCTCTCACCCGAGGAAGAATGCTCAGTGAAAAATACTGGAAGGGAGATGGATTGGTTAAGATGGAAATCTGAAACCACTTTAGGTAAAAACTTTCTGTTAGTCCTGAGGACTACCTTATCTCTGTGAAAAGAAAAAAATCCTTTTCCACTGACAGGGCTTGTAACTCACTTATGCGTCTGGCAGAAGTGATGGCCACTAGGAAAACAGTTTTCCAAGTTAGGAACTTAAGGTCTGCTGAAGACAGAGGTTCAAAGGGGGGTTGCATTAACTGAGCAATGCAAACATTAAGGTACCAGGCAGGGCTGGGTCCCGAAAAAGGAGGGTTAGTGTGAAGTAACCCTTAAAAACTTGGAAAACACAGGGTGAGAAGAAAGGGAGGCAGGCTTTCCTGCTGATATAAAAGCAGAGACAGCTGCCAGATGAACCTTTAAGGTAGCTGGCCTGAGGCCTAAGGAATTAAGATGGACCAAGTAGTCCAGCAAAATGGGCAAATCAGCAGATTCTGGGACAATTTGCTTCCCAGAACACCAGATGGAGAACCTCTTCCATTTGGAATTATAAGTGGCCCTAGTGGAAGGCTTCCTAGAGCCTTTAAAATATCAAGGACACCTTGAGAAAGGTGTAAATCAGCAAATTCTAACTCCTCAAGAGCCAAGCCTTGAGGTGGAGGGATGAGGTCCGGATACCAAACTCTCCCTGGGCACAAGTCAGCAGGTTGTGGACCCTGGGAAGGCCAGGGAGGGTGGACTGTCAGGGACAGAAGCAGTGGGTACCAGGGTTGCCTGGCCCAGTCTGGTGCAATCAGAATCACTTTGCAGGGCTGGGATCTGATTTTTACTAACACCCTGAAGAGAAGGGGGAAGGGGGGAAAGGCATACAGGAACTTCCCTTCCCAATCCAACAGAAAGGCGTCCAGAGGGACTGAGCCCATTACTGGAGGCCTGCAACAGAACAGAGGAAGTTGGTGGTTGTCTGGGGCTGCGAAAAGATCTATCTGAGGAGTGCCCCATCTGGCAAAGACTGACCCCAGCACTAGGGGATTCAAAGACCATTCGTGATGACCCTGAGAAATCCTGCTGAGGGCATCCGCTAGGACATTGTCCTTCCCTGGAAGGTGAACTGCTACTAGGGAGGTGTTCAGGGAGTAAGCCAGAGACCACAACTTCATTGCTTCGATTGCACAAGGCTGATGACCGAGTGCCCCCTGCTTGTTGATGTACCACATTGTTGTGGTATTGTCTGTCCTGACCTGAACTACTTTGTTCTAGACAGATTCTGAGAAAACCTGAAGAGCTAAAAAGACAGCTCTGAGTTCCAATAGGTTGATGTGGAGCAGAGATTCCTGGGGGGACCACACTCCCTGAGAGGAAAGGTCGCCCAAGTGCGCGCCCCACCCCAGCAAGGAGGCATCCGTGGTGAGGGTGAGGGTGAGGGAATGAGAAATGGGAATGAAGGGGAACCCTTGTCTTAGATTGCTCTGATCCTGCCACCACTGAGCGCTAGAATCAGAGTTGGGGTCACTGGGACCAATTTGGTAAGGGGTCCCTCCTTTGGGACCAATAGGCCCTCAAATGAAACTGAATGTCTCTCATCTGGAATCTTGCTCCTTGCACTACAGCTGTGGAGGCAGCCATGTGCCCTAGAAGTTGCAGAAAGTGCCTTGCTGGTCGAGAGACCTGCAGGGTGAAAGAGGATGCCAGGGCAACCAGCTTCTCTACCCTTTCCGAGGGAGAAATGCCCTGGCCAACTTTGTGTCAATTCCGCACCTATGAAAGTTAGTACCCTGAACTGGTTCTAGAACTGACTTTAGTAAGTCAGCAAGGAATCCCAGGGAAGTGAGAAGCTGCTGGGTGACTTGCAAGTGGGATTTTACCTGATCTGGGGACTGACCCACAATGAGCCAGTCGTCCAGGTAGGGAAACACAGCAACCCTTGCCTTCTTAAATGAGCCACTACCACAGCTAGACATTTTGAATACCCTTGGAGCAGAGGTAAGACCGAAGGGCATTGCTCTGAACTGGTAGTGACCTGAGGCAGTTCGAACCTGAGGTATTTTCGGTGAAGGCCTGATCAGGACATGAAAATAGGCATCCTTGAGGTCCAGGGAGGCTAGCCAGTCCCCTGGCCTGAGGGAGGGCAAAATCATTGCCAGAGTTAACATTTTGAACTTTGGTTTAAAAAGATGCTTGTTCAGGTACCTTAAATCTAGAATGGGCCGCCATTCTCCTGTCTTTGGGGTAAGAAAGTATCTGAGTACAGCCCTTGCCCTGGTGACAAGGAAGAACCCCTTCCACTGCTTTGCAGTCTAGGAGGAAGAGACCTCTGCTTCCAAAGCAAGGGCCTCTAGAGGCTTACCAGGTGGAAAATGTCTGGTTCTCATCTTTGGAAACTGTTTGAAGCTGAGAACCAGACCTGACTACTACCTCCAGAACCCATTTGTCCGAAGTTAGGGACACCCAGTTCTGGCTGAAATAAGCCAACCTGCCTCCAACTGGTACAGGAGAATCGGCTCTGGGCACCCCATCAGGGTGCCTGCCTAGCACAAGCCTTAGGCTGAGGGTTGGGGGACGGTTTACCTCGCCCAGCCTACCTCTGCCTCTGAAAAAAACCCTCTGTGCAAAAGCAGGAGGCTTGGGATTGATAAAAGGCCTGTGAAGGCCTGCCCCTACCTCTGGGAGTGTGTCTCTGTGGAGTGGCATGCCGCTCCTTGGCCTGGGCACTTTGTAGGTAGTTCTGTATTCATTCATCTTTTCATATAATTTTCCGTTTGCTCTCCAAACAGAGAATTTCCCACCACAGGAAAATCCATAGCCTTGACTGAGTATCCTGTGACAGATTAGTGCACCTGAGCCATGCCAACCTACGGAAAGCTACAGAAGTGGCCATGACCCTAGGAAACATCATTAACGTCTACAGCAGTATGAAATTGAACTTTAGAGGCTTCAATGCCATCAGCAGCCACCTGTTCCAATTCACTAGCCAGCTGGCCATGGGCCTGCTGGCTAACTGCAACACTGTATCCCATCTAGATTTCTGATATCTAGCCACATAAGCCATATAATTTGCCTGCCTGAGTCCCAAAGAAGCTGCCATATACTGTTTTTTGCCATGGCATCAATCTTCCTGGAATCCTTATCAGGAGGATGTGAGGCCAGGGGATATTAACCTTGTCACAGGCTGCAGCTTGTACCACACCTACATGACTACACTGCTCAGTGAGGAAGTCTGTATCAGGGCCTGATAAAGTATACCTTCTGTCCATTTTATCTACAGGAGGGACAGAATGAGGATTTTTAAATTTTTGTTGTTTGCTTCCTAAATGACTTATGCAAAGGAATAGACAACCTCTAGACTCTGGGATATCCATCATCTCAACATAATCAGGCTCCTCTTGCTCATCCACAGCCTCTTCAAGGAAGCTGGAGGGTTTCTGCAACCTTTTGTAAAACATAAAATGAGAAGGGGACTCAGACAGCATAGGGGAGATTCTAATGGTCTGTCTGGAGAAATGTCGGTTCAATGGGCACGTCCAGACCCTCCCAGCCACATACATAATGATCAAAATCTTCCTCCCCTCCTGTGGTTCATAAAATTCCTCAACATCATACTCTTGAACCACTGGAACCGACAGAACCAACCTTTTGCCAGCTGTTGGTTCGGCGGTCCCCTAGAACAGTGACTGGACAATCTGTATGGCTTTAGCTATCTCTGCAGCAGTTGGAGAGGCAATCTTGCACTCCAGACCTGCTGATTTCTAGTTTTTTACTGGGACTGGTTCCTCAGAACCCAGCCTTCCTTTGCCGAGGAAGTCTCACCTGGTCAGAGGGCACTCCCTCTGGTCCAGTGGGTGCTGGACCAGGCTGGCCATCCGGTCAGCGGACTTTTTGGCCTCTTGTTCCCTGAGCCGGCCCAATCTTTTCTCCAGGGTGGCTGCAGGGAAATTCTTACACACCTAGCAGTCTGACAGGAGGTGGTCAGCCCCCAGACAATAAACACATGTGGTGTGTGGGTCAGCCTTGGCAAAGAGCTTCCCCACAAACATCTCAATGTTGAAACCAATGGGCCGGTTTTTCTTTTGGGTTTCTCAGACATAATGCCAACCTATCCAAAAACTTGCCCTTTTATGGCAGTGCCAGGCAAGGCAGCCTATATCGGTTCCTAACCGTGTCACGGGTATTTGAAAAAGCCCAATTTAAGAGATAGTTTTTTAGAACCGATAAGAACAGAACCGCACTCTAAAAGCCCAAGCTATTATTTAAAATTGGTTTTAGCAAACCGATCGGTTCAAAACGAACCGATAATTAATTTCCACACAGACTTTAAATTCCTGTACTACGGTTTACAGATAGAGCTTTGAACGAAATCTGGTAAAATAAATACTGTGCGGTTAAAATGAACGAAAACACTCGTTTGAACCGAGAAATGAACCGAGCTGAAGGAGCAGATCTCCGGGCGACTGTTCAGTGAGCGGAGTAAAGAATCTGACAGTTTCAGTTTGAAACTAGCCAGATAGAGCTTTCAGCAAAGCGCTCGCGCTTGGAACTCCAGTCAGCCTGGAGTTAACTCCTTCCTCTCCGGGGCAGTTCAAGTGCTGTGGCTAACTGCTAATTGTCATAACATAGCAAGACTTCATGGTGTTTGAACAATTGGTTATACCACAGAAGTATAGAACAGAATTGTTACAGACAGCACATGATAATCCTATGGTTGGTCATTTAGTGAGGGATCGCACCACCCTTGCCAGATTGCTGTACAGATTTTACTGGCCGGGAATTCATGAAGATGTTGCTACCTACTGTAATTCCTGTGCTGAGTGTCAGAAAGTAGCCCCGGTCACTAGAAAAGACAAGGTGCCCCTGGTACCCCTACTCTTAATAGATGTGCCTTTTGAGAGAATTGCAATGGATGTGGCTGGTCCTTTAGACAAAAGTAAAAAGGGTAATAGATCTATCCTGGTAGTATGCAACTATGCTACTCGATACCCAGAAGCAGTTCCAATGCGTACTGTTACAGCCCCAAAAGTGGCAGCAGAGCTAGCCAAAATTTTCAGCAAAGTGGGCATACCTAAAGAAATTATTACTCATCAGGGTAGTAATTTTGGTGCTGCACTGCCTAAAGAGCTGTACAGACTGCTGGGTATCACTGCCATAAGAACCTCCCCTATCACCCTCAGACAGACGGTCTTGTTGAGCGTTTTAACCAAACCCTAAAACGCATGTTAAAAAGGTTTGTGGAAGGGAAAGATCGGGACCATTACTTGCCTTACCTACTTTTTGCTTACAGAGAAGTGCCACAGGCATCAACAGGGTTTTCACCATTTGAAATGCTGCATGGTAGGCAGCCAAGAGGGCCACTGGATGTAATAAAAGAAACGTGGGAAAATAACCCCACTCAGAAACAATCTATATCTTCTTATATGTGTGCCCTAAGAAAGAAACTGGCAAAATAATGTTGAAATTGCCCATAGTAATCAGGAAGAGGCTCAAAACCAGCAGAAGGTATATTATGACCATGGGGTAAAAAAAAAAAGTTTGAGCCAGGTGAAAAGGTTTTGCTACTGTTATCCACAACAGAAAATAAGTTGTTAAAGAAGTGGCAAGGGCCATATAAGGTTCTTAGATGTACTGGCACTGTTAACTATGAGATTGTGACCCCTGACAGAAAAAATCCTTCTAAGATATGTCATGCTAACCTCCTCAAGAAATGGGTTAAAAAAAATACCAAAAGCTGCCTTACTAGTTTATCAGAAACTGATAAGGAAGATATTGATGTAACTTATGATAGACTAGAACAAACTGTAAATGTTGATGCTGTAAAGGTGAAGGTTTCCTTAACCTCAGAACAAACTGCAGACATTCGTAATGTGCTAAAGACATTTAACACTACTTTTACCACGGTACCAGGCCGAACAAAAGGGGTTGAGCACGTAACAGTGACAAAGAATGCCCGTCCTATTAGGCAGAAGTCATATAGGTTGCCAGAGAGGTTAAAAGCTGATGTTGTTAAGGAAATACAAAAAATGAAAGAATTGGGCATCACTGAGAAGTCGAGGAGTGCTTGGCCATCTCCCATGGTAATTGTAAACAAAAATAAGGGGGTGTTAGAATCTGCCTTGATTTCAGAAAACTTAATCAAGTGTCAGAATTTGACAGTTATCCTATGCCCAGAACAGATGATTTGGTGGACAGACCGGGGAGGCAAAGTATATCAGTACCCTCTATCTCACTCACCAAGGGTTACTGGCAAATACCATTAGCTAAAGAATCCAGAGATAAAACTGCATTTGCCACTCCTACAGGATTCTATCAGTTCACCACCATGCCACTTGGTTTACATGGTGAGTCAGCTACATTCCAATGGTACATGGATGTCATTTTATCCCCTCACACTGGTTATTGTGCTGCACTCCTGGATGATGTCATGGTGTACAGTCCAGCCTGGAAAAGCCACCTAGAACACATACAGGCAGTTATCCAAGCTATTAAAAATGCAGGTCTAACAATTAATCCTACTAAATGTGCATTGGGCATGCAGGAAACTAGATATTTGGGCTATGTGTTGGGAAATTGAGAAGTTAAACCAGAGAGTTCTAAAATAGAAGCTGTAGCTAACAGCCCTATGCTGAAAAAGAAACATGTCAAGTCATTTTTAGGGTTGGATGGTTATTATCAGAGATTTGTTCCCAATTTTGCTCAGTTAGCTACTCCCCTCACAGAACTCAAAGAAACGGTACCCAAATAATGTGAAATGGACTCCAGAGTGTGATGAAGCTTTTCAAGCCATAAGGGCTGCATTATGTTCAGCATATGTTTTAAGAAGCCCGGACTTCGAGAAACTGTTTCTGCTACAGACAGATGCATCTGAGGTAGGCCTAGGTGCTATCCTAAGTCAAAATATAGATGGCAAAGAAAGTACAGTTACGCAAGAACTTACCGTAACAGTAGATCTTCGAGAGAGGCTCTTGCAGTAGGTAATTACATATAGGACTGAAGACGGCAGGGTCAGGACCCCGCAGAAACATTTCTAGCTAGCAGTCTCTGGAGGGACCGCCCCCGTCAGGTGACCCGGCGTCATCGCGACGTCTGTATAGGGGCGGTTCCCACGCCTTCCAGTTCTTTCCGCCAAAGGCGGGGCGAGAGAGGCGGATATTTCCCATCCTGAAAAAGAGCTGAAAAAGCTAAGGGATGAACGGGAAAAGTACTACCTACTGCAAGAGCCTCTCAAGATCTACTGTTCATGGTAAGTTCTTGCGTAGCTGTACTATCTTACTGAGAGAGCTCTTGCAGTAGGTAATCACATATAGGACTGAGCCCAAGCAGTCTGGAACAAAAGAACTCACAGGAGGAGGAAACTACTCCTACACAGATCATCTGGCTGTGAAGGTCTTAGGAAAGAAGACCTTGCAGAACAGTAACCGAAGCCAACTCTGGCTTGAAGGCAATGTCCAAACTGTAATGTTTAAGTAAAGGTATGGACAGAAGTCCAGCTTCGCGGCTGCTGAGATGTCAGCCACCGACACATTCTTGAAACAAGCAGCAGACAGCGCGACACTCCTAGTGGAGTGACCTCTGACTTGACCTGGCAAGGTCTTGTGATACTTGTCGTAACAGAAAGTGATACAATGAGCCAACCATTTTGACAGGCATTACTTAGAAACAGCATTGCCCTCTCTTTTGTGTGCAAGAGAGACAAACAGTTGATCAGTCTTTCTGCGAGCCTTTGTCCTATTGGTGTAGTATCTCAGAATCCGGTGAACATCCACAGTATGTAAGAGATACTCCCTTTGATTGGAATGTTGCATAAAAAACGCAGGCAGTTCCATGGACTGATTCAGCGTAGATTCTGCTACCACCTCAGGTACAAACTTAGGGTTGGTACGCAGAGCCACACATACCTTGTGGAAAATCAAGTATGGGATTTTGCACATTAAGGCCAGAAGCTCGGAAATTCATCAAGCGGAGGTAATGGCCACCAGGAAGAGAGCCTTCCAGGAAAGGAACTTAAGGTCTGCTGAGGCTGCCATCTCAAAGGGAGGCAGGGTAAGCTTCTCAAGAATAAAATTCAAGTCCCAAGGAGGGGCAGGTGCGCGAATGGGGGGTCTCAAGTGAAGAACCCCTCTAAGGAAGGTCTTAGCGAATTCCAGCTGCGCAAAAGACCTGTCCCCAAAAGAACATGGTAAGCGGAGATGGCCGCCATGTGAACCTTCAAGGAGGCGTGACTAAGACCCAGGTTGGAGAAGTGACGCATGTAATCCAGGAGCCTCCTGACAGAGCAGGAGAATGGCTCGAAAGCTCTGGAAGAGGCCGAAATAGAGAACCTTTTCTATTTCATGGCGTAAGTGGAATGAGTGGAGGGCTTTCTGGCCTCCACTAGAATCTCCGCCACCTGCGACAAAACCCCGAACCGGGTTTGAATCACGTCTGCAGGAGCCACGCATGCAGCTGAAGGGATTTGAGTCCTGGATGGACCAGGGTCCCCTGATCCTGGGTCAACAAAAGTTGTGACAGAGGAACAGGAAGAGGCGGCTCCTCTGAGTACTGTTGCAGAAGAGAGAACCAAACTTGCCTGGGCCAGAACGCAGCAATGAGAATCATGAGAGCTCCTTCCAAACAGAGTTTGTGTAGGATCAACGGGATCGGGGGGAAAGCATAGACGAATCTGCCCTTCCAATTTAGAGACAGAGCGTCTCTCCAAAACACTCCGCACCCTGGACCGGGCGAGCAAAAGATGGGAAGTTTTGCGTTGAGAGGAGAGGCAAACAGGTCTGCCTGAGGGGTTCCCCAGCGTAGGAAGACATCATCTACTACCCCCTGATCCAGTTCCCATTCGTGCGCTTGGGCGGACGACCAGCTGAGGTGGTCTGCCAAAGTGTTCTCGACCCCCGGAACATGAACTGCCGTGAGGTGAAGGTTGTGAAGCATCGCCCAATCCCACACCCACATCGCTTCCCTGCAAAGAAGGCAGGAACGGGTTCCTCCCTGTCTGTTGATGTATCACACTACACACGTTGCCGGTCTTAACGGCCAGATGACCGGGAAGCAGGTAGAGATGTAGAGCTTATAAGGCGTACAGGATGGCCCTCAGCTCGCGTACATTGATGTGAAGAGTCTGTTCAAGCCTGGACCAAGAGCCCTGGGTCCGATGAGATCCCAGGTGGGCTCCCCAACCCTCGCACGAGGCATCTGTTAGGATTTGGGAGGGCGGAGAAAGACAGAAGGGAACCCCCCGGCAAAGGTTCTTCTGCACCATCCACCACTGCAAGTCCCAAACCTTCGGGGAGGAGACCAGGATCTCGTGATCCAAGTACTCCACCAATTGATCCCACTGAGACCGAAGCATCCACCAAGAGATTCTCATGTGGAGCCGAGCACGAGGCACCATCGGAATGGCAGCCGCCATGAGCCACAGGAGGTGAAGGACTGATCTGGTGATGACCCGCCTGTGGCTGGACAATAGGCTGGCCTGAGCCTGAAGGGTGGCCACCTTGTCCAAAGGCAGGAAGGCCATACCGGAAGTCGTGTCCAGTATCGCCCCGATAAACTGGAGTCTTTGAGATGGGATCCAATGGGACTTGGCCTGGCTGATGGTAATACCCAAGCTGGTGAAAACCTGCAGGGCAAGGGAAAGGGAGCGCAGGAGATACTCCCTGGACAGGCCGCCAGGAGCCAATCATCCAGGTAAGGGAAAACCTGAACCCCCGGGAACACAAGTGGGCCGCCATCTCAGAAAGGCATTTGATAACTACTCGGGGGGCCGAGGAGAGACCAAATGGGAGGGCCCTGAACTGGTAGTGGTCCCCTGAAAAGAAAACCAAAGGTATTTGCGGTGGGACAGGCAGATATGGATATGCAGGTAGGCATCCTGTATGTCCAGAGCACACAGCCACTATGCCAGCCAAAGGAGGGGCAGAAGACTCTGCAGAGAGAGCATTTGGAACCTCTTGTACTCCACGAACAAGCTCAGGGAGCGGAGGTCCAGGACTGGCCTCACGTTGCCTGATTTCTTCGGAACCAGGAAGAAATGGGAATAGTAACCCATCCCCCTGAGATGGGGGGTGGGCGGGTTCTATCGCCACCTTCAGAAGAAGGACTGAGATTTCTTCCCGAACCAGAAGTTGTTGTTCTGGGGAGTAAGATGACATTGGAGGGGGTTTTCTGGGAGGTTTCTGAAGAAACTCTATCGAGTGCCCTTCTGCTATGAGCTGGAGCACCCAAACGTCTGACGTGATCCTCTCCCAACCCGGTAGATGCAGGGAGAACCTCCCCCTCACCGGTTCCTCTGGAAGACCCAGAGGCTGTGGGAGAGGAAAGGAGTCAGGTGGTGTGAGGCAGCGCTGCGGCTGGAGCTCCCGTTGCTCGTTTGGGTGGGAGGGGGTTATCTCGTCCTGAGGGGCCCGGCGTTTATTGGCCCGCTTCCCTCGAGGTTTCTCCTTGGCCCATGCCTGCTTGCGGAAGGGACGGCGCTGCAGTTGAGGGACTCTGTACAAGTCGACAACCTCCTTGAGAGCAGTGCCCTTCTCATGCAGTCCGGTGATGGTATCCTTGACATCACCCCTGAACAGCACCGAACCCCTGAAGGGCGCGTCCTGGATTGCAGACTGCACTTCAGGGATCAAACCCGACACACTGAGCCAAGCATGACGCCGCAAACCTACGGCAAACACCGAGCTCCTACCAGCAGTGTCCACTGCATTGTATGAAGCGCGAAGCATGTGCCTACTGGCAGAACGAGCAGATCAGACCAGGTCTGCCACGTCCTGTTTGGTCTGTGACTCAGGAAGGGAGTCCAGTTTAGCTTCCACCTCGCTAAGGACAGTCTTCTGGTAATCCCCCATGTGGGCGACGTAGTTCAAGGCCCCAATACCCACAGTGGAAGAAGCGAAGACCTTCTTCCCATACTGGTCCAGAAGGCGGGATTCCTTATCGGGCGGCGACGAGCTCAAATACTTAGGATTGGCTGTCCAGCCGTGGGCAGCGCTGATCACGACAGAGTCAGCCTTGGGGTGAGAGGTAAGAAACTCAACACCCTTAGGAGCCTGATATAGCCTGTCCACCTTGCTCGGAAGTGGGGGCTATGGTGGAGGGTTGTTTCCAGATGGTGGAAACAAAGTCCGCGTGAGGCTCGGGCTAGGGTGGAACCAAGGTAGGAGTGACCTTGGGCCGATCCAAATGGGCAGCTAGCTTCTGCCGCTGTAGATCTGGCTCCAAAGAGTGCCACTGATAGATGGCCTGGATTTTGCGCAACTCCGTAAAGGAAGGATTCTCCAGAGGAGACTGCAGAGGGGTCCTCGGCCTGGGCTTATCCGGAGAGCGGGGCTAGTCGTTCAAGTTGGAGGCGCCCGCCGGGTCATCCGAGAAGGCTCAAGGAGGATGAAGAGAAGATTCCACCTCCTGAAGCAGGGAGGCGGACCCTGGGAAGCCAGCAGGCGTATCCAACCTCACTATGGAACCAGAGAGCTCACCTCTGGTATCCGGAGTAGGGGAAGAAGTCTCTGACGTAGGGGGTCTGGAACTGGGACCGGCATTGGAAGATGACTCTCCACCTCCATAGTGAGCTGAGCCTTGGCCTCAGCCCACCAGGAAGCCAGAGTCTCCTTCAAATCCACCGGCAGCTGAGGGGGCGGTGCAAGAGGAGGAAGGGGATACAGATACTGAGTGTATTCGTATGGCACATATCCGTAACCGGACGGCAGGTAACCCGGCGTCGAGTAATGAGGCACCATGCACTGCAGCGTCGGATAGGCTGGCATCTGGTACTGGGCACCAGAAACTGCTGACCCAAGTATGATGGCGTCAGATAAGACAGGGTCGGATACCCAGGAACCAGGGGGTCTGCCAGGGCAGACGGCTCAGAAGGGCGCCCAGCAGGCAGGCCTGGAACCAGAGGCCTGGCATAGGGGCAGCATCCGGGAGGGGGATTTTGCCTGGTGTAGTTAGGACCGGGGCCAGCGTCCAGGGAACTGACGTCAGGTCATCCAGCTCAGCGGGAGGGACACCTAACGGGGGTGCAGAAAGATCCTCGGCATCGCCCAGGGAAGGAGGGGAAAAATACCCAGGATCAGGTTCAGGAGCCCCAGGGTCCCCGGAGGCGCCGAAGGCTGCGGGGAGCTGGGGAGCAGTGAACCGAAACAGGATCTGGCATCGGCTCAGCCGCCACGCGGTCGTCGGGCAGCCCGACTTCCAACTTATTGGCGGAGTCCGGGCGGACGTTGGAAAAGCAGACATCCGACTTAGTGGACTCTTCGCCCGAGGCAGACTGCGAAGGAAGGGTGGTCTGGTCGGGCAGAACAGGGCCGTGCGCCACCCCGAAGGGTCGAGCGACTTAGCAGCCATTTCCGGGCGGGCGTCAGAGGAGCCGACGTCTGGCTTATCGTGGAGCTACTCCGCCTTCAGTAGGCCGCACGGCGGTGGCCTTTACCAGGAGTGGAGGCCCATAGCTCGGAGGCACCAAGGGCCGAGCGTGAGCCAGATGGACGGCCAACACAGTCTTGGGGCCGTCGCCAGAGGGCGTTGCTTGTAACCGGCGACTCAGCGAAGTCGCGGTGGGCGAGGCCCCAGTCCGATGCTTCTCCTTATCCTCCTTCTTATGATGGCCTTTGAGGAAGTAGAAGCCTGACTGAGCTTTTTCAACTCCTTCTCCATGGAGGTCATTTTCTTTTTAAGGATGTGGGCCTACAGGGACTGCTGCCTCCATCTGCAGGTGACGGCGTCGAATTTCAGGCAATGCTGGCACTTCACCTGATGATCCAGGCCCAGACAAAAAAGACACTGGGAATGACCGTCCTTGTGCGGGAGTTGGGCGCCGCACGAGTCGCACTTATTCTCGTGCTCAGAGGGTGTAGGGGACGACATACACCACCGAAAAAGTAAACTACTTATTGAATTAAATCGAGAAAAATATGACGGTAGAACTACAGACAGGCTGACGAGCGTTGAACTTTACCGTGACGCGCTGACACAAGCCAACGGCCTTTATACTGACGTCGGTCACCCACCAGAGACTGCTAGCTAGAAATTTTTCTGCGGGGTCCTGACGCCTGCTGGCTTCAGTCCTATATGTACTTACCTAGTGCAAGAGCCCTCTCGAAGTAAGATCATCCTATTCTAGATATAAGTAAGAAATTGCACGACAGGGAGAAAAGATACTCCACTATCGAAAATTAGTGCTTAGCAGCAAAGAAAAAATTACTCACCATAGTAATGTTGTTTCTTCTAATGGAGTCTTGCTGTATTCTGACTTTATGCAGTTAACCCCAGCACTTAAAACTGCCCCAGAGAGGAAAGTGTTAACTCTATGCCTGAGCACAGAACGTTGAGCTCGAGCTTGGTTTTCAAACCTCTGTCTCTGGTACTTACCAGTGTAACCGTCAGATTATTACGAGCAAAACTAACTAAGTACTAACATATGGAAATTGTGTGATATATGACCAAAAGGCAACAATTTGGGTCCCAAAAGACTCAAGTCGAGAACCCCCCCCAAAAAAGAGGTAGTGACAATAATATATTTAGACAACAACATAACATTAACAAAGACAAATACCCCACCCGAAGAGGGAGGAGGGAACAAGGTACACTCCTGAGGTGCAACACTGTACCTGCTAGCCCACTTCTCAAAACTAGGTTCTGAGAGGGGAGATAGGGAGGGAAGTCAGAATACAGCAGGACTCCATTAGAAGAAACAACATTACTATGGTAATTGTTTCTTCAAACAACATGAAGTCTTGCTGTATTCTGACACTATGCAGACTACCAAGCAGTTCCCCCAGGAGGAAGGAATGCAGAACCTACTTTGGGAACAAGCTCTGCAGTACTGCTGTGCCAAACCTAGCATCATTCCTAGCCTGGATGTCCAGACAGTAATGCTTGGTGAAAGTATAGACCGTTTTCCAGGTGGCTGTTTACAGATTTCTAACAAGGGTATATATCTCCAGCAGCAGCCAGAGTAGCAGCTGTACCCCTAGTCGAGTGAGCCCTCAGGCCTGGAGGGGGTGTTTTGCCCAATTTGTTATAGCAAAATTGTATGCAAGAGACAATCCACCTGGCAACAGTCCTTTTAGTAGCAGGTTTACCTTTCTCCACTTCACCATAAGTGAGAAATAACTGGAGACAAGTCATTTCTGTGTGCCTTAGTATGCTCTATGTAGTAGCTAAGAGCCCTTTTAACATTCAAACTGTGTAATCTTCTTTCCCCTGAAAAAGAATGGTCAGTGAAAAAAAACACAGGAAGAAAGACTGGTTCAGATGAAAATCTGATAACATTTTGGGTAAGAACCTCCTACTGGTTCTTAGGACCATCTTATCCCTATAGAAGGAGATGAAGTCAGGTTCGACTGACAGGGCCTGTAATTCACTAATCCGTCTGGAAGAAATAATAGCTACCAGAAACAGTTTTCCAGGTCAAGTACTTCAGCTCGGCCAGAGGTTCAAAGAGTGGCTGCATAAGCTGGGCAATGCAGACATTAAGATCCCAAGCAGGAGTAGGCTCTCAAAAGGCAGGGTTAATGTGAACCAGACCTTTGAAAAACTTACTAAAAACAGGATAGGGTGCCAGGGAAGAGCCCTTCCCTGCTGAAAGGAATGCAGAGACAGCTGCTAGGTGAACCTTCAGAGTTGCAGGCCTAAGGCCTAGACCATTAAGATGAACCAGATAATCTAAGGCTGTAGCAATGCCTGCAGAGTCAGGCACAATGTCTTTCTGAGAACACCAAATGCTAAATCTTTTCCATTTAGAATTGTAAGTTTTCCTAATGGAAGGTTTCCTGGAAACCTTCAAAATATCCAAGACTCCCCGCGAAAGATGTAGGCTTGCATATTCTACCTCTTCAAGAGCCAGACCTTGAGGTTGAGAGACTGGAGATTGGGGTACCAGATCCTCCCCTGTGAGGAGGTTGGAGACTGTGTCTCTTGGGAAGACACAGGGGACATGACACTGCCAGAGACTGCAGCAGAGGATACCAACGCTATCTGGCCCAATCTGGAGCTACCAGTATCACTGTGCAGGGTTGAGATCCGATTTTGATCAGGACTCGGAACAACAGTGGGAAGGGACGAAAGGCATAGAGAAACCTGCCCTTCCAATCCAGAATGAGAGCATCCAGAGGAACAGTTCCTAGGACTGGAGGTCTGCAGCAACACAGAGGAAGCTGGTGATTGTCCGGGGCTGCAAAGAGATCCATCTCTGGAGTGCCCCATCTGGAGAAGATGACCTGAAGTATATGAGGGTCCAGGGACCATTCGTGATGCCCCTGAGAAATTCTGCTCAGAGCATCTGCTAATACATTGTCCTTCCCTGGAAGGTGAACTGCTATCAGGGAAGTCTGAAGACAATAAGCTAGAGACCACAGCTTCATAGCCTCTGTGCACAAGGCTGTGGACCGAGTGCCTCCCTGCTTGCTGATATACCACAATGTGGTGGTGGTGTCTGTCCTGACTTGGACCACCTTGCCCCTGACTGACTCTGAGAAGACCTGAAGGGGTAGAAAAACTGCCCTGAGTTCCAGGAGACTGATGTGAAGGAGAGATTCTTGTGGAGACCAGACCCCTTGAGCTGTGAGGGCTCCCAAATGGGCTTCCTAACCTAGGAGGGCAGCATCTGTAGTTAGGACTACTGAGGGAACTTGAGAGAAACGGAACTCCTTGTCTGAGGTTGTCCTGGTCCAGCCACCAGTAGAGAGCATGGACCAGAGTCTGAGTCACTGGAATCAGTTTGGTGAGACAGTCTTTTCTGAGACCAAAAAGACCTTAGGTGGAACTGAATGTCCCTCATCTGAAACACGGCTCCTAGTACCATTGCGGTGGAAGCTGCCATGTGACCCAGGAGTTGCAGAAACTGCCTTGCTGGATGAAAGACCAGAGGACAAAAAGAGGAAGCACGATCTGTAAGGGCCTTTACTCTTGTGAGAGGGAGGAAGGCTTTTGCTTGGATAGTATCCAACTCTATCCCTATGAAAGTAAGGAGATGTACTGGTTCGAGAACAGACTTTGGAATACTGAGGAGAAACATCAGAGAACAGAGCAAGTCTTGAGTGGTTTGCAGAGCTGATGACCTGGTCTGATGACTGACCCACAATCAGCCAGTCATCCAGATATGGGAATATCGAAATGCCCTGCCTTCTAAGGCAGGCAACTACTAATGCAAGGCACTTTGTAAACACCCTTGGAGCCGATGTTAGGCCGAATGGCATGGCTCTGAACTGATAGTGGCCTGAAGGCAACTCGAACCTGAGGTACTTTCTGTGGGAGCACCTGATAGGAATATGGAACTAGGCATCCTTGAGGTCCAGAGATGCTAGCCAATCCAGGCCTTAGAGAGGGAAGAATCATTCCCAGAGTCACCATCTTGAATTTTGGTTTGGAGATGTGTTTGTTCAAATACCTTAGGTCTAGGAAGGGTCGCCACTCCCCCGTTTTCTTTGGGGGTAAGGAAGTACCTGGAGTACAGACATTTGCCCCTGTACTGAGTAGGAACCTTCTCTTCAGCTCTGAGAGCCAGAAGAGAGGACACCTTTGCCTCTAAGGCGAAGGTCTCCAGGATGGATGCAGGTGGAAAAGACCTGGCCCTCAGTTTTGAAAATCTCTTGAAGCCGAGGGCCAGTCTCTGGCTTACTACCTCCAGGACTCACTTGACTGAGGTAACAGACTTCCAGGCCTGGAAGAGGTTAGCCAGCCTGCCTCATACTGGAATGGGGGAATCGACCCGGGCTGACACATCAGGGTGTCTGCTTGGCAACAGCCTTGGACTGGGAAGAGGATGCAACCCTGCTCATCCCTCTCCTGCCTCTCCCTCGAAAGAACCCCCCCCCCCCCGAGGGAAGGAAGAGGAAGCCTGGGCTTGGTAAAAAGGTCTGTGAAAAGGCCTGCCCCTGCCCCTAGACTGCTGCTTCTGAGGAGTGACTTGCCTCTCCTTGGCTTGTGCACTCCTGTAGGTGGTCCTGTATTCATTCATGTTTTTCATGTAAGCCTCTGTCTGCTCCCCAAATAGAGTTACCTACTACAGGGAAATCCATATCCTTGGGTCTGGGCATCCTGCGAAAGGCTAGTACATCTGAGCCAAGCATGTCTCCTGAGAGACACAGATGTAGCGATGACTCTTGATGCCACATCACTGGAGTCCAAAGCAGCATGAAACTGCACTTTGGATGCCTCAATTCCATCAGCAGCCACCTCCTCCACTCTTTGGCTAGCTGGGGGGAGGACTGTTTAGCCAGTTCCAGAACCGTATCCCACCTGGATTTCTGGTACCTAGCTGTGTAGGCCATGTAATTTGCTTGCCTGAGTCCCAAAGAGGATGCCAAGTATTGTTTCATAGCCATGGTATCAACTTTCCTGGAGTCCTTGCCCGGGGGGTGTGAAGCCAAAGGTATGTTAGCCCTGTCACAGGCTGTAGCCTGCACAATCCAACATGGCTACAATACGTGTATAAGAACTCTGTGCCGGAGCTTGACAACATATACCTCCCGTCCATTCTTTTATCCACAGGAGGTAGTAAGCTAGGAGTTTGTAAAATTTTTTGTGTCTGTTTTCCCAAAGACTTGTGGAGAGGGATAGACAATCTTTTGGACTCTGGGATGTCCATCATTTCTACCAAATCAGGCTCTTCCTCGTCCTCAGCAGTTTCAACTGTAGGGAGCTGGAGGGTTTCAGCCACCTTCTTGTAAAACAAGAGGTGTGAAGAGGACTCAAAGCCTGGGAGGGGAGATATTAGAAGGCCTGTCTGGGGAGATGTCCAGTTCAATGGGCACATCTGGACCTTCATCATATTCACTGCCTTCGTCCTCGTCGTCGGGATATTCTTTTCCCTCTCACTCCTCATAGAAGGCATCTGGATCATAATCTGAAGGAGTCTGATCTGACCAAACCAACCGCCTAACCAGCGGTACCGGATCGGACGGAACTGGGCGAAGCTACTGAACTATACTAATTGCTTTGGCTATCTCGTCAGTGGTTGGAGAACGCGGTGCTTGATCCGAACCGGCTGACTTGCGCTTCTTTTTCGACGGAACCGAACCCTCTGAGTCTGATTTCTTTTGCCCAAGGAGGTATCGCCTAGGTTAGTAGGCACCTCCTCAGGTTCAGCCGCAACCAAACCGGGCTGGCTGTCCGGATCTACAGACTTCTCTGCCTCCCTTTCCTTCAGTCTACTTAGCCTTTTTTCCAAGAGTGGCTTTAGAGAAGTTTTTGCAAATCTGGCAGTCTGTTTTGAGGTGGTCAAACACAGATGAGGTGGGGGTCGGCCTTGGCAAAGGCCTCCCCACACGCAGTACAGTGTTGAAACCCAGTAGGGCCGTTTTTTTTCCCTTGGGTTTCTCAGACATGGCCAACCTAACAAAATTACCCTTAAAGCTTTCAAGCCAGGCAATGAAGAACCGATCATTTATGAACCGTGTCATGGGTTCTGTAAAAGAACAAGAAAAAAGTCTGGTTCTTTTGAAACCGATCGGCACCAGAACACCACACTGATCCCAGAAAATTACAAAATAAACAGACAAGTCAGTTCCTAACCGGACCGACGAAGAACAGAGACAAAAAACACAATTTCCACAAGAAACACAATTAAACAAGTCACCACCTATCTACCACACTACCTGTACTGTAGACAGAGGCTGGAAATCCGGAAAATAAACAAATCGGTTTAACAGACACTTTTTTAAACTTTACCGAACCAACAGCAGAGGAAATCTCTGGAGCAACTTCACTGTTAGGCGGAGTAAAGAATCTGACGGTTACACTGGTAAGTACCAGAGACAGAGGTTTGAAAACCGAGCTCGAGCTCAACACTCTATGCTTAAGCAGAGTTAACGCTTTCCTCTCCGGGGCAGTTCAAGTGTTGGAGCTAACTGCATAATGTCAGAATACAGCAAGACTTCATGTTGTTTGAAGTAGTCCAAGGAGTCCCTCAAATTTTATTTACTAGGAACTGATTTTGTTCTTGTAACTGATCACAATCTTCTCTGTTGGCTTAAGCAGATGAAAAATAAAAATTCCAGAATCACACGGTGGTACCTGGCACTGCAGCCATTTAAATTCTCGGTGATTCACAAATCTGGTTAAGAGAATAGCAATGCTGATTTTCTGTCGAGATATGGATCAGGACTTGAGGGTTCTGATGCATAAAGAAAATGTATGGATTTGAACTGTACTTTTTTCTGTACTGTTACAAAAATGGATACAAATGTGCTTAATGTCTGAATGCAACAAGTGTTACTAGAAAATAAAGAGTTTTGGAAACCTGTTTAATAAAACAAGTTCCCTCTTAAAGAGGGGCAGGGTAGAATAGGACCCTGTCCCATTTGTTTTGGAGAAAGTGTTTAAATGCATGTATATGTAGTCTCTCCTTTCCTGTCTTCTGTCTGGTTGCACAACCAAATTTTCCTGCGAGACCTATGACTTGATCAACCCGACCAGTCTCGCAATCCTTTGCCTCTCACTGTCTCTCAGTTTTCTCTTGCTGTCTTTCTTCCTTGTATATCTATATCTGCTAATATAAAATATATGAGAATCAAAGTATGGAAATGTAGCTGATATTGGGATCACTTTTGTTTAGAAAATTGTGTTACTGTTGAAATGTATATATTTATAATTTGAGAACTGTGAAAAGCTACAGGTTACTTGGGTGGAAATGCCTGAGCCTTTTGCAGTTGCTGTGGGGACCTCAGGAAGTTCTCAATGTTCTAGCAGCTCCTGAAATTTACAAAGAACAGGATGCTTGCAAAGGATGGGAGTTGAAAAGAGTTCGAAAAACAGCTAAACTGAGCTGCAAAGGAGAGTTTTTTTACAAGAGATTTTATTTAGCTTCTGTATATAGTTATTCTGAACAGGTTTATTTTATTTTATGTTACTGCAACTACACAGACAGTTTTGTGGAATTTTACAACTGCTCCTGGGTTTTCTCTATGCTTCCTGACCCGTGCCTTGACGACAGTCTACATAAACATCGTCTGCCCCACCTCTCCTCAGTTCCCTGTTGAAGATTTTGCTTGGAGGACCTTCCTCCAGAGAACCAGGAGAGACCCCAGCACTCTGCATACCAGGCGAGAATGAGTGCTGGAAAAGACAGTAATGGAAGCATCAAGACAATAATCAGTCATAACCCCGAAGGGAGAAGGAGAATGGGACAGCATGACCTGATGAAAGATTCGCTCGAAGACCTACTGTTACGATAAATTCTCACATAAATGTTCTTTCTTCTTCGAGGATATCTTTTTCAAAGTCACATTTTTGGAGTGAGTCCCAAACAGTACCAAAAGCTAACAGCCCTTACCTTTATTTACTCCACCCATCCCCACTGTACTTCCCCCTCCTTTTTACTTCAAAGCAGTATCTAAGTCTGAAGTCTTTGGCTTACTAAACACCATCTCTGATAATACCAGTGTAGGATCTGATGGCATTGAGCCCAAACTTCTAAAACTGGCTGCACCATTTATTGCCCAGCCTTTGTCTAGGATTTTCACACTCACTCTGTGTAATAGAACTGTCTTTGACATTTAGAAAATGGCCAAGATCATGCCGGTCCTTAAGAAAGGTGATAAGAGATATGACCAATTATCATCCAATAGCTATACTATCAGTCTTGTGCAAAATAATGGAAAAGATAGTATCAATCCAAGTTACTGAATTCATGACTAGATACAACCTTCTCTCACCAATTCAATATAGCTTTTGCAAAGGTCATATCACCTCCACTGCCTTGCTCCACTCTGCAAATGACTAACTGCTATGGACAATGGCCACCTCACTGGAGCAGTCTATTGACCTGACAAAGGCATTTGACCTTGTCAATCATCCACTACTCCTAGACAGTCTCTTAGCCCTTGGTTTCTCCCCTAACTCTGTGGCCTGGTTTAATAGCTATCAAACAGAACTCAGCGTGTTAGATTCAACTCTGCCGTGTCCAGCCCTATGGCCATAAACCTAGGTGTTCCGCAGGGATCAATATTAGGACCCCTCCTTTTCTCTATCTGTATTAATGATATTGAGTCAAATATCCCCAGTTGCTCTGCTATCTTATACATGGACGACCTGGTCTTGTACTGTAGTGATAAGAATATTTGCCACATTAATCAGACCCTTAACTCTGCATTTATGTCTATTCAATCTTGGCTCTTCCACCATGAAGTTAATCCTTAATGATAGTAAAACGCAAACTATGTTTGATTCCGCAGCCAAATTTAAAAAACAATTGGGACCTTTTTAAGGTAGCTGTCAGGGTGGGCTGGTCCTTGAACCAGTGCACTCATTTAGGTATCCTGGAGTCCTCCTTGATGAAAATCTTAACTTTGACAAGCACATAAAATCTACCTGTAAATCAGTTAATGCTAAAATTGGAGTAGCCTACAAAACCAGCTATATCCTAATGCAGTCAGCTAGATTAGCCATAGCTTATGGGATCTTGCTCCCATCGCTATCCTATGGGGTAGTCACTTATCTTGGTGCATCCAAAACGCTCCTCAGGAAGTGGGATACCACCTACAACAGCATCTGCAGGTATGCCTCTGCCTCCCCTTGGTCAAAACACCACTGTCCGCTTTATGTTGATCTAAACTGTCTTCCCCCATCTTCTATTTGAACTCTTGCCCTTGGCTCCCTGACAGACAATATTATTAGAGCAGGTATCCGTCTCGCTTGCCTCCCTACCATCTCCACTGTCCTCCTGTCACGGTCTCCAATCATCTGTAAAATCTCTGCTGCTCTTACCTAGACACAAATCTAACAAAGGAACCCTTGCCTTTTCCCACTCGGCGGCCAAACTCTGGAACTCCTTACTTCTTGAGGTTCGCCTAGCTCCTAGTTATTACCAATTTAAATAAAAAGTCGTTCCTTCCTATTTAGCCAGGTCTCCTGTACCTGCTTCAAACCTCCATGAATGTTTAATTCTAGCTGCTGTCTCTCTTTCACCCCTGCTGCAAAATTGAGCTCTGCTTATCTTGGCCATCTAGTTATTGATTTCTGCACTTTTGTCTCATTTTGAAATTGCTTCATATATTCTTTTAACTCAATTGTTGTTTGCTACCTGGGCTTGTTGTTACTATATTTGGTACCGTTTATGAACTATAACTTATCTTGTTATATACTCATGGGCTGTGTAATCTTGTTCTGTCTATATTTATCTGTTTTGTTTTCCCTGTCCAAAAATGTATTCCCTGTTTGCAAAAATGTATTCCCCGTCTATCCCGCCACAGTGTAATCTCCCGGGTCATGCCTGAAAATAATCATGTCTTGGCTATGGTACTTACCTGGTAAACAAAAACTAAACAAACAGTTTGAGGGGATGGAACCTATATGCTTATGAGAGTAGGCCTTGTAAAACGGCTAGGCAAAACCCTGCTCGTCTTTGAGAGACAGACTGTAATACTTATTGAAGGTATCAACAGTACTCCATGTGGCAGCTGCACAAATTTCTGCAGCGGAAACATTCCTAAAACAAGCTACAGAAGTGGCCCTGCCTTTTGTGGAATGACCACAAACTACACCAGGGAAGCTCCTTACCACATTTTCTGTAACAGAACGTAATACAGCATGCTAGCCATTTGGACGAGCACTGTTTAGAAACTGAGGTGCCCTCTTTCCCAGTTGCGAATGAAACAAGAAGCTGTGAGAACTTTCTGCAGTCCTTTGTACGGTGTGTATAGTCTTGAGTATTCTGTGCACATCTAAGGTACGGAGCAATGCTTCCCCTGGATTGGCATAACTCTGGATAATACACTGGTAGGTAGATGGCCTGATTTAAAGTAAACTCTGACAGCATCTTTGGGAGAAACTTAGGATTAGTATGCAAAAACACCCTGTCTTTGTAGAAAATCAAATAATGAGGCTCACAAATTAAAGCCTGCAGCTCTGAAATCCTGCAAGCAGAAGTGATTACAACTAAAAATAATGCTTTCCAAGAGAAAGTGTAAGCCACAACTCGCAGCTGGCTCAAAAGGACCCAGTCAGTTTTTCCAAAATAAAATTCAGATGCCAAGCCAGGACTGGTTTTCAAATGGGAGGTTTTGTATGTAAAATGCCTCACAAAAACATACAGGCTACCGCAAGTTGAGCAACTATATGGCCATCTATGGGCACATGGAAGGAGACATAGCAGCAAAATGCACCCTGACTTGAAGAATACTACAGGCATGAGTCTGATGACAGTAACTATTCTAGAATCTGCTTGACCAGACAGGTAAATGGATCCAAGTTATGTGAAGCTGCCCACAAAGTAACCCACTTCCATTTCATAGCATAGGTATGTTTGGTGGATGGTTTTCTGGCAGCCACCAGAACATCAATCATGCTCCTTAACACCCCCAGAGCAAGCTATGGCTATGTCTTCAGGAGCCATGCATGCATATAGAAACACAGAAACACAGAATATGACGGCAAATAAGGACCGCTTGGCCCACCCAGTCTGCCCATTTCCCTACCTAATGGATAAGTTGCAGATCCTAGTTAACCAGCAGCTTACTTCTTTCTGCCCCCAACCCCTAGAATTGCCTTATGACTGTCCCATGCATGCTTGAATTCCACCACTGTTTTTGACTCCATAACCTCCTCGGAAGGCCGTTCCATGCATCCACAACCCCTCTGTGAAAAATACTTCCTTAAATTACCTCTGGCCGACCCCCTCTATCTTCAAATTGTGCCCCCTTGTTCTTGCACACCTCTTGTTTTGAAAGATGCTACCCTCTTGGACTTTGTTGATTCCCTTGAGGTACTTGAAAGTTTCTATCATGTCCCCCCTCTCCCTCCTTTCCTCGAGGCTATAAATATTAAGCTCCTTAAGTCTCTCTTCATGTGTCTTCCGGTGCAGACCCTGCACCATTTTAGTTGCCCTCCTCTGGACAGCTTCCATCCTGTCTATGTCTTTGTGGAGATCGGGTCTCCAGAACTGCAATACTCCACATGGGGTCTGACCAGCTGTCTGTACAGAGGATAATAACTTCCTGTTTTCTACTGGTGATGCCTCTCCCTATGCATCCCAGTATCCCCCAACCCTCCTTGCTGCCTCTCACATTGCTTGCCCACCTTTCGTCATCTGATATGACTACCCCAAGGTCCCTTTCCATTTTGTTGTTGTTAGTATCTCATCCCCATTGTGTACTCTTCCCTGGGTTTTGTTTCCCGGTGCATTACCTTGCACTTCTTAGCATTGAATCTAAGCTGCCATACATTTGACCATTCCTCTAACCTTGCCAAGTCCTCTCTCATCCTTTCCACCCCACCTTGTGCATCAACTCTGTTGCAGATCTTTGTGTCATCTGCAAAAAGACATACTTTCCTTCCAGTCCCTCTGCAATGTCGTTTATAAAGACATTGAAGAGGACTAGTCCTAATACTGAACCCTGCGGCACCCCACTAGTAACCCACCTTTCTTCAGAGTGGACTCCATTTACTCCATTTACTATTACTCTCTGTGTCCTATTCTCCAGCCAATTCTTTACCCAGGCTGTTATCTTGGGACCCACTCCCAGGCTGGCTAACTTGTATATTAATCTTTTGCGAGGGACTGTGTCAAATGCCTTGCTAAAGTCTAGGTAGGCTATGTCCACAGCCCCTCCCATATCTACTACTTTGGTCACCCAGTCAAAGAAATCTATCAGATTTGTCTGGCATGACCTTCCCACTGTGATTCCATGCTGCCTTGGGTCCTGTGCCCCTCTGGCCTCAAGATAATCGACAATTTTTTCTTTCAGAAGTGATTCCATCATTTTCCCTACCACTGAGGTTAAACTAACAGGTCTGTAGTTTCCTGCTTCTGCCTTGTTCCCACTTTTGTGAAGGGGAATCATATCTGCCCTCCTCCAGTCCTCGGGTACCACCCCATCCTCCCATGATTTGTTAAAGAGGATAGTCAGTGGTGACACTAGTTCTACCCTTAGTTCTTTCAGAATTCTGGGATGAATCCCATCAGGCCCCACTGCTTTGTCCACCTTCAGTTTTAAGAGTTCTTTCAGAACCCTTTCTTCTGTAAATGGGCTAGTATCAACTTCTGTATCCAGAGTGTTTCTACTGTTTGTTTTAGGTACCTCCCCCTCTTCTCCTTTGTAAATACTGAGCAAAATATTTGTTTAGTATCTCTGCCTTTTCACAGTCACCCTCTGCCCACCCTCCCTCCCTTTATTAAGCCTCACTATCCCTCCCTTGGTCTTCCTTTGCTCCCTGATGTACCTATAAAAGGTTTTATCCCCCTTCTTAACCAAGTTGGCTAACTTTTCCTCCATTTGGGCCTTTGCTGTTCTGACTGCCTTCCCAGCTTCCTTTTGCTTTAAACTGATAACAGTTCTCTGTCCTGCTCCTTCTGTGGTTCCTTGTACTTCCTGAATGCTCTCTTTTCCTCTTGAACCTTCACTGCCACTTCCTTTGAGAACCATAGTGGTTTCTTACATCGTTTTGTTTATTTGCTTCACACAAAGGCTTGTTACCTCTGTGATGGCAGTTTTTATTATTCCCCATTGTTCTTCCACCCTCCTTCCTGCCCATTTGCTAGTGCATTCCTTAGGCACTCACCCATTTTGGCAAAGTCAGCCCTCCTAAAGTCCAGTACTTTGCCTTTGTATGACTTGACTCTATTGCTGTGTTTATTGTGAACCATACTGTTCGGTGGTCGCTGGTTCCCAGATGGCTACCCACTTCTACATCTGTGATCTCTCTTCATCTCCATTTGAGAGAACCAGGTCTAAGATTGCTCCCTCTCGAGTGGGCTCCAATACTAGTTGTCTAAGGCATGCCCCTGTAAGGCATCTAGAATAACCCCACTCTTGAAGTGGCTGCTGCAACTGCACTCCAGTTAACATCTGGCATATTCAGATCACCCATCAGCAATATCTCCCTTTTCTGCTATTCTAAGTATACTTTCTATCATTTCCTTGTCCATTTCCTCCCCTGAGAGAGGTCTATAAACAACCCTATGCAGATTGTGGTTCCATTGCGGTCTCAAATTTACCCACAGTGCTTCTTCTCCTCCCTGTTTTCTTTTTGTTCTGTTGCTTTGATTCCCTCCCTTATGTAAAGAGCTACTCCTCCTCCTCTTTTACCCTCCCTGTCCCTCCTGTAGATAGTGTATCCTGGTATGTTTACATCCCAGTCATGGTTTCTAGGGACATGGATATGTTGTTCATCCACACTATCTGGCAGGTTCCTTGCCGCTTTAAATCTTGCCGGAAGGTCTTCAAGCTAGCTCCTCCCACCCACCCGGGTGGTAAAACTCTCGGCTCCGCCCCATGACGCCAGATCTTACTTACCGCTTGGAAGCTCAGGTTCCCTCCTTAACGCTCTGCGATAGTTTTGACCCTAAAATCCTTCGGTTTAAAAGAGAAAAAAATTTTTATAACTTTTCTCGGTCTTCTTCTTCGCGGCTGCGATGGACAAATCGACTCCCGGATTTCGGAGATGTCCCTGTGGGCAGAAGATGTCACCGGGACGGACCCGCACTCCGTCGGGCTATTGCCTTAGCCAGGAGCCACGACCCGCGAGGCTTGCGACCTGTGTTCCTCCTTCTCGGTCTACATCCTCGAGGACCGTGCTGCCCGCCCCATCTGGGGCGTCCCGAAGAATTTCCTCGGTCAAATCAAAGAGGCCGACTGGCGGTTTCCAGCGGCTGCGGGATCCGCCCGAACAACTAGAAGGTTGTCGCCTTGAGCAAGGCGGCTCAGGCATGACTTCCTCTTCTCTGACCTTTGTCCCTCTATCAGCTCGGGACCTCATATTCAGCTTCCTTTAAGGAGCTTTGTTGACCCCTCTCAACTAAAGCGAGGTCCTACTTCTTCGATCCGTTTCGCCGGTCGAAGAAGTCTAAATAAATATCATAAATCGACGCTCTTAGGAAGCGGAAAGATCCCCTCCCTTGTCGACAATCGACCGTCGAATTCAGCCCCGGCCACTGGCTTCACGGTGCCCCGTCAGGCCAGGTGACAGACTCCGCCCGGCGAGGTCGAGATTTTCTCGACCCGTTAGCGGGTTATCGGCTGGAAAGCCGAATTCCCTCTTCCCGGTTCCCCGGTGAGGGCTGAGGATATCGTCGGCTCTCCCGTGCCGGTGAATCAGGAGCCGTCGGTTTGCCGACCGAACCGAGGGATCGCCGATCCTCGGCTCCCGCCTCACCGACCTCGGCCCAGCCGAGATTCTCGGTCTCTGACATCTTCGCGGTCCAGCCGTTCCCGTCGACATAGACGGTCTCGGTCTCGGCACCGCGGCAAGCGGCGTCGCCGCTCTTCCTCTTCTTCCTCCTCGGCCGAGGAGGGAAGGCTTCGGCATAAGCTACGCCGAAAATACGAGGACCTCATGTGGCAACAATTTTTTCTGGCCAATAAGCCGGCTCAGGCCTCTTCTCCGGCCATTAAGTGGTTGCCACCGGACCAGGTAGTGGTCGAGGAGCCTGTTTCCAGGCCAGTTGTCAGACCTATTCCGGCTGCCCCACCAATTGTGGTGGAACCGCCTCCACCTCAGCCGACAGCTGGGGCTCCGACGAAAGAATCGCGGTTGGCCCAAGGCCTTCCCCATAGGCTGTCGGTCACTCTCACGCATGACAAGCCTCGGCAAGTGGAGGGTGGCTCAGGCTCCAGGCAGCTATCGACAACTCGTCGGAGTCGGATGACTCCTCCCTGTTCTCCAAGCGTTTGACTTGGAGTCCTCAGGGGCAGTCAGTGGACGATGAGCCCTCGTCCTTCCTAGGACTTCTGGCTCATCTCAGAATCCACTGGGATGAAGCTTGAACCGTATCAAGCGGGCCAGATATCCCCTCACCAAGATTCTGGACCGGGGATTCTCCCACGGAGGCCTTTCCAGTGGCGAAGCCATTGTCGGGCCGGCCCTGGAACTTTGGCGCGTCCGAGCCTGTCCTCGTCGGCCAGGATGGCCAGGAAGTATCACGGTCCCTACTGGCTCTCTGTCCGGGTTTTCTGAACACCCTCGGCTGAAGGGCTGGTCACGGACAGTGTTTTCGGCGTGCGGTAATGCCAGGGGCGTGGACAAACCGCCCGACAAAGAGTCCAAGAAATTGGACTACTCGGAGGCTGAAAGTGTATGCTGCCTCTTTCTCGGCCTTCTTAGGCCAGTTCGACCGTCCTCATGGCACATTTCTCCCATGCCCTGTTGGGTTCCCTGGATGAGGCGGTCCCTCATCTTTCCAGTGACCTGCAGACTACGGTCAAGCGAAGTGCGGGATCAAGGCGAAGCAGTAGCAAACAACAGCTCCAGACTGCTCTGGATATAGGAGACTCATGTGCGGGTCAGTGGCGGCTGCTGGCCACCTGCGTCGGGGGTGGCTGCGAATATCCACCTTTACAGCGGATCCCAGCACAAGCTTGCGGACGTTCCTTTCCTGGGAACAGACCTGTTCGGCCCTGGGTGGAAGGCCACCTCAGAGGATCGAAAAATCAATACCTTGGATTCGGTCTGAATCCGCGCCAGAGGAACCAAGGGTCATAAGCCCAGTCTAAGCCCTTTAAGTCCCTCTACTCCCGCTGCGCCTGACCCAACAACAGCGTCAGGGCCAGCAGGCTAGACCTGGTATTCAAGCCCAAGCCATCGGCTTCCTCTAATAGGAAGCAAGGAGGAAAGGCCCTGGTGGTCCCAGGCCGTCCTTCCTCCAAGCCTGCTAAGTGCGGGCTGAGGGTGTCACCCCATCCCGTCACCTCGCCCCCTAGTTCCCCTGGGGAAGGCGGCTCCGACACTTCCTTTCACCCTGGTCCGCTGTTACCACGGACAGGTGGGTTTTTGGAGGTGGTGGAAGAGCCCTGCCTCTGGAATCGAGCAGGCTCCACCCTTCAGGCCGTCGCCCAGCGGGGCACAGGGTCCCAGAATCTCTACAGGCTCGTTGAGCCGACGCCGCCCTCCTCCTCCTTCAGAAAAGGGTGATAAAAGAGATAGAGACCCTTCACCAGAACCAGGGTTCGTGTCCAGGTACTTCCTGGTCCCAGCAGACGAGGGCTGGCGCCCATCTTGAACCCACGACCTGAACAAGTTCCTAAGGTCTCGAACCTTCAGAATGGTCACTCTGGCTCAGATAATGCCATCTCTGGAACACGGCGTGTGGTTCTGTTCTCTGGACTTCCAGGACAGCGTTCTTTCCGTCCCTATCCGTCCGTCTCATCAGAGATTCCTCCGCTTCAGAGCGGAGGGATCCCTCTTCGAAGTTCAGGCCATGCCCTTCAGCCTTTCTTCAGCTCCCAGGGTCTTCACCAATGCATTTGCAGCGGTGACAGCTTTCCTCGTGCACCGAGGGTCCGGGTGTACCCTTACCTGGACGATTGGCTGATAGCAGCCCCTCAGGTTGGAGGTGGGCGGTCCAGAAATCTGGCCCTCGGGTTGCTCTCAACTGGGCCTCCTGGTCAACGAGGCCAAGTCCAGACTCGAGCAGGCAGGTGATATCCTTCACCGGGGCAGAGCTCGACTCCCTTGAGCCAGGCCAGCAGGCTCAGCCCGGACAGGGCCGAGGTTCTTACCTCCTTTGCCCAATCATTTCTGGTTGGGCAATCGCCCCTACCGGGACTCACTGCGACTCCTGGGTCTTATGGCGGCCTGTACCAGCGTAGTCCGTTGGGCACGCTGGCACATGCGCCCCTCCAGTGGGGTCTGGCGGCCAGTGGTCACAGCATTGCAACCCTCTGGACCAGCGTGGAGACCCAGGAGATGTGGAACGCTCTCCAGTGGTGGACCGTTCCATCCCATCTGCAGGAGGTATCCGTTTGTCTGCCCCGAGCAGACGGTCTCTCTATCGACCGGCGCCTCTTTGATGGGTTAGGGTGCCCATCTGGGGAACACCGAGCGCGGCCTCTGGTCCCCCGGGAGTCGATGCCATATCAACCTGCTGGAGCTCGATGCGGTCGCCTAGCTCTCACCGCCTTTGCTCCGTTTCTCCGAGGTCAAGTGGTCCGAGTCCAGACGGACAATACTGCACGACCATGTACTATCTAAACACGCCAGGGCGGACCGCCTCCTTGCCTCTATGCAAGGAAGCTCTCCGCATCTGGTCACTAGTGCGCAGCCTGGAGGCGGATCTCCTGGCCATTCAGGTGGCAGGGCCTCCACACACCCTGGCCCGATGCCCTGAGCGGATAGGGGCTGCATCGCACAGTGGTCTCTCCTGCGAGATAGTACAAAGACCTGTTCTCCGCTGGGGCACACCTCTGGTGGATCTGTTTGCCTCAGGAGAGCAGCGAAGCTGACTGAGCTGTTTCATGCCCGCCCCCCTCAGCAGGGCTCGCTGCAGGGGGATACCTTTTCGAGGCCGTGGACCCCGGGCCTCTTTTACGCCTTTCCCCGTTCCCCTGATTCACAGGGTCCTGCTGAAAGCGAGGAGGGACAAGGCGCAGGTGATTCTGATGCCCCAGACTGGCCTCGCCAGTTCTGGTAGCCAGATCTCCTCAGTCTCAGCTCAGGACTCCTCGGCAGCTTCCAGCTCGCCGGACCTGCTCAGTCAATCAGGGAAGGTGTTCCATCCGGACCTTTCAATCCTGCACCTGAGGCCTGGTTCCTAGCTAGAGTTCCAGGCCTTGGGTTTTCCGACGAGGTCCTCAGCGTCGTTGAGGCGTCCCCGTGAAGTCGACCAGAAAATGCTATGCCTTCAAATGGAAGAGGTTCTCCATTTGGTTGGGAAAAGGGTTGGACCCTTTCTTGTGTCCTGTGGCGAGCATTTTTGGACTATCTATAGTCTCCTTCTGAGTCAGGGCTTGGTCGGCGACCCTTAAGGTGCACCTGGCAGCCATTTCTGCTTACCGGGCGCGGGCTGTCAGGCAGTCAGTGGCGAGAAAAAGTGAGTCGGGCGCTTTTCAAAGGCTTTGATCACATTTCCCTCCAGTGCGGGAACCCCCACCTCCGTGGGATTTACTGCTGGTACTGGCAAAGCTCTTGGGCAAGCCATTCGAACAATGCACAGGTGTGGTCTCCCCACCTGTCATTGGAAAACCACCTTCTTGGTGGCTATCCGTCAGCCAGAAGGATGGGAGAACCCAGGTGCTGAGCATCGAAGTCTCCTCACCTGGTCTTCCACAGGGACAAGGTCCTACGCCCCACCCGAAATTCCTTCCGAGGGTGGTGTCGGAGTTTCACCTTAATCAGGTATTGACTCTGCCGGTGTTCTACCCCAATCCACACCTCGAAGCGAATTAGGCTCCATACTCTGGACCCTAGAAGAGCTCGCTTATTATAAGGAGCGCCACGGCTGAAATCGGGGAGAGGTTACGCCAGCTGTTTGTCACCCTACGGCTGAAGCCCACCTGGCAGACCTGCAGCCAAGCAGGCGATAGGCAGATGGGTCACCTCCTGCATAAATCTCTGCTATGAGTTAGCGGGCATGGAGCCTCCCAGAGGATAAGAGCTCATTCTACCCGCCTGCCGCTGCATCGGTGGCTGCTTCCAGGGATGTCCCTATCCAGGAGATCTGCAGGCTGCTACCTGGAAGCAGCACACCCTTATTTCCCACTACCACATCGACCTTGAGTCCGCCAGGATGCTGGTTTTGGGACCTCGGTTCTCAATCTTTGTTCCCCAAGTAAGTATTGGGGTGTCATGCCTCCTCCTCCGGAGACTACTGGAGTCTACTTAGATCAGTGTGGATGAACAACATATCCATGTCCCTAAATACAGGTTACTCTCACCTGTAACAGGAGTTCTAGAATGGTATATGTTGTTCATCCACACAACTCCACCCGACCTCCCGGCTCGACGCACAACCTGAGCTTCAGCGGCCAGATCTGGCGTCATGGGAGGAGCAAGTTTTACCACCGGGTGGTAGGAGGAGCTAACGAAGACCTTCCGCAAGATTTAAGCGGCAAAGAACCTGCCAGACAGTGTGGATGAACAACATATACCATTCCTAGAACTCCTGTTACAGGTGAGTAACCTGTATTTTGTGTGTACCATGTTTCTGTGACTGCCATGATATCCAGATGTTCCTCCTCCATCAAGGCCACTAATTCAGGAAGCTTGTTACTCAGACTACGGGCATTGGTACTCATTGCTCTCCAATTTTTGATGGCTTTACCTTCTGTTGCAGCATCCCCCACAGACCTTTCTACTTCGGTCTTTTTCTTATTTAGTACCCTGTTCTGTAGGGAGGCTGGGATTTTCCTGCTGCTTATCAGTGCCTCCCCTTGACTAGTTTAAAAGCTTGCCAATGAAGCATTTAAACCTATTGCTCAAAAGACTTGTTCCCTTCCTGGACAGATGCAGAACCATCCTGCCAGTATAGGCTGGTGTCCCTCCAGGTGGAACCCCAGTCCCCAATGAAGCCAAACCCCTGTTCTCCACACCATTTTTTCAACCATTCATTAAACTGCATGGTGCAAAGTACCCTCGCCTCACTCATGCCATTGACAGGCAGCACCTCTGAGAAGGATACTGTGCGTGCTACTTGTCTTAGGCCCCTCCCCAATTCTACAAAGTCCTTCTGCACTGCTCTAATCTCATGTTGAGCCAAGTCATTTGTCCCTAGGTGGACAATGACATCCAGCTCAGACTCCCGTACAGCTGTTCTCGTGATCCTGAGGATGCGCTTCCTCTCCCTCCAAGCCATGGCATCAGGCAGGCACCTTACTTCAGTTTTCCCTGCTCCCCCCAGTTCTATCCCCCTAATAATAGAGTTCACCAGGAGCCGCTTCCTTTCCTTGTGGTGTCCTCTGCCTCCTTCCTGTGGGTCTCCCTTGTGATAGCTGTCCTCAGCCTCCTTAGTCTCCTCTGCAGGTGCATCCATAGGGGAGCTAGGCTCCCCCAGAATGGTGTATGGATTGTGGAGTAGAACAACTGACTGGGTGTGCCTCTGTTCTACCATCCTCACCCTCCCTGAGCCCACTGTGGTCCAACTACTGTGCTTTCTCACAACCTCTGAGGTAGTGGTGGTGGCTCTGGTGCTCCTGGATGGGGAGGTTCCTTCCTACCGTCCAGTGTGGCCTGGGGAAGGTTCCCTTACTACTGTCCAGTGTGGCCTGAAGACTGGCAACTTCTCTCCTCAGGGCAGAGGTTGTCTGCAAATAGGCAGCATCTCAGCCTCCAGAAAGACTCCGGAAGACTGCTGCCCCACAGCCATTACATTGCACTACTCCCCACATGTTTATCTACTTTTTATTTTTTGTTATTTGTGTGTGTGATTGTTTGTTATATAGATATATATATATATATATATATATTATACAATGTGTATGCTTATATTGTCAGTGCAGTGTGCTAGAGAGGATAGCGACAGTGATATGCACCTTGCACTCTTGAGAAATGATGTCAGAACCCCAGGTATAACAGAACTATTTCCAGGGATGGGTGCGGTGAGGGGTGGGAAGGGTTGGGCCTAAACTGTGCCTCACAAAACAATCAGCTAAGAGCTTGACCCACCGCTGCGATGAGTGCCTTCCTGTCAGCAAGATACCCTACACAACAATTTGACAGAGAAAATACCCTGTTAATCAAACAGAGAAAATCCAGACATCCAAGTCAGACACAGGTAAACCTCCCCAGCCCCAAAACAGCCTGGTGGTTTGTGCTCTGAAAGCAGTCAGCCCCAAAATAAGGCAGCTGTGCTTAAACTCTTCCTGCACTGGAAAATCTTAAGAATTGTAACAAAGACTGTCTTTTCCTGATAATTCTAAGTTCCTTATTTCACCTTTCAGTTAGAAGTAGCCTCCACCTGCAGAATATCTGCTCCAAACCAAAGACAACTATAAGGTTCACCTCCCTCTGTTGTGAGCACAACTCGCTTTCTTGCAAATCCTATGTTCAGTATTGCAGCTTCTAGCCAGAGATAGTTTGACTTGAAAAATGTTAGCTGTTCAGGAACTTCAGGTCCAGATGGACTAAGGTTCCCTGTTCCTGTGACAGCAGACCTTTGCACAACAGCAGAGGTACTAGGGATTCAGCTGTTGCAGCAAGACGCATATCTGGCCTAGGCTACAGGGAAGCGGTGAGTATTAGAGCTGCCCCCTCCATCTTCAGCTTGTGCATTGCTCTTCAAATTAACAGAATAGGAGGGAAGGCATACAGAAACCTCCCTTTCCAGGAGCGGGATAACATGCCTTGCCAGAAAACTCCAAGCCCTGGAGCCAGCATGCAAAAACATGGCAGTTCTGCATTGTGTGGATACACAAAAAGGTCCAGCTCTGGACAACCCCATTTTTGCGAATAGGTCCCTGACCACAGAGGTCAACAGTTCCCACTGGTGCACCCTGAACTGCGATTTGTCTGTCAAGTTCTGGAACATGCACTGCTGACAGCTCTAGATTGTGCTCCAGAAGTCAATACCAAACTCATTGCTTCCCTGCACAGTGGGTAGGAATAAGTCCCCCGTTTGCTGATGTAATGCATCACACTGATGATGTCATCTATATTAACAGAGGACATGGGACAAGTGTTCCTGAAATGACTGGAGTTCATATAGGACTGCTCTCATTTCCAGGACACTGATATGCAAAGCTCACTCCACCTGGTTCCACGTACCTTGTGTCTGAAAAGGCCCCAGGTGGGCTTCCCACCAGTTCGTAAGGCATCCATAATGAGGATCTGATGGGGTAGAAAATAGCAATGGGAAGTCCTTCAGCAGGTTGCTGCGTTTCATCCACCAATTTAGCGCTCTGTGCAATGGAGATGTGACTAGGACCGTTTGATCCAAGTCGTCTGTTAACTGATCCCTCTGATCTCTCAAGTGTCCACTGTAGTATCCCCATGTTCAATCTGACCAGTGGTACTGTGATAATGGCTGCTGCCAGAAGGCGTAGAAACATCCTTACTGGTATGTAACGGCTGTCATATATGAGCTGTGCTTGTGCAATTAGTCATTTCATCCTGTCCAGCA
Organism: Neoceratodus forsteri; assembly: GCA_016271365.2. Classification (NCBI taxonomy): domain Eukaryota; kingdom Metazoa; phylum Chordata; order Ceratodontiformes; family Ceratodontidae; genus Neoceratodus; species Neoceratodus forsteri. The sequence goes on along the minus strand of CM057451.1, from coordinate 947,512,734 downwards.
GCAGAAACGCAGAGCCCTGGACTGTATCCAAGACTACCCATATGTAGTGCAGGCATTGGCAGGGTGTCAGTAAAGACTCTGGTATGTTAACTCACCCACCAGGGCACCGAATATCTGGTTGGAGCTAAAGTCTGCAGTAGTTTGTCCCTGGACTAGGCTTTTAATGGTCAGTCGTCCATGTAAGGAAAGAGATACAGGCCTTTCCTGCAAGGGCTGCTGCCACTACTGCCAAGCACTTGGTAAAGACAATGGTGCAGAAGACAAGCCAAGGGCAATACTCTAAACTGGTAATGCTCCCTCGAACAGGAACCCTCATATTTCCTTTGAGATTTCCTAATTCTGATATGGAGATAAGCACCCTTCATTTCAGGGAGCATATCGAATCCCCAGTTTGCAGCAAGGGAAAGAGACCTGCAGAGAGACCATCCAAAACATATTGTATTCTATGAAGAAGCGAGGTCACAGAGATCTAGAATAGGCAGATCTCCTGTCCACTTGGGGACTACAAAGTATCTGAATAAACCCTTTGTGCCTCTGTCTGGGAGGCACAGGTTCTCTGACTCATTTTGGAAGCAGGGTCTTTAGTTCCTATTGCCAACAGGGACGTGTCCTGGTGGATATGTCACAACTGGTGGTGGATGATCTGGAGGGTTGTTCAGAAGCTCCAGAGCATGACCCATTTCTATAATCTCTAGTACCCATTTGTCCGTGGTAACCACCCCTTCACGGATACAAGATGGGAGAGGCAACACCCTACAAACCCACCTCTCGAGATCATGGTGTTTTTTTTGGGGGGTGGGGAGTATGAGCAGCCACGCTGAGCTGGGGGCGGCAAAGCCACCATTTCCACTACCTCTAGGTGCTTTTGCATGGGCACCTGAGGGTGGAAGGAGGACTGGCAAGGCCCCTGCAGCTCTACCTTGCTGTCAAGCAGACCTGACGGCTGCATCTGACAGCCGACTGGTGAAACTTATGTAGCCCCTACAAATGGGGGTTCCCAAAAAGTCTTCCTTGAGCTTGCCTAAATGCTCACTGCCAGGCTGGTGTCCTGCGTTTTAGCAGTTTAAATGTGATTACCAGAGCCTGTATAGCCTCTGTGTACTGTCTCTAAGACTTGCCTGGCTTGCAGCATAAGTAATCTGAGAGGGAGCTCTGTTGAAAGATGTAACTATTTGCTGAAAATCATTTAGAGTGAGAATGATAATGTAGTTTGTCTAACCTGCCTTCTTTGCAGCAAGGACTGTTTTGTTTGTCCCCACTATCTTGGTCCTGGACTACAAATTGGACCAATCAGTACTGGTGGGACCTAAAATGAAGCCAGACTACAGGAGCTGTCTGGAGTCAAAATCTGTAGGAATTGTAGTTTTGGGCTTTTGACGCCTTTTTTGCAACTGAAGGGGGAGCTCTTCTTGTGACTGACAGATCAGCCAACTGAACCTTTTGGATCTTGGGGAAATCCCAGACTGCTTGCAATTTTCAGTTAGATCTAAGCTGAATGCTGAGGAAGAAACAGCTCAACTGATTTTGAGCAGCAATCCTGAGTGGATTCGCATGGGAGAACTGTGAAAGGGCCGAGTTTTTGGCCTGCTTGTCTGCCTGCTGCCCCTGAGAGAGAGAAGAGAATTATTTTGGACTAAATCCAATTTTGCGAAAATGAAGTAAACCACTGATTTTTTTTTACCAAGCTCATACCTGAAGAAGACTGAAGATTTTGCTGAATGCGATCAGCCTGTCAGGATTTCCAGCTGTTTTTGAATCCCCGGTTTGTGCAGAGACTGTGTGATCATGACCGGAGAGCAGTTTGCTTGGTACAGTAGAATTTCCTTGCATGTAAATGTGCTGTATATGGAAAGTGGGCTGTGATTTGGTCCCCCACTGTGTGAACTGTGTTCTGCTTGCTGGAAGCTATATCCAGCCCAAAACGGACTGTATCCAAATTTATCTCCATTTGGCCTGGGTCTTGCCACACTGGCCCAGCCAGACTACCCACTGCACAGAGAAAGCCATCGACAAGAGACCTGCCTGGGGATCAGCCCCCTGCTTCACACTTGAACAGGAACAACGCCTCGGCAAATCGTGTGGGCCCCGCTTCTCCTGGCACTCCAGATTAACCACCTGCTATCTTGATTTTCGTCCAGCCTGTGTCCAGTCTCTGGTATCGTGACTAATCATCAGGGTAGCTCCCTGCAACAACAGCCTAATCTAAAAGTGTGTCATCTGATTGCCTTGTTGCTTTTCTTTTCACGAACTGAGCCCTCTGGCTCTGGATTACAAATAGTGTGTGTTGTGCATGTTTTTCTTTCACCACAGGGCCCCAACCAGCTGCAACGTTTCCTGGCTAGCCCACCATTCTCCATCTAGGTACCCAGAGTGTGGACTGTTTATAGACCCTGTAGTGCATGCATAACTGTTTGAATGATAGAGTCTTTAAGCAAATTAACCTGATTACACCCCTCCCTTGTTCAAGTCCCTTAAATAAATGAGATCTAACTTGCTTTGCATTTACCCTGACTGTGGTTCCAGTTTGTGCAACAGTACTGTACTGCTGTCATTTGCTGTGTATAACCTTGTTTTACAGGGGGTCTCCAGGGCCGAGGCAGAGGAAAGCCCTGATGGTAAGTGCAAACAGTGCGGGTACTTGTGTGGTGTATCGGGGTATTGTGAAAGTGATTATTGTGTATTGTTCCAGCCACTAATAAGGAAAGTGGGGGGGTTACAGTGTCCCGGAGGGCTGTGCCCAGGTTAGCTTGACCACTACCAACCCTGACCCTCCGGGTGGAGGCACCAGTTTCAGAACTCAGGCCCCTTAAGCTGCTACTAGCCAAGCAGGCAGGGGTAGTAGCCCTTGGGATAGCGCCACCTAGGGGTTACACTTATCCCTGCCCTAACTCTACCTTGGTATGGTACAGGGATTTTACTAACCTCAGAGTCTTGCCAGATGACTGTAGGTTTTTCAAAGCTTCTTCAACATCATGGCTGAACAACTTCTGTCCCCTAAATGGGGCACTAAGAACTGACTGCTGCACATCAGTGGCAAAACCAGCTACCCTAAGCCAGGTGTAGTACCTTAGATGCCACAGGATATAACCCTGGTACAGGCATCAGAAACATCATATGCTGTGCAGATCAAGTGTTTACCCACATCATCAGCAGCAGCAAGGGTTTTTATTACCTCTTATTTGGCAGTATCCTCAGGCAAGGCTTGTGCAGCAGACTTATCCTTCCTCCACAGGGTATTCTGATATTTTACTACATGAGCCTGGTAATCCCCCTGTGGAGAATCTCACCTTCCCTTAAGACAGCACCTAACCGGGGACACAGAACTGAATCCTGGTCCCACCCAACTATGTAGTCTCCTCCCCTCCAACGCTTGCTGGACCAAAATACGAGGTATAAAACTGGTGCACCTCAACATAGGAAGACTAAGGCCCAAAATCCAAGAACTTGAAGGCTGGACCGACCTATGTAACCCCAATATAACAGCTATCTCTGAAACCTGGCTAAATCCCTATATGCTCCCTCCTGACGTCAAGTTATCAGGGTGCTCCACCATCAGAAGAGACAGGATATGAAAGAAATGGGGATGCTTCATTCTCTACATTAGAATTTCCCTAAATGCATCTCAGGTTTCTATCCCAGAAATTAGAGAACTCTGACACTGAAGCACCATTAATTTACTCCTTGGAGACACTAAGCCATTATATGTGGGGTGCATATACAATCTGCTTAGAGCGGCATCTCCTGCCCTAGATACCCTCATAAAGAACCCATCAGACAAGTCCTAGGAGAAACCATACTGTTTGGTGACTAAAACCGGCTTACTGAGAGTAACCTTGAGGGCCCAAAGCAGCCCTGCTAGATGCCCAGCTCACTCAAATCATTTCAGTGACCACTAGGAGAAACAACAAAATGAGTAATCACACTCTTCTCAACTGGGTCCTTGTCTCCAAGCCAGAATGAGTAAGAGCTGCAGGCATCCTGGCACACTCCCTAAGTGACCACTCCCCTATATCCTGTGTCTGGAAAAATAACACCCCTAAACCTCCACCCAGGATATTATGGTCCGGGACTACTTCAATTTCGAATCTAGCTCCTTCCTAGTTACTCTATCTGGCAAATACTGGGACACAATAAGAGCCCTCCCTGATGTCAATTCTGCCCTAAATTTCTTTGCCAGCAACTTCCTCTCCAATGCCAATTTGCATGCTCCATTCAAGCAGACTAGGGTAAAGGGCCATCAGTCTGGGTAGCTTGACCATAACCTAAGGAAGTTGAGGCCAACCTATCTGAACCTAAGAGGTTCTGGGCACAAATTAACTCCTTGCTGAAGGGTGGAGCCACCCCAGTAGCGTGCGACTTCCGAGGCTGATGGCAAACACTCACAAGACCCAGTCTCTACTGCATACACCTTTATACTTTTTTCATGGACCCTGACTGGTTCAAACCTTCCCCCTCTGATGTCTAGCCCCCCAAAATACATCAACCTGTCGCAGAGCGACCACACCCTCAATTACACTTTAGAATTACGAGAAAAGATGTCTTGGCCTTTTGAACCAATTAAAAGCCAAAGTTTCAGCTGGGAATGACAAACTCGAGTGCAAACTTCTAAAATAAGCTGCCCATGGCATTGCTTCCCCCATAGCAATGCTTTTCAACAAATCTCTAATGGATGGTAAATTTCTGTATAGCTATGAAGTTGCCCTAGTTGTTCCAGTGCACAATGGGGTCCCAGGGAGTCGTCGAGGAAACTACTGCTCCCATCTCCTTCTCAGCACCCTGTCCAAAATCTTTCAAAGGCTTGTGTTTAACCAGCTGCAGGATTATCTTGACCAGATTCACCTCCTGAGAGACAGAGACCGGCAACACGGGTTCAGTAAGCATCATGCGACAGACACTGCTCTGATTCAAGTAACTACTGACATGGTGGGGACCATGGGCAAGGGGTCTGTCGACACGTGCCATCGTCATAGATTTAACTAAAGCACTCGCTCTGGTAAATCAAACTGCTGCTGGCTAAATCATCTTAAACAGGCTTTCCAGCCAATGGTTCTCCCATTACCTACAAAACAGGTTCCAACTTGTAAAGTTGAAAAGTACCCAATCCATCAAGAAACCCATAAAGGATGGCATCCACCAAGGCTCCACCTTAGGTCCCTTGCTATTTTCCCTTTTCATTAACAAAATGCCAAGTCACTGTGGTGAGGCCAACCTACTATTACATGCTGATGATGCTATGCTACCAAAAGAGCTCAGCCGACAATGCCCAAATAAAGTTTCAGCTTGCAAGTGATTTCTGGGGACTAGAGAACTGGTTCCTTAGAAACACATTAGTCCTAAATACAAAAAACAAACAAGGCCATTCTGTTTGGTCCTAGACACTTGGGCATAGACAGAAAGCATCTTGCTAACCCCAGCTACCAACTCTGGAGATCACATTGAGCTAGTTTCTATTAAATATCTCCGAGTCTATTTAAACCAAGATGTTACCTTCAAACCACTCGTAGACTACATCACAAAGTCCCTACATCAAAAGATTGGGCTTCTCTACCACCTGAGCAGTTTTATTTCAAAGGACTCCTGGCAGAAAATAGACAAGTGTACTTTGCTCCCTGTGCTGCTTTATGGTGCCCCTATTCTACAGATCCTAAGGTGCCATGAGACAAATAGACTAAAAGTCCTTTACCACAAGATTGGACGGTATGCTGCTGCGGCTCCTCCTGGGGCACACCACTGTGATGTCCTCAGCTTCCTAAACTGGCCCTCTTACAAAGGAAGGTTCAATTATCCACTCCTGTGCCTTGCAGTTAAGCTCCTAAAAGGTGTTACTCCACCTAGTCCTGGAGAAGTATTAGCTATCAAATAAGATAAAATATTGCTTTGATCTTCCAGCTGCACCTTGCTTGAGATGCAAAGGACTATCAGTGCTGGCAGAAGATCATTTGCTTCCTCTGCTCCCTCCCTGTAGAATGCCCTCCCCACCTCCCTCCAAGACTGCTCCTTGAAGGACGGGTTCAAAATCAGCTCAAAGCATTCATCTTAGAGCAAAGTTTGAACACTTGCAATCAAGGACTCCTACCAACTCTGTTCTGAATAACTGCAACCCGTCTACTATAATTTAAGCCTTAGCAAAATGTTCATTTTCTGTTGTAATAATCACTATTTGTAAGCTCCGTTAACCCTGGTGATTATGTCTAACGCTACTGTCAAAATCTGTATTGTTCATGGATTTCACGTGTACATGTAATTAATTTCAGGTTGCCCCTGAGAGACTTCGTCTCAGCAGGCCTATCTAGTTACCAAAATTAAATAAATGAATAAAATAAATTGTAAATATGCAGGCCCAGAGAGGCAGAGGCATAGGTACGTTTGCCCAGTACATACAACCTCCTGGATTCTTTATTAAGAGGGAGGGAACTCTGGTATCTAGGTGCCCTGGATCTATCATGGGTAGCTGTGATCACTACCCAATTAGTCTTAGGCTGATTAGCATGATAAGGCTCGTCAGAAGGAGCAGACTACATTTTATCAGCCTTTCTGGGAACAGCTGGTATGGTGTTTGGCCTATACCAGGCTGCATAAGTGGGGTTCCATATGATATGGCAAAACAAAAACTGAGGATGAAAAGAGTGACCAGAAATATACGGCGATGACAGAAAGGGCGACAAGACTGTTTTACGTTTTAGCAGGGGGCTTCCCTGCCCACCCCCCCACGTGAGGGGCTTTGCCCCCACCACCCATTTTCTATAGATAATCAACTCCGGGGCAGGGAACTTGGGGAGGGTGAGAAAGCCACCGGTCGCGTTCTCCGTTCATTTGCTGTCATTCCTGGTCACTCTTTTGCGCTCGCTGTTTTTTTCCATCACCACAATTACAGTTGCCATTTTTGTTGTTTTGCCCACATTACAGGATACCCATAAGTAGCACCCTCCAATGCTGGATACATGTGACGAAAAATAGCAGAAAGAGATTCTGGCATTTTCAGAAACTTCAGCAGGTTCCTTTTAGTGGAATCCTGCTCCTCCAAAATAAATCCCATGGCAGATTGCATTTACTGCATCATGGCAAAAAAGGAGGGATCCTCTGAAGATGACCTGGGTGTATTCACTACAGAGTCCTCAATGCAGGAGGAGACTGCTGAGCTGGTGTGCCATTCACATATTGGCTGTCCTCAGCATAGTCTTCCTCCTCCTCCTCCTCCTCCATCATTATGAGGTCAGGACTGTATTCTCATTTGTCGTCGTATCATCTACAGGAATGGAGAACCGTGCCAGGGATGTCAGCAGTGGCTGATGAGGTCTACTCCACAATATATTAAACTGTGGCATCAATGGGGTAGTTGCAATGGCAGTCCCTCAACGGGCCCACAAAGTGGAGGCAGGCCTGGCAGTAGGCACTGTATCATATCTGAAAATGATAGCAGTACTGCATGTGCATCAACATCACTTTGAGTAATGGTCGTGACTGCACTATTCAATGGCAGAAGTTGAATCTCTGGCAGTAATAGGTCTGGTAGCACCTAAGCCAAGCCCCGATCTTGATGTCTGGTCTCACCAGGGAAACCCTTTCCCTATCCTGGTGTGGCTCTCAAGGAGGACTTATTGTGGAACTTTACCAAACTACGATTCAGTCGACCAGTTAGGCAATACAGATGTGCCCTGTAGCTGCTGTTCCATTGGGCGAAGGTCTTTTAGGAGGAATTTTTCCAGTGCCCCTTCCTGCACCACCTGGTAGAGTTGAATCCCCAGATGATCTCACAGACTTCTACGATGCGAGAAAGGCCTAGGTAGCAGATACACAGTTCATGTGCGTCATTCTTGTAGATTTTTTCTACACAGTCATAATTCTAAAAAGGTGTTAATGGTTCTTTTGGCGGCATGCAGGTTGCTGAAAATCACTGCGACTGTTGTTACTATTCTTGTATAGGAAAGAAAAAAGCCAGATTTTTGCAGCAAGTGTTTCAGATGGCGGGTCCAACAAGTCCGATCAATGGCGGGAAAAGAACTGAGGAGAGGTGGGGCCTCCCACGTTTATGCAGATGCTGATGCAAGGAATTATCATGGGCTGCCCGTGGCTTGCAAAGTTTCTGTGTGGTCCTAGCACTAACACAGGTATAAGTTCCAAAGGTGTGGTTTGATGAAAGATATCCTCGAAGAAAATTAGGTGGTTCACCACATCTTGATTCAGAGACCACTTATGCGACATCTAACTGGCTGAGAACATGTCAGCTGATTGTTCTCCTCCACAACATAAGTAGCCAGTGTGGAGCATCTCCCAACATAAAGGAAGGGAGTGTGTGCTGCCATGTGTGATCAGATAAAACATGGTCACTGTGTTGTTCGTCTGAACTTCTGAGCTTGAACAACCAGATTCTTGACTAGCAGAGCAAATTCTATCACAGCCAAGTACACTGCATGGATTTCCAGCACATTTATGTGCTGACAGGACTCTCTGGGTGACCAAAACCTGTGGTCTCTCAAGTGTGCTCCCACCCTACCAGAGGCTCGCCCGTCGTCAGCATGATGGTTGGCCCTGGGTGGACAACTGGGATTCCTTCCTCCAGGAGTTCTCGGGCCAGACACCACAGTATGGCATCCCACATCTGCTGGGTCACTGTGACCAGCTCATCCAAGTGGCCTAGGTGCAGGGACCACTGGTGGCCCAGCTACCACTGAAGGTGATGCCATCCACCAGCAGACCATGCTGGTGCAGGATGCCATGCATCCCAGAAGCCTTAGGAAATCCTGGGCAAGGGGCATGAACCCAACCTGAAATGAACAGGCAAAGGAGGTAAGATCCTGTGCCCAGTCCGCCGGTAGGCAGGCCTTGGCCTGCAGGGAGTCTAGTTCTGCCCCAATGAACTTTCTCACTTGCCCTGGTATCAGTTTGGACCTGCCTGGGCTGACCAACTGTCAACTGCCCAAGTTACCGCAGGTCTGGAGAGCCAGGTCTGTGGATCTTGCCATGGCCGCTCTGGATAGACTGGATGCTAGACAGTAATTCATGGAATTGGTAAACCCTGATCCCCAGGTGCCGCAGATGGGCTGCCACCACTGCCATTCATTTGGTGAAGACCACTGGAGCCGAGAAGAGGCTAAATGGCATGACCCGGAACTGGCAGAGGATCCCTTCTGCTCGGAATCAGCGGTACCAGCGGTGGGACCTGTGAAGGGGAATGTGGAAGAACATGCTCTGGAGGTCCAGGGAGCAAAAACACATGTTCTGCTCCAGGGATTGTATAATCTGGCTGAGTGCGACCATCCAGAACTTAAACTTCTGTATGTACTGGTTAAGATCGTGAAAATCCAGTATGGGTCACTAGCCCCCCCCATCTGTTCTGGGAACAGGAAGCACCTGGACATGTCATTGGGGACATGGGCTATGGCTCCTTTCACAAAAAGCTGAGCAGTGTCCTCCCCGAGGGCAAATGGCATGTCCTGAGACACCCCAGACTCTCGAGGTGCATCGAGGCAGTAGGATGAGAAAGTCTTAAAGTCTAGTAGCAGTCCTCTGCCCATCACATTCAACACCCACTTGTCCATTGTGATAGTGGACCAACATGTTAAGAAGTGATGTAGCCGGCCTCCAAGGTGGACAGCAGTCAGGGACAGGATGACTGAAGGGATGACACCCCTAACCCATCACTAGGCAGCTTCTGCAGAGGCACCAGTGGCTGCTGGTGGTGGGGAACCACTACCTCTGGCCCCCCCTTTATTGAGGACCTTGGCCCCGGACTTCTGCCTGGGACACCAGGCCTGAAACTCCCCACTGGGGCTGCTGCTGGGGAGGCTGTGGCTGAAAGGACCAGAATGGGAAAGCCTGTTTCTTCAGCTTCTTTTTCAGGTCCTTCTGGGACAAGGTCACAGAGTCAAGGGTGGCACTGAGTTTCTCAATCCTGTGAGGCGCCCTTCCACCCTGAAACCAAAGAGGTTGATGCGAAGAAAAAGGACACCAGCCAACCTCTGTTGGGTGTTGCCATCAAGGTGGACAGGCGCAGCCAAGCCCTGCAATGCATGCAGACAACTGCTACCACCACACGGGTACAAAATTTGCCCATGTCCAAGGCTGTTTGGAGAAGGTATTTAGTCAGCAACTGACTGCTCGGGGTGGAGGTAGGGGAGGGTGACATGAAACATTCCCAGCAGGGAATGTCAATCATCCATCAGGACAGCATAGTTAGCCTAATGGAGATCCAAGGTAGCCACAGCGTACACCTTTTTGCAGCATGGTCAATCTTCAGGACTCCTTGCCCATAGGCTTGTCCATGTTCCCCTGATGTCCAGATTTACAGACTACTGAATCTATGACCAGACCTTCAGTCGAACGATGGTCGGAAAACCCAGAGAGGGAGCCCATAGGGACTATATACTTGTAGACCATGCCAGGCACAAAGCTGACTGCTGCCAGAGCTAGTCCCAGGATGACCTCTGTCACTGAGAAGGCAACCCCAGAGGATTCATCCCAAGTCCAAAATGTCTAAGAGGTCACTTGATCCTCTTCTGGACTGGCTCCAACAGGATGGACTTGGACTCTGCAATAAGCCGGAGCAGAGCACCAAAGGATCAGTGGAAGGCTCCTCCACCAAGCCACGGTCAAAAAGCTAAGCCCCAGAGGATGCCATGGACACTCTATCCGAGCTCTCCGATGACTCCTCAAAAAAGGCTCTTGGCCAACGTTCACCAAGAACCTCCTGGGATTCGTCACCTGGTGTAATCCCTACTGACATCTGGCCTGGCAAGTTGGGAGACAAACAGCCAGCCTCCTTGGTCAGAGTGCAGACTGGCAGTTCCACCGTAATCAGTGAAGAGGCAGGCGTGGGGAGCACCCAGCAGAATCTGGACTGGTGGGGCAACCACAGGCAGCTACAAGGGGACCAAAGGTTCTTGGGGTAGAGCCCTGTCCTCCCCACGGTGGTGGACATCTGCCAAAGATTCCTCATAGCACCAGCGCATCTTCTGTTCTCGGACACTGTTTAGTATATTTCTGGGCAGCCTTATTAATGATTGCTGCTGTTTTTAATTGTATTTTACATCGTTTGGTTATTTACTTTTTATTTATGTATACGTTTTACTTCAATGAATAGTTTGTATTTTATATTCGGCACCGAAAAATAAAACTTGCCTTGCCTTCTGTTGGTGCCTCTCCTCTCCTGAAGATGAACAGAACAAGGAGAGTTGATGACAGCGCCTCCCAGTCTAGCTGGAGTGACAGCATGAATGCTTTGACCATGACCTCGACCACCCAGTCAATGGCGAGTGGGATCTTCCTGAGGTTAGCCGTAGATAACGCCCCTATCCACATTAAGCAACAATGGCACTGAAGATCTGACCCGGGTGGAGGCTGATCCATCGTAGGGTCACCGATCGATCCACGTCCTCCCAAATGAGGACCAGGAACAGAAGTGTTTGCGAGGCTGACTCCTTGGCCTTGTCCAACAATGGGTCAACTGGGTCGAGAAAAATAAGACAGCTTGGTCAACTGAAGTCTAGCTTGTCTGGCTCAATGGCGGAGCCGAAGAGTCTTCAACCTGCCAAACCAGCTCCTTGGTCAAGGGGTTCGAGACAGCCGACGAGTTGTCATGCAAACAGAGAGACTGAGAGGACCACGATCTATCCCCATCCCACTACCGGCAATGGTGGTGAGAAGACCTTGGCTTTAGTCTTGGACCTAAACCAATGTGGGCAGAGCTCTCCCACACAGTCTGGAGGGACCTGCCCACGTCACTGAACTGGTCCCACTGACTCTGGCCCAGAGTGGGAATAGTGTTGAAGTTCCGCTGCGGCAGCTGCCTCTTCCACCTCAAGGACTGCAAGTTGTGCCGCAGTCCTGGCTTCCACCATGGTCTTTCTGGAACCCTTAGGGTGATCCTTTGGATCCTGTTCCCAAAGGTCAACCCAGCACAAGCCAGAGCTTCCTGTCCTCGAGCACTCAAGCATGGAAAGACAAAGGCCACACTAGCCCAAGTTGTGTTGTCCGTCCAGGCAATACATGCATGTGTCTTGTGGACTGGTGACTGACATCTTCTGGTGGCACTGAAGAAAAAATTACTTACCTTAGTAATTGTGTTTCTTCTAGTGGAGTCTTACTGTATTCTGACAATTGCAGTTAGCCCCAGCCTCCAAACTGTCCCAGAGACAAAGGGCCAACCCCTCCGCATACGGCACAGAATATTCATCGAGCTCAGTTGAAACCTCCGCCTTCATTCGAACTGCAACTGTCAGATCTTCTGAGCAAAACTCACTAGGTGTTCTGTGTGGAAACTAAAATTTTTAACTAGCCAACTGGCAGAAAAATAATGTTTTGGGTCCTCAAAGGAAGACTCAAGTCAGAAACCAAAAACAAAAACCAATCAAATGAAATAACATTCCACCCAACGAGAACAGAGGGTGTAAAAAGAGAGCACCTCTAGGGTGCCAACACTGTGCCTGCCCACTCACATCCCAAAAATCTAGGTTCTGAGAGGGGAGGCGGGGGTCAGAATACAGCAAGACTCCACTAGAAGAAACATAATTACTAAGGTGAGTAATTTTTTCTTCAAACAACATGAAGTCTTGCTGTATTGTGACAACTACGAACTACTGCAGTACCTCCATGGAGGAGGGACAGAACCTACTTTGAGAATATGCTCTGAAGTACTGCTGTGCCAAACCGAGCATCACTCTCAGCCTGGATATCCAGAGAGTAATGCTTGGTAAAAGTATGGACTGTTTTCCAGGTGGCTGCTTGACACATTTCTAAAAGAGGGATATCCCTGGCAGCAGCCAGGGAAGCAGCTGTACCTCTTGTGGAATAAGCCCTCAGGCCAGAGGGTGGAGTTCTTCCCAGTTTTTCATAGCAGAATTGTATACATGAAACAATCCACCTGGCAATAGTTCTCTTGGTGGCAGGTTTGCCCTTCCCAACTTCTCCATAAGTGAGGAACAACTGGAGGGAGTCAAACCCGTGCCCCTTGGTACGCTCTATGTAGGGCTCTTTTAACTTCCAAACTGTGTAGCCTCCTCTCTCCCAAGGAAGAATGATCAGGGAGAGATGCAGACTGATTCAGGTGGAAATCTGAAACCACTTTAGGCAAGAACTTTCTGTTAGTTCTAAGGACCACTTTATCGCTGTGAAAAGAGATGAAATCAGGTTCCACTGACAGGGCTTGCAATTCACTGATACATCTAGCAGAAGTAATGGCTACCAAAAATACAGGTTACTCACCTGTAACAGGAGTTCTAGGAATGGTATATGTTGTTCATCTACACTGTCTGGCAGGTTCCTTGCCACTTTAAATCTTGCCGGAAGGTCTTCAAGCTGGCTCCTCCCACCCACCCGGGTGGTAAAACTCTCGGCTCTGCCCCATGACGCCAGATCTAGCCCGCTGGAAGCCAGGCTGTGCGTCGAAGCTGGGAGGTCAGGTGGGTCGTGTGGATGAACAACATATACCATTCCTAGAACTCCTGTTACAGGTGAGTAACCTGCATTTCTAGGGACATGGACATGTTGTTCATCCACACTGTCTGGCAGACTCCTAGCAGTTCTCCGGGAGGAGGGAGGCAAGGCGCACACCCTCTACTTAAGAAATAATGACTGGAGAACCGAGGCCCCAAAACCAGCATCCCGGCGTGACTCAAGGTCGATGTGGTAGTGGGTGATGAAGGTGTGTACTGACTTCCAGGTAGCAGGCCTGCAGATTTCCTGGATAGGGACATCCCTGGAAGCAGCCACCAATGCAGCGGTATGGCGGGTAGAATGAGCTCTTATCCCTCTGGGAGACTCCATGCCCGCCAACCTATAGCAAAGATCTATGCAGAAGGTGACCCACCTGCCTATCGTCCGCTTGGCTGCAGGTCTGCCAGGTGCGGCTTCAGCGTAGGTGACAAACAGCTGGCAAACCTCTCCCTGAACTTTAGCCGTTTGCTCCTTGTAATAAGCGAGCACTCTTCTAGGGTCCAAAGTATGGAGCCTATATTCGGCCTCCGAGGTGTGACTGGGGTAGAACACCGGCAGAGTCAACACCTGGTTAAGGTGAAACTCTGACACTACCTTCGGAAGGAATTTTGGGTGGGGGCGCAGGACAACCTTGTCCCTGTGGGAGACCAGATAAGGAGACTCGATGGAAAGCGCCTGGAGCTCTCCCATCCTTCTGGCTGATGTGATAGCCACCAAGAAGGCGGTCTTCCAGGACAGGTGAGAGGTGTCACACCTCTGCATCGGTTCGAATGGCTTGCCCATGAGCTTAGCCAATACCAGCAGTAGATCCCACGGAGATGGACGTTCTTGCACCGGAGGGGATATGTGATCAAGGCCTTTGAAAAAGCGCCCAACCACCTTCTCCTGCATCACCATCTGCTTCCCGGCCCGCGCCCGGTAAGCAGAGATGGCTGCAAGGTGCACCTTAAGGGTCGTTGACCGAAGCCCTTGCTGAGAAAGGGACCACAGGTAGTCCAGAATGCTTGCCAAGGAACAGGAAGAAGGGTCCAGGCCCTTGCCCTGACACCAAATGGAGAATCTCTTCCATTTGAAGGCGTAGCATTTTCTGGTCGACTCCTTACGGGACGCCTCAATGATGTTGAGGACCTTGTCGGAAAGACCCAAGGCCTGGAACTCTAGCCACTCAGGAACCAGGCCGTCAGGTGCAGGAATTGAAGGTCCGGATGGAATACCTTCCCCTGATTGACTGAGATCAGGTCCGGGCGGGCTGGAAGCCGCCTCGGGAGCCTGGAGCTGAGACTGAGGAGATCTGGATACCAGAACTGACTGGGCCAGTCTGGGGCTACCAGAATCACCTGCGCCTTGTTCCTCCTCGCCTTGAGAAGCACCTTGTGGATCAAGGGAAATGGGGGAAAGGCATAGAAAAAGGCCCGGGTCCACGGCCTCGAGAAGGCATCTCCCTGCAGCGAGCCCTGCTGAGGGGGGCGGCATGAAACAGTCTCAGCTTCGCATTCTCCCTGGAGGCAAACAGGTCCGCCTGAGGCGTGCCTCAATGGGAGAAGAGATCTTGTACTACCTCCGGCAGGAGAGACCAGTCATGAGATGCAGCCCCTATCCGGCTTAGGGCATCGGCCAGGGTGTTGGAGGCTCCTGCCACATGAATGGCGAGGAGATCCACCTCCAGGCTGCGCACGAGTGACCAAATGCGGAGAGCTTCCCTGAACAGAGGCATGGAGCGCGTCCAGTCCTGGCAGTTTAGGTAGTACATGGTCGTGGTATTCTCCATCTGGACCTGAACCACTTGACCCCGTAGAAATGGAGCGAACGCGGTGAGGGCTAGACAAACCGCTCAAAGCTCCAGCAGGCTGATGTGGCATCGGGACTCCCGAGGGGACCAGAGGCCGTGCGCTCTGTGCTGCCCCAGATGGGCACCCCAACCCATCAGAGAGGTATCGGTCGATAGAGAGACCGTCGGCTCGGGGTGGACAAACGGGATGCCCTCCTGCAGATGTGCTGGAACGGTCCACCACTGGAGAGCGTTCCACATCCCTTGGGTCACTGTCACTAGCTGATCCAGCGGATCGAAGTGCTGTGACCATTGGCTGGCCAGCCCCCATTGAAGGGGATGCAAGTACCAGCGGGCCCAATGGACCACGCTGGTGCAGGCTGCCAGGAGGCGCAGGAAGTCCCGGGCAGGGCGCGACTGCCCAACCTGAAATGTTTGGGCAAAGGAGGAAAGAACCTCGGCCCTGTCCGCCGGGAGCCGTGCTCTGGCTCGAAGAGAGTCGAGCTCTGCCCCGATGAATTGTATCACCTGCTTTGGCATGAGTTCTGACTTGGCCTCGTTTATGAGGCCAACCTGAGAGCAAACCTGGAGGGCCAGATCTCTGGACCGCTCCACCTCCGCTCTGGAGGGGGCTGCAATCAGCCAGTCGTCTAGGTAGGGGTACACCCGGACCCTTCGGCGCCGAAGGAATGCTGTCAGCACTGCCATGCATTTGGTGAAGACCCTGGGAGCTAGGGGAAGGCCGAAGAGCATGGCCCGGAACTCGTAAAGGGATCCCTCCGCTCTGAAGCGGAGGAATTCTGGTGGGACGGATGGATTGGGACGTGAAAGAACGCGTCCTGAAGGTCCAGAGAACAGAACCACATGCCTCGCTCCAGGATGGAATTATCTGAGCCAGAGTGACCATCCTGAAGGTCCGAGACCTTAGGAACCTGTTCAGGTCGTGCAGGTCGAGAACAGGGTGCGCCAGCCCCCATCTGTTTTGGGACCAGGAAGTACCTGGACACAAACCCCGGTCTGGAGGAGGATCACGCCACCTCCTGACCACCTCTTTTTGAGAGCAGGGTAATATCGGCTCGTGAACCGACAGAGAGCTCGCGGACCCGTAGCCCCCAAGGGCTTATAGCTCTGAAGGGTGGGGCCTGCTTCGAACTCCAGGGCCAGACCCTCTTCATACCACCTCCAACACCCAACGGTCCATGGTGATAGCGGACCAGGCAGAAAGGAAGTGGCGGAGCCGTCCCCCCACGGGGGGGGGGGAGAGACACCCAGGGAGGACTGACGAGGCTGGGGGTGACACCCCTCGACCAGTCACTGGGCAGGCTTAGAGGAGGGACCGGCCGAGGGACCTCCTGGGCCTTTACCTCCCTGCTTCCTGTTGGAGGAAGCCGTGGGCTTGGGTCTGGGATGCCAAGCATGAGCCACTGGTGCTGCTGCTGTTGGGCCAGACGTGCTGCAGGCGCAGAAGGACGAAAGGACTTGTGCTGCTGCTGCCGGCGGCCTTTGTCCTTCTGGGCAGAGGTGACAAGAGTCCAGAGTGGCACTGGACTTTTCGATCCGTTGGAGGTGACCTTCCACTCCAGGGCCGATGAGGTCTGTCCCCAAGAAGGGGACATACGCCAATTTGTGCTGGGTATCCACCGTGAAAGTGGATATCCTCAGCCATGCTCTGCGGTGCATGGCCACAACCGATGTGGCACAGGAGTCTCCAATGTCCAGAGCCGGTTGGAGCTGCTGTTTAGCCACCGCCCTACCCTGGTCCTGTACCTGCTGAACCGTGGTCTGCAGGTCAGCCGGGAGATGAGGGATCACCTCATCCAGGGAGCCCATGAGGGCGTGGGAGAAGTGTGCCATCAGCATGGACGAGCTGGCCTGGCGGAGGCCAAGGGAGGACGCAGCGTACACTTTGCGCCCGACATAGTCCAGCTTTTTGGACTCCTTATCAGGGGGCTTGTCCACATCCCTAGCATTCCCGGAATGCCGGAAAACGCTGTCGGTGACCAACCCCTCTGCAGAGGGGTGTTCCGAAAAACCGGGAAAAGAGCCGGTAGGGACTACATACTTCCTGGCCATTCTGGCCGAAGGCACAGGACAGGAAGCAGGCCGCTGCCAGAGCTCCAAGGCTGGGCCAACAATGGCTTCAGCCACCGGAAAGCCTCCGTGGGTGAATCCCCTCAGTCCAGCATCTCCATCAGGGGATACTTGGCCCGCTTGGATATGGGCTTGAGCTGCATCCTGGTGGACTCCGAGATGAGCCGAAGCAAACCCATGAAGGATGATGGGCTTTCGTCCATCGACTGGCCCCCAGAGGTCTCCAGGTCAATGGACCTGGATAAGGAGTCGTCTGACTCTGAGGAGTCCGCGAAGAGCTGCCTGGGGCCTGAGCCACTCTCTACCTGCCGAGGATGGTCGGGAGTGAGGGTGACCGACAACCTGTGGGGCAGGCCCTGACCCGACTGAGAGTCCTTGGTCGGCACCCCCGATTTCGGTTGTGGAGGCGGAGGTTCCACCACAAATCGGTGGGGTAGCTGGTTTCGGCCGAACAACCGGCCCAGCCTTGTGGACCTCGGCTACAGCGAGGGGTTGTTTCGGCCTTTCGGGTGACAGCCACTTGATGGCCGGGGAAGGTGACGGCGTCGGCTTGTTCCAGGACAGAAGTAACTGCTGCCACATCAGGTCCTCGTAGCGTAGACGCAACTTGCGTCGAAGCCTCTCCTCTTCCGAGGAGGAAGACGAGGACGAGCGGCGGCGCCGCCTACTTCGGTGCCGAGACCGAGACCACCGATGTCAGCGGGATCGGCTGGACCAAGACAATGTCCGAGACCGAGACCAAGATCCTCGGCATTTCCGAGGACGGGTCTGGGAAGGGGTGGGGGACACCCACTCTTCCCTTGGCTTGGAAGCCTTAACCGTGGACTGCGGCACCGGAGGTGCAGGCAAGTCCTCTGTCTCTACCGGGGGAACCAGTGAAGAAGGGTTGTCTGCTTCACCAGTAGACAGCCCGTCCGATGGGTCGAGAAAAATCTCAACCGCGTCGACGGGAGTCTCGGCCTGCTGACCTGACGAGGACACCGTGAAGCCAGCGGCCTTAGCCGCAACCTCGACCGAAGCCGAGTGTCTACTATCCGGGGAAGAGGACCTCTCCCGCTCCTGAACGCAGATGATGGGACTTACCCTTTGAGTTCTTTTTGGACTGAGAGGAATGTCCTGATGGCCCCTCTCCCTTCGTGGAAAGGGATTGGCAAAGCTCCTTGAAAGAAGCTGAATACGAGGTACCCAGTGAGAGCGGGATAAATGACGCGACCGAGGAAGAGGATGATGCGGCCTGTGCCGCCTCCTCCTTGAGGGTGATCATCTGCTCGAGTTGCTCAGCCGAGCCAGCCACCGCGGTAACCGCCCAACCGGCCTCCTTCGACCTAACGGGTAGCGCTGGGGCGCCCAAGTTGTAACCGGGCAGAGCGCTCTTCCAGGACGTTGGCCGAAAATGAACGTCATAACTTGCACGCCTGTGGGTCATGTTCTAGGCCGAGGCAGTACACGCATGTGGAGTGCGGGTCCGTCCTGGACATCTTCTGCCCACAAGGGCATCGCCAAAATCCAGGAGTCGATTTGTCCATCGCAGCCGCGAGGGAGAAACTTGACCAAAGTCTTGAAAATTTTAAAATAAGTTTCGGGCGAACCAAAGAATTAGGATCCAGTCAACAAGCAGAGCGTTAAGGACGGAACCTGTGCTTCCAAGCGGTAAGGAAGATCTGGCGTCATGGGGCGGAGCCGAGTTTTACCAGCTGGGTGGGTGGGAGGAGCCAGCTTGAAGACCTTCCGGCAAGATTTAAAGCAGCAAGGAACCTGCCAGACAGTGTGGATGAACAACATATCCATGTCCCTAGAAACACAGTTTTCCAAGTCAAGTACTTAAGCTCTGCTGAGGACAAAGGCTCAAAAGGGGGTTGCATAAGCTGAGCAATGCAAACATTAAGATCCCAAGCAGGAGCAGGATCCCTAAAGGGGGTATTGGTGTGAAGAAATCCCTTGAAAAACTTACAGAATACAGGATGGGATGACAGTGAGGAAGACTTGCCCACTGACAGGGAAGCAGAAACAGCTGCCAAGAGTACCTTGAGAGTAGCTGGTCTGATACCTAGGCCATTGAGATGGACCATATAGTCCAGAACCGTAGGCAATTCAGCAGAGTCTGGAGAAATATTCTTCTTAGAACACCAAATGCTGAATCTTTTCAATTTGGAGTTGTAAGTCTTTCTGGTGGAGGGCTTTCGAGAAGCCTTAAGGATATCCAGAACCCCTTGGGAAAGATGCAGATCTGCAAACTCTAACTCTTCAAGAGCCAAGCCTTGAGATTGAGAGACTGAAGATTGGGGTACCAAATCCTCCCCTGAGAGGATGTTAACAGGTTGTAATTCCTGGGAAGAGACAGGGGAAGATGGACTGCTAGGGACAGCAACAAGGGATACCATGGCTGCCTGGCCCAGTCTGGAGCAATCAGAATCACTTTGCATGGTTGTGACCTTATCTTGACTAACACTTTGAACAGGAGAGGGAAGGGGGAAAGCATACAGAAATTTCCCTTTCCAGTTCAGAATCAGAGCATCCAGAGGGACTCAGCCCAAGACTGGGGGTCTGCAACAAAAAAAGAGGAAGTTGGTGATTGTCTGGGGCTGCAAAAAGATCAATCTCTGGAGTGCCCCATCTTGAGAAAATCACCTTCAACACCAGAGGATCTAGGGCCCATTCGTGATGGCCCTGGGATATTCTGCTCAGTGCACCTGCTAGAACATTGTCTTTCCCTGGAAGGTGAACTGCTATCAGAGAGGTTTGCAGGGAGTAGGCCAGGGACCACAACTTCTTTGCTTCTGGGCATAAGGCCATAGACAGAGTGCCTCCTTGCTTGTTGATGTACCACATGGTGGTGGTGTCTGTTCTGACCTGAACCACCTTGTTCTGTACTGATTTGGAAAAAGCTTGCAGTGCCAGAAACACTGCTCTGAGTTCCAAGAGATTGATGTGTAGAAGAGATTCCCGAGGTGACCACAGTCCCTGGGTAGTAAGTTCCCCCAAATGGGCTCCCCAGCCCAGCAGGGAAGCATCTGTGGTGAGGACCACTGAATGAGACTGAGTGGCAAAGGGAACCCCTTGCCTCAAACTGTCCTGATCCTGCCACCATAGCAGGGCTTGGATCAGAGTTTGAGTCACTGGAATTAGTTTGGTAAGGGAATCCTTTCTTTGGGACCAAAAAGCTCTTAAGTGGAACTGAATGTCCCTCATTTGGAATCTTGCGCCTTGGACCACTGCTGTAGAAGCTGCCGTGTGGCCCAGTAGCTGAAGGAAATGCCTTGCTGGTCGAGACACCTGAAGGCTGAATAAAGAGGCCAGTTCCATGAGGGCCCGTGCCCTTTCCAGGGGAAGGAAGGCTCTTGCTTTTACCGTATCCAGCTCTGCCCCTATGAAGGTGAGGAGCTGCACTGGTTCGAGAACTGACTTTGGTAGATTCAGAAGAAATCCTAAAGAAGTGAGCACTTGCTGGGACACTTGCAGGTGTGACTTGACTTGGTCTGGGGACTGGCCCACTATGAGCCAGTCGTCCAAATATGGAAAAATGGAAATCTTTTGTCTTCTTAGGAAGACAACAACTACTGCCAGGCACTTTGTGAAGACCCTTGAGGCTGATGTTAGGCCAAAGGGTATTGCTCTGAACTGATAGTGGCCTGAGGGCAACTCGAACCTGAGGTACTTTCTGTGGGAGCACCTGATGGGAATGTGAAAGTAGGCATCTTTGAGGTCCAGGTAGGCTAGCCAGTCCCCTGGCCTTAGAGAGGGAAGGTTAATTCCCAGAGTTACCATCTTGAACTTTAGCTATAAAAGATGTTTGTTCAGGCATCTTAGGTCCAGGATGGGTCGCCACTCCTGTCTTTTTGGGGGTTAGGAAGTACCTGGAGTACAATCCTTTGCTCCAGTGTAGGGTAGGTACTCTCTATAGCTCTTAGAGCTAGGAGAGAAGAAACCTCTGCCTCTAGGGCAAGGGTTTCTGAGAGATTTGCAGGTGGAAAAGATCTGGCTCTCAGCTTGGGAAATGTTTTGAAGCTGAGAACCAGACCCTGGCTTACTACTTCCAGGACCCACTTGTCTGATGTAAGAGACATCCAGTCCTGTACAAAGTAAGACAGCCTGCCCCCTACTGGGATAGGATAATCGACCCGGGCAGACCCATCAGGGTGTCTGTTTGGCAGGGGCTTTAGGCTGAGGGGTGGATGCAGGCCTGCTCATCCCCCTTCTGCCTCTCCCTCTGAAGAACCCCCTCTGTGAAAGGGAAGAAGAGGCCTGTGCTTGGTTAAAAGGCCTTTGGAAAGGCCTGCCCCTGGACTGCTGTCTTTGAGGAGTTGCCTGCCTTTCCTTGGCCTGAGCACTCCTGTAAGTGGTCCTGTATTCATCCATTTTCTTCATGTAATTCTGTCTGCTCCCCAGAGAATTACCCAAGACAGGAAAATCCATGGCCTTAGCCTGGGTATCCTGTGAGAGGCTAGTACATCTGAACCAAGCTATTCTCCGAAGAGCCACAGATGTAGCCATGACTCTTGATGATACATCATTGGAGTCTACAGCAGCATGAAACTGAACTTCTGATGCCTCAATCCCATCTGCAGTCACCTCCTCCAGCTCCTTGGCAAGCTCGGGGGGAAACCTGTTTAGCCAGTGCCAGTACAGTGTCCCACCTGGACTTCTGGTGCCTAGCTGCATAGGCCATATTATTAGCCTGCCTGAGTCCCAAGGATGATGCCATGTACTGCTTCTTTGCCATGGCATCAATCTTCCTGGAGTCCTTGTCTGGAGGGTGTGATGCCAAGGGGATGTTTGCCTTATCACAGGCAGCAGCCTGTACAACCCCAACATGGCTGCATTGCTGATAAAGGAACTCCGTATCTGAGCCTGAAAGAGTATACCTCTTGCTCATTCTTCTATCCACAGGAGGTATGGAATTGGGAGACTTAAGAATTTTTTGTGTCCGTTTCCCAAAGGATTTGTGGAGGGGAACAGACAGTCTCCTAGACTCTGGTATGTCCATCATCTCTACATAGTCAGGCTCTTCCTGATCCTCCACTGCCTCCTCCACAGGAAGCTGGAGAGTATCAGCCACCTTTTTGTAAAACATGAAGTGTGAAGGGGACTCAAAGCCTAAGAGGAGAAACACCTGGAAGTCTGTCTGGGGAGATGTCCGGGTCAATAGGCACATCCAGACTTTCACCATCACCATAATCATCTTCCAACTCTCCTCCCTCCTCAAACTCCAGTTCATAAAATTCTTCCAGGGTATAATCCGGAACCAGAGGAACCGACCGAACCGAGCCCCTGCCACAAGGTGCCAGATCAGTCAGAACCGAGCGAAGCGATTCCACAATACGAATCGCTTTGGCTATTTCATTGGCAGTCAGAGTATGAGATTCTGGATCCGAACTGGTCGATTTGTCTTTTCGTTTTCTTTTTGTCGGAACAGATTCCTCGGAATCGGCTCTCCTTTTGCCCGAAGAAGTATCGCCCTGGTCAGAAGGCACTCCTTCTAGTTCAGTCAGAACCGAACCGGGCTGGCCATCCGGGTCAGTGGACTTCTCTGCCTCCCTTTCCCTCAGTCTACCTAATCTCTTTTCCAGGGTAGATTTGGGAAAATGTTTGCAAATTTGGCAGTCTGAATCGAGGTGGTCAAACCCCAGACAATAAACACAGGTGGTGTGGGGATCGGCCTTAGCAAAGACCTCCCCACACACACTGCAGTGTTGAAACCAGTGGGCCGGGTTTTTTTTTTTTTTTTTTTTGGGGTTCTCAGACATGGCCAACCTAACCAAACGTACCCTTTTTTCGGCAACTGCCAGGCAAGACTCCCCTATCGGTTCCTGACCGTGTCACTGGTCTTGGAAAAAACATACTAAAACCTGTTTTTTTGTTGTTTTTTTTTTAGAACCGATATGGACTAGTAACCACACACTAAAGTAAAGTACAAATTTTACCTGAAATGACCGATCCACACTTTTACAAGTTCCACACAGAAAACAGTACAAAACCTATCTAGTACTCACGGTACCACAGACAGAGACTTGAACCGACTACGCGGAAACAACAATTTCGGTAGAAAAAAACGACCGAAAACAGACACTTCAACCAACTTTGAACCGAGCAGCAGGAGAAATCTCTGGAGCGACTGTTCAGTGAGGCAGAGTAAAGAATCTGACGGTTGCAGTTCGAATAACAGGCAGAGGCTTCAAATGAGCTCGAGATGAACATTCTATGCCATGCATAGAAAAGTTAACCCTTTGTTCTCCCGGGCAGTTTAAAGGCTGGGGCTAACTGCAATTGTCAGAATACAGCAAGACTTCATGTTGTTTGAACACAGAATTTAAATCCAGGTTTCTTGCAATCCATCATTGGTCTAGAGATGGAGTAAAAAAACAAACAAACCACAAAACAAAACTAAAATGGCTTTGAAAACAAAGGTTCACCAATGGTGAAGAGAAAATCTTAAGCGGAGCATCAAGGAGGTGATCTGCTCTTCCACAGAAAGATAGATCTGACGTCACAGGGCAGAGTTGGGCGATATATCCGCCTGGTTGGTAGGAGGAGGTTGGCTTAAAGATGTCTAGTCAATAACTGCATTCTAGTGGAACCTGCCAGTGTGCGGAAAAGTGAACCATATCCACACCTCTAGAACTCAATGTTTTTGTGACATGGGTTCAGAATTCAAATTATTTATTTGAACATCAGAGTACCTCTGAGCTAAGTGCTCATTTGCAAAGGTCCCACGTCAAGTGTTGTAAAAGTTGCAAGCATGCAGCACAGGAGCAGTTGTCATTGCATTCAGGTTACATGTCAAGTGTTGTAAACACACAAGTTTGTATACCAGTAGCAAAGAGCATTTGTTTATACATTATACAGGCTTACAAGTGCTTTTTTTGCCAGTAGGAGACTCTGGTATTGTATTTGTGCTTCCAAGGGAAGCCAGCCTGTGAGGGAATATAAGGTGCAGAAATGTGCAAGTCTGTCAGAGCTTGTGATGAATCTGCAGGCCTTGTTGAGCAAAACTCTCACCCTGTTCAAAACAGTGCGGATCCATATACTGCAAGCCCGTAATCAATGAGAGGGAGGACAGAGCTTGCTATGTTAGGCTCCTGGCTTCTTTGGTTAAGTTCAGCCGCTGTCTGAAAAGGGCTCCTAACTTTCTGTTGGCTGAACTAATCATGTTGTGCACATGGTCAGAAAAGGTCAGGGACTCCTCTGATGTAATCCCCAGGCATCTAAAGGACTACACCTGCTTCAGTGGTACACCTTGATCATTCAAGATGCACGGCGAGGGGGCTGGCTTCATTCCTGGTGTGGAGTACGGCAAAGAACATTTTTTGTTTTTTGTAATTAAGGACAAGCTTGCTCTGCTTGAACCAGCATTCGAAGCTAATTTGTAGCTCCCTGGTGACTACCTCCTGTTGAGGACTGCTCCTAAAGATGACTACATCATCCACATAGAGCAGCATCTGTGTTTGGGGGCAGGCACCTGGAAGGCCATTTACGAACAGGCTGAAGAGAAGCAGTCCCAGAACTGACCCCTGGAGGACTCAGACAGAGACTTGCTTAGCTTCAGATAGCACACCTCTCTATGTGCGTCCGGCTAGGTAACAGAACCATGAACCAGGCTCGGTGGAGAGACCATGGTGCTGAAGTTTTGTGAGCAGCAGGGGATGATCTACAAGGTCAAATGCCTTTGTAAGATCAACATATGATGCTCCTATTAGATGGCATTTGTCCAGGGCTTCATGTATATCTGTTAGAAACATAGAAGTTGACAGCAGATAAGGACCGCAAGGCCCATCCAGTCTGCCCATTTCTTTTTCCACCTTATAAATGTGCCATCAGCCTTTGCTCTGTCAATGGTCTATCTATTCATACTCATCTGTATTGCTCCCTTATGCTATATCCACCACTTCCAGAGGTAGGCCGTTCCATGCATCCACCACCCTTTCTGTGAAAAAGAACTTCCTCACATTACCCCTTAATCAGCCTCCCTCTAATCTCATGCTGTGTCAGCTTGTCCTGCTATTTTTCTTATACTGAAACATGTTAGACTCTTTCACCTTGTTAATGCCCTTAAGGTGTTTGAATGTTTCGATCATATCACCTCTCTCCCTCCTGTGCTCTAGGGTATACATATTGAGCTCCGTTAATCTGTCCTCATATGTTTTCTGATGCAGTCCCTGCACCATTTTGGTTGCCCTTCTCTGGACTGCCTCAATTTGGTTAATGTCCTTGTGACGGTGTGGCCTCCAGTACTACACGCAGTACTCCAGATGGGGCCTAACCAGTGTCTTGTAAAGAGGGATTATTACCTTCCTCTTCCGACTTGTGATACCCCTACTAATACACCCTAACATCCCCCTAGCCTTACCTACTGCTTTAGTGGTTTGCTTGGATGATTTCAGGTAATCTGTGATGATGATGATGCCCAAGTCTCTTTCTTCCCTTGTGACTGGCCAGCAACTCCCCTCCCAGCCTATAGGTGGCTTTAGGGTTTCTCTTCCCTGTGTGCATGATCTTGCACTTCTTTGCATTAAACCCCAGTTCCCACTCTTGACCCTTTTGCTAGTTTATCCAGATCTCTTCTCATTCTGCCCACCCCATCTGGATCACCTACTCTGCTGCAGATCTTGGTGTCATCTGCAAACAGACAAATCTTACCCTCCAATCCATCTGCAATGTCACTGATAAAGATACTGAAGAGGACTGGCTCCAGGACTGATCCCTGAGGTACCCCACTTGTGACCTGCATCTCTTCTGACTGTATACCATTTGCCACCACTCTCCGTTTTCTGATCATCAACCAGTTTGCTTCCCAGTTGACCAACTTCTGACCCACCCCCCGAGCCTACCCAGCTTATTAATCAATCTTCTACGTGGAACAATATCGAAAGCTTTGCTTAAGTCAAGGTAGGCGACATCAACTGCTCCCACTTGGTCCACCACTCTGGTTACGCAGTCAAAAAAATCTATGCTATTAGTCTGACAGGACCTTCCTTTTGTAAACCCATGCTGTCTTGGATCCTGTGCTCCTATGGATTCCAAGTGTTACACTATCCTTTTCTTAAGGTGTGTCTCCATAATCTTGCCCACTACTGAGGTAAGACTGACTGTTGTGAAATCTATGAGTGCAGTTGTGGCAAAATGCAGTTTTCTAAAGTCGTGCTGTTGTCTACACAACAAGTTGTAGCGCTTGAGGCAGGTGACCAGTTGATTGGACACTACCCGTTTCAGTGCTTTAGAGAGGGGAGATAATATAGAGATGGGCCTCTAGTCGACCATACTAGTTTTATCCCTGCCCTTATGTACAGGTGATACTAAGGTGGACTTCCAGATCTGAGGGAATTGGCTGAACCAGAGAGATATTAAATATCTTGGAAGTAATGCCACTTCTTCGAGGGCTTGGGCCAGTGATACCATGTCCATTTTGTCTCTACCCACTCCAGTTTTTGCCAATAACTCTGCTTAGGTACTAGATTGTTTTTTTTTGGTGGAGATCTGTTTGAAGTAGAATTTAGGGAGGTAAGTTTCTTGCTGCCCAGTGGCTTCTGCTACACCATCTTGTGATTTCTGTCTAGTAGGCAGAACTGTGGCTAGGTCGGTGAATGCATTATTGAAGGCATTAGCTATATTGGCTGGAGCTGAAAGTATCTGTGCATAGTTGATGAGAACAGTAGGGAGAGAACGGTCGTTACGGCCCATTAGATCCTTTATGCACTGCCAGAATTTCTACAGTCGCCTCAACTCTGCCTTTGTAGTGTACTGTGGTGGTCAGCTTTGGCCTTCCTGATTAGTTTTCTGCATTTATTGCAGGCCTCATGGTACCTCTGCCGATTTCTCGGGGACCCAGAGGCTTTGGCTAGGTACCACAGATTATCCTTTTCCCGCAGTTTGGCATGCAGGGGAGATATGATCCACGGTGCTCCTTTTACTTTGCACTTTTTGAGAGGGTGAAATCTGCTGCATGCTTTTGTGAATATGGTACAGAAGTGGTCAAGGGCCACGCTGATGTCCTGTAAAACATCTAGAAAGCTCCAGTCTTTCTGTGATAGATATGCGTTGAAAGATTCAATCCTATTTTTACGTAGGATCCTGGAGATAATGGTTCTCAGTGGAGTCTTAAGCTGTCGAGCAGACCACTCTCACAGAATAAGTGAGTAGTCACTGACAAAATCTGGCATTACCTGAACATTAATTAGCCACTCCAGATGAGCTGCTAATTAACTTCTGTATTAAAGAATGAATTAATTTCTGCATTAAAGAGAATCAAAGTATTTTGTAAACTGGATCCAAGTCCAACGAGACTACCGGTGAGCTGCCTGGGGCTTCTGGGCCCAGTGTTGGCCGAGACTATCTGGTTCTCCATGTCGGATGGAGTTTTCCCCAAGTCGCTGAAAAGTGCTTTGGTGAAGCCTCTACTGAAAAAACCATCTCTGGACCCAGACATCTTGGCAGTATACCTAAGAAAACTCAAGAGTCCAAGTTTTAACTGATCTGGATGAATGGCTACTAGCCAGTCCATCCAAGCAGGAATGCAGGAGCACCTGTAAGTGTCGGAAGTCCTGGGATATAAATATCTAAGTCATCTATGAACTAAATCTAGGCAACAGCCATTTTTATGGAATCTTTAAACAGAAAATGATGTCACTGAGGGACAAGCTGTAATTAAAGTTTAACGACATTACTGCTGTGAAAGGAGGGATTATATAACTTTGTTTTAAGATATGTTTTATTATAGATAATACTGTTGATTGTTTTAATTTAGTTTAATGGGTAAGATTTGCAATATTGCGGGTTTAACTGTGGCTTATGTGTACATGTACTTTTATTGTAACTGCACCCTGAACAATGGAAGGGTGTTTTTTTAAAAATAAAACATGATTATGAACAACATCATACAGGTTGCTCCTCAGTGAAAGGAGGCATCATTTTCTGTCTCGAGATTCTAGTAAAATATCAAAAACACTATGTAATGTACAAGGATTTTTACTCACCTATCCACAATAAAAATTAGTTTAAAAAAAAAAAAAGATTCTAGTAAATGGTCGCTGCCTTAATTTAGTTTATGGCTAATTTAGATAATTATATTCCAGTACTCCAGATGCCTATGGGTAAGCCCAATAACTCATTAGGGAGATATTTTTATGGGTTTTCAGAATGTGAGTGAGCTGGCAAAATTCACTTCCTCTTTAATGCAGATTCTACATCACTGAACATAAATGGGCATGTATGTGTGTTCAAATGCAACCCAGTAATCTTCTTGCATCCATAAAGACTAGTTATGTAATCCTCGAAGAGTTTCAAAGTCACAAAAACAAATCCATATACTCATGTACTCTCTCTGATTTAGTAAGCCAGTACCTGAAATCAGGAGGTGGTGGAGGTAAGCCGTCATCTGTGGACATGAAAGGAGGAGGAGATATAGGATCGTACTGCATCGGCGATGGATAGCCTGGGCTCATGTCGATTCCCTCCCCTGAGCTTATGCTGCCATTCTGGTATACCACATCCGTGGGCTGTCTGCAAAACAAACCAAAAATGGAATAAATGGCCGCTATCAGGACAGAAAATTCACTAACCTGAACAGGTCTTAAAGCTAATTCCAAACACACTATCAAACACTTAAAGGGACACTGTCGACCACCACTGACCTCAAAGTGTCTCTAGTATTAAACACATTATTTTATGATTGCTCACATTTGGTACAATTTGCTGATTTAGCTGGTAGACTGATTATCCATTTTAGATTTCTTTTTAAAAGTGAAAAAAAAAAACGGACTGCCCAGCACACCGGTGTTGCAACACAAAAACTTAACTCTCGAATATTTCTTTTTTTTGTTTTTTTAAATCTCTGTTCTTTATTAGAACTTTCAATATAAATAACACCAAGAGCAAAATAATTCAATAAATCCATCAATAGGTCACAAAGCAGAAGTGAGCAAACAAAAAATTATATATACAAAACAACCTCTACCACTACCGAAATCTATCCCCCCCCCCCATTACTAGTTCTTCACCCACCCCCTCCGAGCAGTAAAACTGAAGGTAGATTAACATACTTTGAAAAACAGATAATAAAACTTTCTAATTATTCTTAACCTGTACTAAGGGAATAGAAAAGGAAAAGCTATCATCTTGAAAAAACACTGCAGAAAAATAAAATTGCATATGAAGTTATGAGTAGGATTAAATTCTAACTCAAAGGTGTAAGTAACTGAACTATAAAATCTTTAGAGGTTTAAGGACTTCGATCGAAACCATGGTCAGCATCTGGAGAGTATCATAGGGTAACAAGTAAATCTTAAGAGTTTCTTCTGTTGCATTAAAAAAAAAAAAAAGAGGATTGTTTACCATGGAAATAAGATACAATACGAATTAAAGTTGTGTCTGAGTTGGGCTTTCCATTCTTTAGACCCAGAAGTAGATTGGTCTGCCCAATGTTTGAGTAGCAATTGTATGGTCGTAATCCCTGTATGGGCTAATAAGATTTGTCCACAAATGACAACTGAGAGGTAAAGCCCCTAAGATACAAGAAATACAGGTTACTAAACTGTAACAGGAGTTCTAGGAATGGTATATGTTGTTCATCCACACTGTCTGGCAGGTTCCTTGCCGCTTTAAATCTTGCCGGAAGGTCTTCAAGCTGGCTCCTCCCACCCACCCGGGTGGTAAAACTCTCAGCTCCCCATGATGCCAGATCTAGCCCGCTGGAAGCCAGGTTTTGTCAAGCCGGGAGGTCGGTGGAAATGTAGATGAACAACATACACCATTCCTAGAACTCCTGTTACAGGTGAATAACCCGTATTCTAGGGACATGGATATGTTGTTCATCCATACTGTCTGGCAGACTCCTAGCAGTTCTCCGGGAGGAGGGAGGCAAGGCGCACACCCCCTACTTGGGAAATAAAGACTGGAGAACCGAGGCCCCAAAACCAGCATCCCGGCGTGACTCAAGGTCGATATGGTAGTGGGTGATAAAGGTGTGTGCTGACTTCCAGGTAGCAGGCCTGCAGATTTCCTGGACAGGGACATCCCTGGAAGCAGCCACTGATGCAGCGGTATGGCGGGTAGAATGAGCTCTTATCCCTCTGGGAGGCTCCATGCCCGCCAACCTATAGCAGAGATTTATTTAGGAGGTGACCCACCTGCCTATTGTCCACTTGGCTGCAGGTCTGCCAGGTGCGGCTTCAGCATAGGTGACAAACAGCTGGCAAACCTCTCCCCAAACTTCAGCCGTCCGCTCCTTATAATAGCGAAGCGCTCTTCTGAGGTCCAAAGTATGGAGCCTATATTAAACCTCCGGTGTGATTGGGGTAGTACGGCAGAGACAACACCTGGTTAAGGTGAAACTCCGACACCACCTTCAGAAGGAATTTGGTGGGGCGCAGGACAACTTGTCCCTGTGGAAGAACAGATAAGGAGACTCGATGGAAGTGCCTGGAGCTCTCCCATCCTTCTGGCTGATGTGATAGCCACCAAGAAGGCGGTCTTCCACGACAGGTGAGAGATGTCACACCTGTGCATCGGTTCGAATAGGCTTGCCCATGAGCTTAGCCAATACCAGCAGTAGATCCCACGGAGATGGAGGTTCGCAGACGGAGGAGATGTGATCAAGGCCTTTGAACGCCCGACCACCTTCTCCTGTGTTACCGACGTTTCCCTGCCCGTGCCCGGTAAGCAGAGATGGCTGCCAGGTGCACCTTAAGGGTCGACGACCGAAGCCCTAGCTGAGAAAGGGACCACAGGTAGTCCAGAATGCTTGCCAAGGAACAGGAGGAATGGTCCAGGCCCTTGCCCTGAAACCAAATGGAGAATCTCTTCCATTTGAAGGCGTAGCATTTTCTGGTCGACTCCTTACGGGACACCTCAACGACGTTGAGGACCTCGTTGGAAAGACCCAAGGCCTGGAACTCTAACCGCTCAGGAACCAGGCCATCAGGTGCAGGGATTGAAGGTCCGGATGGAATACCTTCCCCTGATTGACTGAGATCAGGTCCGGGTGGGCTGGAAGCTGCCTTGGGAGCCTGGAGCTGAGACTGAGGAGATCTGGATACTAGAACTGACGGGGCCAGTCTGGGGCTACCAGAATCACCTGCGCCTTGTCCCTCCTCGCTTTGAGAATCACCTTGTTGATCAAGGGAAATGGGGGAAAAACGTAGAAGAGGCCAAGGGTCCACGGCCTCGAGAAGGCATCTCCCTGCAGCGAGCCCTGCTGAGGGGGGCGGGCATGAAACAGTCTCAGCTTCGCATTTTCCCTGGAGGCAAACAGGTCCGCCTGAGGCGTGCCTCAGTGGGAGAAGAGATTTTGTACTACCTCCGGCAGGAGAGACCACTCGTGAGACGCAGCCCTTATCCGGCTTAGGGCCAGGGTGTTGGAGGCTCCTGCCACGTGAATGGCAAGGAGATCCGCCTCCAGGCTGTGCACAAGTGACCGAATGCGGAGAGCTTCCCTGCACAGAGGCATGGAGCGCGTCCCGCCCTGGTGGTTTAGGCAGTACATGGTCGTGGTATTGTCTGTCTGGACCTGAACCACTTGACCCCGTAGAAACAGAGTGAAGGCGGTGAGGGCTAGACGAACCGCTCGAAGCTCCAGCAGGTTGATATGGCATTGGGACTCCCGAGGGGACCAGAGGCCATGCGCTCTGTGCTCCCCCAGATGGGCACCCCAACCCATCAGAGGCGCATTGGTCGACAGAGAGACAGTCGGCTCGGAGCGGACAAACGGGATGCCCTCCTGCAGATGTGCTGGAACGGTCCACCACTGGAGAGCGTTCCACATCCCCTGTGTCACTGTCACTAGCTGATCCAGAGGACTGAAGTGCTGTGACCACTGGCTGGCCAGTCCCTACTGAAGGGGACGCATGTACCAGCGGGCCCAACGGACCACGCTGGTGCAGGCCACCATGAGGCCCAGGAGGCGCAGGAAGTCCCGGGCAGGGTGCAATTGCCCAACCTGAAATGATTGGGCAAAGGAGAAAAGAACCTCAGCCCTGTCTGCTGGGAACCGTGCTCTGGCTCGAAGAGAGTCAAGCTCTGCCCCGATGAAATGTGTCACCTGCTTTGGCACGAGTTCCAACTTGGCCTCGTTGATGAGGAGGCCAACTTGAGAGCAAACCTGGAGGGCCAGATCTCTGGACTGCTCCACCTCCGCTCTGGAGGGGGCTGCAATCAGTCAGTCGTCCAGGTAAGGGTACACCCGGACCCTTCGGCGCCGCAGGAATGCTGTCACCACTGCCATGCATTTGGTGAAGACCCTGGGAGCTAGGGAAAGGCCAAAGGGCATGGCCCGGAACTCGTAAAGGGATCCCTCCGCTCTGAAGCGGAGGAATCTCTAATGGGACGGACGGATTGGGACGTGAAAGAACGCGTCCTGAAGGTCCAGGAAACAGAACCACATGCCTCGTTCCAAGGATGGGATTATCTGAGCCAGAGTAACCATTCTTAAGGTCCGAGACCTTAGGAACCTGTTCAGGTCGAGAATGGGGTGCCAGCCCCCCGTCCGTTTTGGGACCAGGAAATACGTGGACACAAACCCCGGGTCTGGAGGAGGATCCGCCACCTTCCTGATCACCTCTTTTTCGAAGAGCAGGGCAATATCGGCTCGGCGGGCCAACAGAGAGACTGCGGACCACGTGGCCCCCCGAGGGGCGGCAGCTCGGAAGGGCGGGGCCTGCTCGAACTCCAGAGGCAGGCCCTTTCCTACCACCTCCAATACCCAATGGTCCGTGGTGATAGCGGACCAGGTGGAAAGGAAGTGGTGGAGCCGTCCCCCCACCGGGGGGGGGGACCCAGGGGGGGAGTGACAAGGCTGGGGGCGACACCCCTCAACCCATCACTGGGCAGGCTTGGAGGAGGGACCGGCCGAGGGACCTCCTGGGTCTTTACCTCCCTGTTTCCTATTGGAGGAAGCCGCGGGCTTGGGTTTGGGATGCCAAGCGCGATCTTGCTGGCCCTGGTGCTGTTGGGCCGGACGTGCCACAGGCGCAGAAGGGTGAAAGGACTTGTGCTGCTGCTGCCGGCGGCCTTTGTCCTTCTGGGCGGAGGTGACAGAGTCCAGAGTGGCATTGGACTTCTCGATCCGCTGGAAGTGACCTTCCATTCCAAGGCCAAAGAGGTCGGTCCCCAAGAAGGGGACATCCGCCAATTTGTGCTGGGTATGCGCCGTGAAGGTGGATATCCTCAGCCATGCTCTGCGGCGCATGGCCACCGCGGCTGCAACCGATCTGGCACAGGAGTCTCCTATGTCCAGAGCCGTTTGGAGCAGCTGCTTAGCCACTGCCCTACCCTGGTCCCGCACCTGCCGGACCGTGGTCTGCAGGTTGGCCGGGAGATGAGGGATCACCTCATCCAGGGAGCCCATGAGGGCGTGGGAGAAGTGTGCCATCAGCACGGCCGAGCTGGCCTGGCAGAGGCCAAGGGAGGACGCAGCGTACACCTTGTGCCTGGCGCAGTCCAGCTTTTTGGACTCCTTGTCGGGGGGCTTGTCCACATCCCTAGCGTTCCCGGAATGCCGGAAAAGGCTGTCGGTGACTAACCTCTCAGCAGAAGGGTTTTCCGAAAACCCAGGCAAAGAGCCGGTAGGGACCACATACTTCCTGGCCAAAGGCGCAGGGCAGGAAGCAGGCTGCTGCCAGAGCTCCAAGGCTGGGCCAACAATGGCCTCAGCCACCGGAAAGACCTCTGTGGGAGAATCCCCTCGGTCCAGTATCTCCATCAGGGGATACTTGGCCTGTTTGGATACAGGCTCGAGCTGCATCCCAGTGGACTCTGAGATGAGCCGAAGCAGACCCATGAAGGACGATGGGCTTTCGTCCAACAACTGGCCCCCGGAGGACTCCAGGTCAACCGGCCTGGAGAACAGGGAGGAGTCGTCGTCGGACTCTGAGGAGTCCGTGAAGAGCTGCCTGGGGCCTGAGCCACTCTCCACCTGCCGAGGACGGTCGGGAGTGAGGGTGACCGACAACCTGTGGGGCAGGCCTTGACCCGACCGAGAGTCCTTGGTTGGTGCCCCCGATTTTGGTTGTGGAGGCGGAGGTTCCACCACAATCGGTGGGGCAGCAGGTTTCGGCTGAACAACCGGCCCAGGCTTGGGCATCTTGACTACGGCGAGGGGTTGTTTCAGCCGCTCGTGTGACAGCCACTTGATGGCCGGGGAAGGCGACGGTGTCGACTTGTTCCCGGACAGAAGTAACTGCTGCCACATCAGGTCCTCTAGTGTCGACGCAATTTGCGCCGAAGCCTGTCCTCTTCCAAGGAGGAAGACAAGGACGAGCTGCGGCGCCGCTTACCTCGGTGCCTAGACCGCCGATGTCAGTGGGATCGGCTGGACCGAGAAGTCCGAGACCGAGATCCTCGGTGTTTCCGAGGACGGGTCTGGGAAGGAGCGGGGAACACCCGCTCTTCCCTCGGCTCGGACTCCTTAATCGGGGACTGCTGCACGAGGCGCAGGCAGATCCATGGTCTCCACGGAGGAACCGTGAAGAAGGGTTGTCTGCTCTCAATCGACAGCCCTGTCCGGACGGGTCGAGATAAATCTCGACCGCCGACGGAGTCTCGGCCGGCTGGCCTGACGGGACACCGTGAAGCCAGTGGCCTTAGCTGCAACCTCGATCAAGTCGACAGTCAGCCTGCGGGAAGGAGACTCTCCCGCCCCACTAACGCCGACGATGGGACTTACCCTTAGAGTCCTTCTTTTGGACCGAAAGGAATGTCGATGGCCCTCTCGCTCGTGGAAAGGATTGGCAAAGCTTCTGAGCAAGCTGAACACGAGTTACCCAGAGGAGCGGGATAAATACGCTGACCGAGGAAGAGGATGATCGCGCCCTGGCTGCCTCCTCCTCGAGGCGATCATCTGCTCGAGTTGCTCAGCCGAGCCAGCTGCCACGGTAACCACCCATGGGCCTCCTTGACTTAACCGTGGGTAGCGTTTCTCGGGCCCAAGCTGTAACCGGGCAGCACAGTCCTCCAGGACGTTGGCCAAAAACGAACGGCATGACTCTCAGGCCTGCGGGTCGTGTTCTAGGCCGAGGCAGTAGACGCACGAGGAGTGTGGGTCCATCCTGGACATCTTCTGCCCACAAGGGCACCACCGAAATCTGGGACTCGATTTGTCCATTGCAGCCGTGAAGGAGAAAGATGACCGAAGTCTTGAAAATCTTAAAATAAGTTTCGGGCGAACCGAAGAATTAGGATCCAGTCTATCACGCAGAGCGTTAAGGAGGGAACCTGAGCTTCCAAGCGGTAAGAAAAATCTGGCGTCATGGGGCGGAGCCGAGAGTTTTACCACCCAGGTGGTGGGAGGAGCCAGCTTGAAGACCTTCTGGCAAGATTTAAAGCGGCAAGGAACCTGCCAGACAGTGTGGATGAACAACATATCCATGTCTCTAGAATACAAGTTAAAGTCATATAACTTAATTGTTTGGTCCAAAAGAAAAAGTTACTTACCATAGTGACCTGGTTTCTCCCAGGGGAAACTCCAATATTCATAACTCTTTGCAGTGTGCCTTTAAGGTCAGAATGCCCGGAGATGGAATGCTATGCAAATTATGGAATCATTGGCATGAGCCACTTTTCAAATGCTGCCACCTATCAACTGCCTACATTCTAACCCTCAGACTTCGTGGACGCCTACAAGACAGGGCCCAAAATGTAACTATAGCAAATTTTTAATTTTAAAATTCCATATCTAAAAAAACTCCAACTGGAGGAAGACATGAAAAGTAAAAACTTCTCAAGAAAAAATTCCCCACACACTCCTTACGTTAGAATCACCTGAAAAAGGCAAAGTTTTAATAAAAGTAAAAGTGTGGCATGCAAACACTATGGTACAACATGGAATGTAGAGGCCACTGGTTCTTAAAATGGGGAGGAGGGAAGGAGAGTTATGAATATTGGAGTATCCCCTGGGAGAAATACAGGTTACTCACCTATAACAGGAGTTCTAGGAGTGGTATATGTTGTTCATCCACACTTACTGGCAGGTTCTTTGCCGCTTTAAATCTTGCCGGAAACACTTCAAGCTGGCTCCTCCCACCCACCCAGGTGGTAAAACTCGGCTCCACCCCATGACGCCAGATCTAGCCTGCTGGAAGCCAGGTTGAGCGTCTAAGCCGGGGAGGTCGAGTGGATTGTGTGGATAAACAACATATACCACTCCTAGAACTCCTGTTACAGGTGAGTAACCTGTATTTCTAGGGACGTGGATATGTTGTTCAATACACACTTACTGGCAGACTCCTAGCGGTTCTCAGAAAGGAAGAAGGCAAGGTGCGCAACCCCTACTGGGGAAATAAGGACTGAAGAACCGAGGTCCCAAAACCAGCATCCCAGCGTGACTCAAGGTCGATGTGGTAGTGGGTAATGAAGGTGTGTGCCGACTTCCAGGTAGCAGCCCTGCAGATTTCCTGGATAGGGACGTCCCTGGAAACAGCCACCTAAGCAGCGGTATGGCGGGCAGAATGAGCTCTTATCCCTTTGGGAGGCTCCAAGCCTGCCAACCTATATGAATCTATACAAGAGGTGACCCACCTGCTTATCGTCCGCTTGGCTGCAGGTCTGCCAGGTGCTGGCTTCAGCGTGGTGACAAACAGCTGTGCAACCTCTCCTCAAACTTCAGCCGCTGCACTTTGTAATAAGAGAGCTCTTCAGGGTCCAGTATGGAGCCTATATTCGGCCTCCGAGGTGCGACTGGGGTAGAACACCGGCAGAGTCAACACTGTTAAAGTGAAACTCCGACCACCACCTTCGGAAGGAATTTCGGGTGGTCGCACAGGACAACCTCGTCCCTGTGGACGACCAGATAAGGAGACTCGATGGAAAGTGCCTGGAGCTCTCCCATCCTTCTGGCTGATGTGATAGCCACCAAGAAGGCGGTCTTCCACGACAGGTGAGATATATCACACCTGTGCATCGGTTCGAATGGCTTGCCCATGAGCTTAGCCAATACCAGCAGTAGATACCATGGAGGTGGAGGTTCTCGCACAGAAGGGGATATGTGATCAAGGCCTTTGAAAAAGCACCCAACCACCTTCTCCTGTGCCACTGACTGCTTCCCGGCCCGTGCCCGGTAGGCAGAGATGGCTGCCAGGTGCACCTTAAGGGTCACTGACCGAAGCCCTAGCTGAGAAACGGACCACAGGTAGTCCAGAATGCTATCCAAAGAACAGGAGAAAGGGTCCAACCCCTTATCCTGACACCAAATGGAGAATCTTTTCCATTTGAAGGCATAGCATTTTCTGGTCAACTCATTACGGGATACCTCAACAACATTGAGGACCTCGTTGAAAAGACCCAAGGCCTGAAACTTTAGCCACTCAGAAACCAGGCCGTCAAGTGCAGGGATTGAAAGTCCAGGTAGAATACCTTCTCCCTGTTGACTGGAAGCCGTCTCGGGAGCCTGGAGCGGAGGGTGAGGAGATCTGGATACCAGAACAGGCGGGGCCAGTCAGGGGCTACCAGAATCACCTGCGCCTTGTCCCTCTTCGCCTTGAGAAGCACCTTGTGGATGAAGGGAAATGGGGGGGAAGTGCAGAAGAGTCCACGGCCTCGAGAAGGCATCCTCCTGCAGCGAGCCCTGCTGAGGGGGGCGGGCATGGAACAGCCTCAGCTTCGCATTCTCCCTGAAGGCAAACAGGTCCACCTGAGGAGTGCCCCAGTGGGAGAACAGATCTTGTACTACCTCCGGCAGGAGAGACCACTCATGAGATGCAGCACCTATCCGGCTTAGGGCATCGGCCAGAGTGTTTGAGGCTCCTGCCACATGGATGGCTAGGAGATCCACCTCCAGTCTGCTCACGAGAGACCAAGTGCGGAGAGCCTCCTTGCACAGAGGCAAGGAGCATGTCCCGCCCTGGCGGTTTAGGTAGTACGTGGTCATGGTGTTGTCAGTCTGGACCTGGACCCACTTGACCCTGTACAAACGGAGCGAAGGCAGTGATGGCTAGTTGGACTGATTGAAGCTCCAGCAGTTGATGTGGCATAGAGACTCCTGCGGGGACCAGAGGCCATGCGCTCTGAGCTCCCCCAGATGGGCACCCCAACCCAGAGAGGCGTCGGTCGTCAGAGTGACCGTTGGCTCGGGGCAGACAAACGGGATACCTTACCTGCAGATGAGCTGGAACAAGCCACCACTGGATGATGTTCCACATCTCCTGGGTCATGTGCCAAATGGGCCCAATGGACCATGCTGGTGCAGGCCGCCATGAGGCCCAGGAGGTGCAATAAGTCTGGAGTAGGGCGTAATTTCCCAACCAGAAATGATTGGGCAAGGGAGGAAAGGACCTCGGCCCTGTCCACCAGGAGCCATGCTCTGGCTTGAAGAGAGTTGAGCTCTGCCTCGATGAACTGAATCACCTGCGATGGCACGAGTTCCGATTTGGCCTCGTTGATGAGGAGGCCAATCTGAGAGCAGACCTGGAGGGCCAGATCCCTAGACCGCTCCACCTCCAGCTTGGAGGGGGCTGCACTCAGCCAGTCGTCCAGGTAAGGGTACACCCAGACCCTTCGGTGCTGCAGGAATGCTGTCACCACTGCACTGCCATGCATTTGGTGAAGACCCTGGGAGCTGGAGAGAGGCCGAAGGGCATTGCCAGGAACTCGTAAAGGGATCCCTCTGCTCTGAAGTGGAGGAATCACTGGTGAGATGGATGGATTGGAACGTGAAAGAATGTGTCCTGGAGGTCCAGAAAACAGAACCACATGCCTCGTTCCAAGGATGGAATGATCTGAGCCAGAGTGACCATCCTGAAGGTTCGATACCTTCGGAACTTGTTCAGGTCATGTAGGTCTAGAATGGGGTGCCAGCCCCCCATCCGTTTACATAGAAACATAGAAGTTGACGGCAGATAAGGACTGCAAGGCCCATCCAGTCTGCCCATTTCTTTTTCTACCTTATAAATGTGCCATCGGCCTTTGCTCTGTCAGTGGCCTATCTATTCATACTCATTTGTATTGCTCCTTTATGCCTATCCCATGCCTGTTTGAAGCCCTGCACTGTATTCATAGCCACCACTTCTTGAGGTAGGCCATTCCATGCATCCACCACTCTTTGTGAAAAAGAATTTCCTCACATTCCCCCTTAATCGGCCCCCCTCCAATCTCATGCTGTGTCCTCTTGTCCTGCTATTTTTCTTATATTTAAACATGTTAGACTCTTTCACCTTGTCAATGCTCTTAAGGTGTTTGAATGCCTCGATCATATCACCTCTCTCCCTCCTTTGCACAAGAGGTATACATATTGACTCTGTTAATCTGTCCTCATGTGTCTTCTGATGCAGTCCCTGCACCATTTTGGTTGCCCTTCTCTGGACTGCCTCAATTTGGTTAATGTCCTTGTGAAGGTGTGGCCTCCAATACTGCATGCAGTACTCCAGATGGGGCCTAACCAGTGTCTTGTAAAGAGGGATTATTGCCTCCCTCTTACGACTTGTGATACCCCTACTAATACACCCTAACACCCCTAGCCTTACCTACTGCTTTAGAGGTCTGCTTGGATGATTTCAGGTCATCAGTGATGATGACGCCTCAAGTCTCTTTCTTCCTTTGTGACTGCTAGCAACTCCCTCCCAGTCTATAGGTGGCTTCAGGGTTTCTCTTCCTATGTGCATGATCTTGCACTTCTTTGCATTAAATCCCAGTTGCCACTCTTCTGACCATTTGCCAGTTTATCCAGATCTCTTCTCATTCTGCCCATCCCATCTGGATCATCTACTCTGTTGCAGATCTTGGTGTCATCTGCAAACAGACAAGCCTTACCCTCTAGTCCATCTGCAAGGTCACTAATGAAGATGTTGAAGAGGACTGGCCCCTCAGGTACCCCACTTGTGACTTGCATCTCTTCTGACTGTATACCATTTACCACCACTCTCTGTTTTCTGCCCGTCAACCAGTTTGCCACCCAGTTGACCAACTTCTGACCCACCCCAAGCCTACCCAGCTTATTTATCAATCTTCTATGTGAACAGTGTCAAAAGCTTTGCTGAAGTCAAGGTAGGCGACATCAACTGCTCCCCCTTGGTCCACCACTCTAGTTACCCAGTCAAAGAAATCTATGAGATTAGTTTGACAGGACCTTCCTTTTGTAAACCCATGCTGTCTTGGATCCTGTGCCCCTATGGATTCCAGGTGTTGCACTATCCTTTCCTTAAGGAGTGCCTCCATAATCTTGCCCACTACTGAGAAGACTGACTGGTCTGTAGTTCCCGACCTCCTCCCTGCTACCACTCTTGTGGAGCGGGATCACATGAGCCCTTCTCCAGTCTTCTGGGACCTCTCCTGTGCTCAGAGACTCACTAAACAGTTCTGCTAATGGCTCTGCTAGTTCCACCTTTAGCTCCTTAAGTACCCTGGGATGTATGCCATCAGGTCCCATTGCCTTGTCCACCCTGAGCTTGAAGCTCTTGTAGGACCTTTTCTTTTGTGAAGGAGAAGTGGTCACCTCTCCCCCGTGTCCATGGTGCTGAGCTGTGGGCCCTGCCCTACCTCCTCTTCAGTAAATACTGAGCAAAAGTATCTATTTAGGATAGATGCTTTTACATGGTCCTGCTCCTCACATGCTCCCTTTTCTCCATTAACCTTAGCAATACCCCCTCTGGACTTTCTCCTTTCACTAACGTATCTATAGAAAGTCTTGTCACCCTCTTTTACTGTTCGTGCTAGTGTTTCCTCAGTTTGGGACTTTGCCTGCCTTACTGCCTTCCCTGCTTCCCTTAGGGCAGTTTGGTATGCCTCCTATCTTCATCCGGTGTGTTCCTTATATTTCCTGAAGGCCAGCCTTTTGGCTGTGACCTTTTCTGCTACTGTATTTGAGAACCAAAGTGGTTTCCTCCTTCTTTGCACTTCCTTTTCTGTCTAACCCAATGGGATGTTGCTTCAAGTATTGCATCCTTAATGCTTGCTCACTTTGCCTGTACCCCTCACCTGTGTTTCTTTTTGCCAGGGCTAGCTTAACTCTGTTGGCCATCTTATCAAAGTCAGCTCCTCTAAAGTCCCATATTTTTGCCTTGGAATGGGATGATTTAGATGTAGTAGCCAAATTGAACCATAGCATGTGATGGTCACTGGCCCCCAGGTGACCTTCTACCTGGAGATCTGTGATCCCTTCCCTGTTAGTCAGTACTAGATCTAGGATAGCCTTGTCTCTTGTGGGTTGTTGTACCAGTTGTTTGAGGCCCTCCATGCAGAGAATCCACTATGTGTCTAGTTCTGGCAGATGTTCCTGCTGGTATTGACCAATCTGTATCCGGCATGTTAAGTCTCCCATTATCAGAACCTCCCTTTAGCTGTCAAGTTTGTATATCTTCTAACAGTAATGTGTCTATGCCTCCCCTGGTCTGGGGCCTGTAGACAACCCAGTTCTTATGACTGTCCCATTTCCTGTTTCCAGGGTGACCCACAGTTCTTCTGGCTCCTTATGTGTATTCTGAATTTCTGTAGCTTTGATATTTTCGTTGACATACAGGGCCTCCTCCCCCTTTTGCACTTCGGTCTCTTCTGAACAATACATAGCCAGGTACTGAAGTCTCCAAGTGTGGTTACTGGTAAACCACGCCTCACTAATTGCTACTATGTCCAGTTTAGCCTCTGACATTATGCCCTGCAGGTCTGGGATCTTATTTCCCAGGCTGTGAGCATTTGTGTACATGATTTCCATTGGCCAGATTTCAGTGTGATGGTTGTTGGGTGGTTTGGCATTACCCCTGTGGGTGTATGGGAGGCAAACCTTTTTTCTTTTCTAGTGATGCAAATGAACTGCAAACATGCTGAATCCTGTTTGACCACTAGCTGGGGGGGTGTTCTTCCCATTAGAAGCGTGTGGGTGCTGCCCCTCTCCCATTTGCTAGTTTAAATATTCTGCAAAGACGATCAAACTTCTGCCCCAATGCACTGACTCCCTCCTTAGTCAGATGCAGCCATCAAATTTAAAAGCTGCTCTCAGAACTGTACAGTTTCCCTACAAATTCAGTGTTCCTTTCCTGGCACCAGCCCTTGAGCCACGTGTTTAGCTCCCCTATCTCCCCTTCTCTGACCTTCCGTCCATCTGCCCCCCTCTCCCAGACTGACAGGATCTCAAAGAAGGAGATGCCGGACGAAATGGATGATAGTTCGTCACCCAGCCTGGTCAGGTGTTCCTTGGTCTCCACAACTGACCGGCTGGCGAGATCATTAGTCCCTATGTGTACTAGGACATCAATGTTTTCTCCTGCTTTGTGAACAATTTTAGCAATA
This sequence comes from Neoceratodus forsteri, assembly GCA_016271365.2. NCBI lineage: Eukaryota > Metazoa > Chordata > Ceratodontiformes > Ceratodontidae > Neoceratodus > Neoceratodus forsteri. The sequence goes on along the minus strand of CM057451.1, from coordinate 947,470,247 downwards.
CGGTCAGTGTCTCTCCATGCTGATGTACCTGGGAGACATCTGACCATTACCCCTGGCTGGAGAGGGGTATCAACTCCCCGAATCATGGAGTCTCCTATGATCAGAAGTTTTTTGGATTCCCTTTTTGCTTTGGTTCCTGATTTGGGTGAGTTTTGTTGTGCTAGTTCCTGTGCCGCAGTGTCCTGCTCTGCAGTGTCTTCTGCCTCTTTGTTTGATTTCAGAGATAGAGGCAGATACCTGTTTGTAGTGTTTATATGGTTTTTGGAGGTAATATGTTGGAGAGCAGAGAGTGATGGGGCACCCGATTTGCCCCTCCTAACCACAAGCCAACCTCCTGGTCCAACTACCCTCTGCGGTCGAGTTTTTTCTGTTGGATGCTGGGGAAATGGTGGGTGGTTCTTATAATGTATTTCCTCTTGAATATGAAATTTGAGGCGTGCAATCTCTGCCCATGCTGCCCGGAGCCGAGCCCTCAGATCTCCAATAGACAAGCATGTAGGACAGTGTCCTAAATCCTGTAAGACTATCCTTCTGAAAACTGTTCCACAGTACCTGCAGTTAATGATATCCATTCCAGATAAGTTGCTGGGTTTATAACCTAGTCAGAGTAATTAGAAGGAAAAAAAATGCAAGTAATGGTTTGATTGTGTTTTGTTAAACTTGTTATAACAAGTTAAATTACTAGTGCCCCTGTAAATGAGCTCACCTTGTGGATGCCCCACTGATCTGCCCCTTCCTTCTCTGCCACAGGAAATGTCACAACTGTGGCACCCTATAAAAGGAGTGTAGTGCGGTGGTTGGGATGGGGGTGGTGGCTAGGCTCTTCCCCGCCGAAAAAGAAAACCACGGACGAAAGAACAAGGAGGTAAGAGCAGAAACAATCAGTCAACAACAAATGCAGTAACCCTGAAAGCTTATCCTAATGTTAGATAAAACTGTAAAACCTAAAGCACCACCTGTAATAATTTCAGAGAAGATATACGCTGTAAGAAACACTTTGCTACAGAGAAAATAAAGCAATGAAATGTTAGCAACAAACAGTAGCAATCCATGTGAGTAAAAATAAAACACCACCACACAGTAAATCTGCTTAGCCAAAAGAAGTCTTAATCCTTTTCCCTTGTTCTGGTAAGGTTCTCTACTCTGCCTTTCAAGCAGTCTTGGAAGGAAAGAGCTCAGGTGAAGCTAGGTGCCTTGGCCAGCAAACCAAGTCTTCTACCTCCAAGATATCAACTAACCTGACTTTTTAACCCTTCTTTTCTATTGGAAATTACTGACAGTTTGCCAGCTCCACCCCTCACATACACACTTAATCCTTTGGAAGAGCTGTGGGAGGAAAGCAATTAGCTCCATCAATGTGAGGAGGAGACTGAAACACCTCTGAGACAACAAACCTTTTCAACAAAAAAAAAACAAAACAAAAATAAAACAAAACAGTGTCAAACAGTAATTTTGCTTAGCCCAATGATAAAAAAGTCACACAAATGTAAGCTCCACCTGTAATAATTTCAGAGAAGATATGCCCTGTAAGAAACACTTTGCTACAGAGAAAAATAAAGCAGTAACAGAAGATAGACCTTGCAAAAGACAATTTGAATCAGAAGATTACAGCAGTAATCTGTTAGCACACACCTGTAGGCACACCTTGTAATAATGCAGAAGAAGGTATACCAGCAACAACAATTTGAATCAGAGAAAAATAAAGCAATGAAATGTTAGCAACAAACAGTAGCAATCCCTGTGAGTAAAAAATAAAAACACCACCACACAGTAAATCTGCTTAGCCAAAATAAGTCTTAATCCTTTTCCCTTGCTCTGGTAAGGTTCTCTACTCTGTCTTTCAAGCAGTCTTAGAAGGAAAGAGCTCAGGTGAAGCTAGGTGCCTTGGCCAGCAAACCAAGTCTTCTACTTTGGGACCAGGAAGTACCTGGACAGAAACCCTGGGTCTGGTGGAGGATCCGCCACCTCTCTGATCACCTCTTCTGGAGAGCAAGTATCGGCTGACGAGCCGACAGAGAAACTATGAACCTGGAAGGCCCCCCATAGAAGCGTGGCCCGAATTCCAGAGGCAGGCCCTTTCCTACCACTTCCAGCACCCAGTGGTCTGTGGTGATATCGGATCAGGCGGAAAGGAAGCATCGGAGCCGTCCCCCCATGGGGAGAACCTTGGGAGGACTGACGAGGTTGGGGGTGACACCCCTCAACCCGTCACTGGGCAGGCTTGGAGGAAGGATAGACAGAGGAGCCTCCTGGACCTTTCCCTTCCGGCTTCCTGTTGGAGGAAGCAGCAGGCTTGGCTTTGGGGTGCAAAGTGCGAGCCTGCTGGCCCTGATACTGGTGTTGCTGGGCCGGACGTGCTGCAGGGGCTGAAGGCCGAAAGGGCTTACGCTGTTGCTGGCGGCCTTTGTCCTTCTGGACAGACGTGACCGAGTCCAAAGATGACCTCCACCCTGGACCCCAACAAGTCGGCACTCAAGAAGGAACGCCCTGCCAGCTGTGCTGGGTATCCGCCTGTAAAGTGGAGATTTTCAGCCAAGCTTCGCGGTGCATGGCCACGCAGCCACTACTGACCCGGCACACGAAAGTCAGCAATGTCCAAGAACTTTGAGCTGCTGTTTGGCCCGCCTTACTTCCGATACCGCACCTGCTTGACCTTCGTCTGAAGGTCAGCCGGGAGATGAGGAATCGCCTCATCCAGGGAGCCCAAAAGGGCGTGTGAAAAGTGTGCCATCAGAACGGCCGAGCTGGCCTGATGAAGGCCTAGGGAGGAAGGAGCACATACTTTCTGCCCGGAGTAGTCCAGTTTCTTGGACTCCTTATCGGGTGGCTTGTCCACATCCTGAGCATTCCCAGAACACCAGAAAACACGGTCGGTCACTAACCCCTCCGCGGAGGGGTGCTCCGAGAAACCGGAGAGTGAACCAGTGGGAACAGCATACTTTCAAGCCATCCTGGCCGGCAGTGCGATGCAAGCTGGCCCGCTGCCACAGCTTCAGGGTGAGGCTAACAATGAGCCGCGCCACCGGGAAGGCCTCCGTGGGGGAATCCTTCGTCCAGCATCTCCGTGAGGGATACTTTGCCTGTTTTGAAACGGTTCGAAGCTCATCCCAGTGGACTCAGATGAGCCGCATTCCAAGGAATGAGGATGGCTCGCCCACCGACTGACCCTCAGTGGACTCCAGGTCAAGCAGCCTGAGAACAAGGAGGATTCGCTGCCAGACCTCGAGGAGTCTGTGAACAGCTGCCGAGCGCCTGAGCCACCTCCACCCGCCGAGGTCGATCGGGAGCAAGGGTGACAGACAACCGTGGGGTAAGTCCTGACCCGATTGAGAATCCAGGTCGGGGCCCCAGATTTAGGCCATGGAGGCGGGGTTCACCACAATGGTGGTGCAGCTTGCTCGCCCAACAAATGTGCCAGCTTCGCCTCAACTATAATGAGGGGTTGTTTCGCCTCCAGTGACAGCCACTTAATGGCCGGGAAGGCAGCAGAGTCGGCTTATTCCTGGACAAAGGAGCTGCTGCTACATTAGATCCGGGAGCGCCAACGCAATTTGGCGCCAGAGCCATCCTCCTAAGAGACGGGCATTTGAGGATGAATGGTGCCGCTGCTTTCCATGGTGTCGAGACCCATGTTAGCGGGATCGGGTTGGACCTGGAAGAGGTCCGCGAGATCGAGACCTTCGAGGGGTTTCCAAGGGTGGGTCTGGGAGGGCGGAAACCCGCCTCCTTCGGGTTCAGGGACCTTAACCAGGACCCGCACAGGAGGCACAGACACCTCGGTTTCCACCGCGGAACCGTGAAGAAGGGGTTGTTGGCTTCTCCAGTCGACAGCCCGTCCGACGGGTCGAGAAAAATCTCGATCAGCGCCGATGGGTGTCTCGGCCGCTGACCTGATGGGGACACTGTGAAGCCAGCTGCCTAGCCGCAAACCTCAATCAAGTCAAGCCGCCGATTATCCGGGAAGGGACCTTCCTGCCCCATGAACGCCAACGGTGGGACTAACCCTTAGAGTCCTCCTTTTTGGACCGAGAGGAATGTCCCGAAGGCCCCTCTCTCTTGGTGGAGAGGGATTGACAAAGCTCCTTAAACAAAGCCGTGTAGGAGGAGCCCAAGGAGAGTGGGATAAATGCCGCGACCGAGGAAGATGATGCTGCAGCCTGGGCCGCTTCCTCCTCAAGGGCGATCATCTGTTCGAGCTTTTCAGTCGAGCCCGCAGCCACGGACACCGCCCAACGGGCTCCTTAGACTTGACCAGAGGATAACGCCGGGCGCCTAGTTGTAATCAGGCAGCGATCTTCCAAGATCAGAGATCGGGAAAGGATTCTGCACGTCGCAGGCTCGAATCGTGGCCAAGCCCAGTGGTAAATGCACGAGGAAGTGTGGATTGGTCTGACATCTTCGCCCACAGCGGCACCAATGAAACTGGGAGTCGATTTGTCCATCGCAGCCACGAGGAAGATAAAGACCCAAGTCTTGTAAATTTTAAAATTAGTTTTGGGTTAACCAAGAGTTTGGATCCAGGCACAAACGAGAGCGTAAAAGGAGGGAACCTAAGCTCCAAGCTGTAAGGAAGATCTCAAGGCCAGGGGTGGAGCCTTTGAGTTTTACCACCCGGTGGGTGGGAGGAGCCGGGCTTGAAGACCTTCCGGCAAGATTTAAAGCGGCAAGGAACCTGCCAGTAAGTGTGGATTGAACATGTCCACGTCCCTAGAAACAAGGTTACTATGGTAAGTAACTTTCTTCTCACCCCAGGAATACTCCAATATTCCTAATTCTTTGCAGACTAAAAGCAGTACCTTTGGAGGTGGGAAGAACCTACTTTGGAAACAGGCTCTGCAGTACAGCTGTACCAAACCTGGCATCAGCCCTTGCCTGCCTATCCAATCTGTAATGCTTGACAAATGTGTGTACTGTTCGCCAGGTTGCTGCTTTACAAATATCCACCAAGGGTACTTCCCTTGTAGCTGCCAATGTTGCAGCTGTACCCCTTGTGGAATGGGCTCTAAGCCCTGTTGGGGCCTCCTTGCCTACCTTAGCATAACAAAATTGGATGAACTGAACAATCCAGCAAGAAACTGACCTTTTAGATGCTGGGCTACCCTTTCCCACATCCCCATAAATGAGAAAAAGCAGAGTTCTATCCTGCCTTTGGTGCTTAATGGCTGTCATGTAGTAGCTCAATGCTCTCTTGAATCCAGGCTATATAGCCTACGCTCACCAGCAGAAGAGTGGTTAGTGAAAAACACTGGTAAAGTAATGGACTGGTTCAAATGGAAGTCTGAAACCACTTCGGGAAGGAATTTCCTATTTGTTTGTAGGACTACCTTATCCCTATGGAAAACAATGTAGTCCTTTTCAATACATAAGGCCTGAAGCTCACTAATTCTTCTAGCCGAAGTGATGGCCACTAGAAACACTATTTTCCAAGTGACATACTTCAAAAAGGTGCTGAGAACATAGGCTCAAAGGGGGAAACTATGAGCTGAGCAATGCAAATATTAAGGTCCCAAGCTGGCACCGGTTCTCTTACCGGTGGGTACATATGTAAGAGGCCTTTGAAAATATTTTTAAAAATTGGATTTGATGCTAAGGAAACAGGCTTATCTGCTGAAGCATAAGCAGAAACTGATGCTAAATTAACTTTCAGTGTAGCAGGCTGTAAACCTAAGGAGTGTAGATAGACTAGGTAGTCCAGCAACCCTGGCACTCCGACCTGGGTTGGCACTACACTCCTGTTAGAGCACCAAATGGAAAACCTCTTCCATTTTACAGCATAGGTTTTCTTAGTAGAGGACTTTCTATATCCTCTTAAAACATCCATAACTGACTCAGAGAGATGTAAACCAGCATACCCTAGGTCCTCAAGAGCCAAGCTTTGAGCCTGAGTGACTTTAGGTTTGTATACAGGAGTTTGCCCTGATTGGAGGTCAGAAGATTGTGCCTCTTGGGAAGGTGTATTGATTGTTCCACTGATATGGATAGCAACAGGGAGTACCATGGCTGCCTGGCCCAGTCTGGGGCTATCAGGATCATTGTTGCTGGCTGAGACCAGAATTTTAACAGCACCCTGTATACCAGGGGGAAATGCATACAGGAATTTCCCTGACCAATCCAGGGCAAGGGCATCTAGAGGAATCGTGCCCACTACTGGAGGTCTGCAACAGAACTGAGGCAAGTGATGGCTCTGATGAGAGGCAAACAGATCTATTTCTGGAGTAACCCACCTCCTGAATAGAGTCTGTACCACTTGCCTGTTCAGGTACCATTCGTGATGGTCCTGACTGATTCGACTCAGAGTATGTGCCAGAACATTGTCTTTGCCTGGCAGATGAATGGCCTGTAAGGAGGAGCCCAGTCAGTAAGCCAGGGCCCAGATTTTCATAGCCTCTGTGTAAAGGAGGCTTGATCTTGTTCCCCCTTGCTTTTTTATGTAGTACATGGTAGTAGTGTTGTCTGTCCTGACTTGCACTACCTACCTTTCTCCCTGTATCAGTGGTTTGAAAATGTGCATTGCTAAAAACATTGCTCTGAGCTCCAACAGGTTTATGTGCAGGAGAGTTTCTACACTTGACCAAGTGCCCTGGGCAGTGTGCTCTGCTAGATGAGCTCCCCAGCCCAGGAGGGATGCATCTGTTGTGAGAATCACTGAAGGGAGCTCTTTTTGACAAGGAACCCTTTCTCTGAGGTTGGTTTCCTCTTTCTAGCATTGAAGAGCTTGAATAAATGTTTTTGTTACAGGAACAAGCTTTGACAGGGAATCCTTCCGTTGGCACCAATGAGTTCTTAAGTGAAACTGGATGTCCCTCATCTGAAACCTGGATCCCAGTACTGTACCTGTTGCAGCAGCCATGTGGCCCAGAAGTTGCAGAAACTGCCTCGCTGGCCTTGGGACATTCAGCCTGAAAGAAGCTGCCAACTGCAGGATGCTTTTTGTCCCGTCTCTGCGCAAGAATGCTCTGCCCACCTTTGCATTCAATTCTGCTCATATGAACTGCAGAATTTGAGAAGGAATCAGGACTGATTTTTCCAGGTTTAAAATGAACCCCAGAGACTCCAGCAAATGTTGAGTGAGTTGGAGGTGCTCTGTTAGCTGTTGTGGTGAATCTCCCACCACTAGCCAGTCGTCTAAATAGGTGAATACTGAGACACCTTGTCTTCGTAAGTGTGCCACTACCACAGCCAGACACTTTGTGAACAGCCTTGGTGCTGAAGTGAGACCGAAAGGGAGAGTTGAGACCTGATAGGGTCCTGATTGGAGTCTGAACCTGAGAAACTTTCTGTGAGACTCCGTTATGGGAAAGTGGAAATAGGCATCTTTTAGGTCCAATGATGCCTTCCAATCCCCTTTTCGGATTGCTGCCAGAATCAGAGACAAAGTTACCATTCTGAACTTTGGTTTTGTTAGGAATTTGTTGAGGACCCGGAGATCCAGGATAGGCCGCAGCTCTCCGTTTTTCTTTGATGTAAGAAAGTACCTTGACAGGGTTTTAAATAATTGATTAGCAGTGTTTTCTCTTGGGACAATGCTAACTGTACAGAAAGTATTTATATAGGTTTTCTAGAAGTGTTATGTTTGTTAAACACAGTGAAGCAAGTGCTATGCATTTTCACATTTTAGCACTTTTATGAGCAAAACACTAATCAATTTTTGGAGTTAAATAAATCCCTGCTTGAATAAAGTCCTTTCCCCCTTTGATTCAGAGGCAATGGTTCCACTGCCTTCAAAGAAAGAAGGTGTTTCACCTCTTCTCCCGGCCTTCTGCTTTCTAGGTGGGAAACTGGTTTGAAAGCTCTGTTTCTCTGAACAGGGGAGGACTTGAAATTTAGGGAAAGGCCATGACCCACTATCTCTAGAACCCACTTGTCTGTGGTGATGGTTTTCCAGTTGTGGAGAAAATGAGTCAGCCTGACCCCTACTGGTAAGAGAAAGGCAGCCTTAGGAGTCAGGGATCCTGTTTAGCCTGGAGCTGAGACTGGGTACCATGCCTGGCACCTCTTCTGCCCCTACCCCCTAAAGTACCCTTGCTGTGGGTATTGGGATGCTTGAGGAAGTACCATGGCCTGGTATGAAATTGTCTGCCCCTACCTCCCCTGCTGAATGGTCTAGAGGAAGTGGAGTGTCTCTTTTGTAGAATTACTACAGAAGGTGGCCTTATACTCATCCACCTTCTTCATGTAGGCCTCTGTATGGCTGCCAAATAAAGAACTACCCTCCATAGGAAAATCCAGAGTCTTATTCTGGGTATCCTGTGTTAGAGGTTTGTGGCTCTTACCCAAGCAAACCTTCTATGTGCAATGGTATTTGCCATCCACCTTGCAGCAGTCTCACTGCGGTCTGCTGCCATCTGGATCTTGTATTCGGCAGCTTCCAGGCCAAACCTAGCTGTTTCGGCTAGGTCTGCCGAAAGAGGAGGAGATGCTTTTTCAGCCATGTCCAGGACAGACTGCCAAAGAGCCTTCTGGTACTGTGCTGCACAGGCCTGATAATTTGCTTGCCTAATGGCCAGAGAGGCTGACAAATTACCTTTCTTGGCCATGCTTTCAATTTTCCTAGAGTCCTTCTCTGGAGGGTGAAAGGCCAGAGGGACCTTTGCGCCTTATCACAAGCTGCAACTTGCACCACCCCCTGGTGGTCAGGGTGTGAAAATAAAAATTCAGCCCCTGTTCTGTCAAGCTGATACCTTTTGTCCACCCTCTTGTCCAGAGGGAAGACAGATCCAAGAACGTTGCATTTAAAAACATCCCTTTTGAAGAATTTATTGATGGGAAGTGAAAGCTTCTTTGTAGGAGTCAATCCCATCATGTCCAAATATTCAGCCTCCTCCTCCTCATCCTCTACAGCTTCAGTAGTAGCGATGTCTAAGACATCAGCAATTTTCCTAATAAAGGAAAAATGCAAGGAATAAACTTCAGTGGTCCTGGGAGGAGAGCCAAACTCCTGTTCAGGGGAGACCTCAGGCTCTACAGACTCACCATCATCTTCCTCCTCCTCTCTCTCACACTGTTCAGGAAAACAGAGTGGGATGCAGGGTGCAGAAGTCTGGACTGGGGACTGTGAAACCACAGGGAGCAGACCCTGTAATGTTTGCATAATTTTTATTGCCTCTGCAATCTCAGCAGAAGGCACAGTGGTAGGCACCACAGAAGTCTCCTTTTCCACAGGAGGGTTCAGTGTGCTTTGTCTTTTTATGTTTTTTTTTTTTTTTTTTTTAAACAGGAAATGGGGAGCTAGCCAGTTCAGAGGGTCTCTTTTTACCAGTGTCAGGGGTAGAAATAACAGAAGTTGTGGTGTCACCCACAGACCCAGAGGGTTTCGGCTGATCAGAGCCAGAGGGACCCTTAAACCTTTTATTTAGTCTGTCCAGATGTTTCTCCAAAGTCTTGTCTGGGAAAGATTTACACATAGCACAGTCAGACTTTAAATGGTCAAAACCCAAACAAACAGAGTGCTTGTCTGCTTTGGCAAAGACTTCACCACACTCAGAACAGTTCTTAAAACCGGGCTCGCCAGTTCTCTTTTTAGGTTTTTCTAACATAATGAAGAAAAACCACAATAATAAAACCTTTTAAAACTTAAATTTTGATACTTTTTTATCGGTTGCAGTAGGTTCAGGAATCGATCGGAGAAACCGAGCAGAACCGGGAATTGATGAAATCTGAACTGAGATTAGCGGTTCAGAACAGAAGTGATCGGTTCTAAAAAATGAAGTTTAAACAGTCCAAATACACCAAAATGAATAGAAATAGACTAAAATTAGCATAAAATACCTCGGTTCCTCAGCGGTTATCCCGAACCAAGAGGAACCAATAAAACTAAACTAGCTAAATAAACTAACGGTTATAGAAAAAACACAAGATAAGAGGCAGCAAATGAAAATAATCAAGAAGTACTTCAGTATTTATGAAAATCAAGGCTTCTTGAGACTAGATGTTGAGGAGGAAATCTCGAGGCATCTGGTCTTGAAAGACAGAGAGAGAAATCTGAGGGTTAGAATGTAGGAAGTTGATAGGTGGCAGCATTTGAAAAGTGGCTCACGCCAATGATTCCATCATTTGCATAGCATTCCATCTCTGGGCATTCTGACCTTAAAGGCACACTGCAAAGAGTTAGGAATATTGGAGTATTCCCGGGGTAAGAATTTTACATTTTATTTCTTGCCAAAGCTCTTGGGTATATTGACAGGACCAAAGCATATGATCTAATGAACCAATATCTTTACATTTATGACACAGGTTAGACTGTTTGAGGCCCATTTTGTGTAATTTCAAGGGAGTTAAGTATGAATCATGTAGAATTCTAAAATGGACTAACATTAAGTTATCAAGGGGAATTAATTTATAAACATTATTCCATAGATTTGACCAAGGTAGAGAGTGGGATGTGGAAAAGTTATCCCAAAACTGGTTTTGAAATGATGTGTCAAGAAACTTTACTCTTAGGAGGTATTTGCATGAACTCGAGATCTGATGTGGTTAAATGGCTATCATGGTCAAATCTAGTACAATATCAGCTTTATTAATAAGGGACACATAGTTAATGAAACAAGATTTTAATATTAATTTTAACATATGAAAATTAAGTATGTATTTTTGGACCATTGAAAGTCATTAGAAATATCAGAGAAAGATCTAAATTTTCCTTGTTCTAGAATGTCATCTACTCAGGGATTAGGTAGAAACTTCAATGTAAGAGTTTTCCCATGTAAGCGAAAGTTCGGGTTATACAAGATAGGCTGTAGAGTACTTTGGGTTACGTTAATATTAAAAAGTTGACAAAATTGGTTGTGAATCTTTAAAGATGTACCAACAACAGACTTTTTAATGTCTTTTGGGATATCTTTATTAGAGGTATATAAAATAGCCTCTGAGCTAATGTTATACTTCATAATTAACTTTTTCCAATAAAACCCAAGTAGGAACATAAGAAGGGCCTCACTAGTGTAACAGTGGAAGAGGCTGAATCCTTCAAGTGTACTGTGGTAGCTGGTGTGGGCTGCAGGATAGCTCTCGTCTACCGTCTACCCGGGGACGAAAGACGATTTCTGCAGGAAGTGGCAGACTTCACCGTCAACATGGCATTGAAGTCACCCAGACTAATGGTTCTGGGAGACTTCAGTGCCTGGGTCAACGACGAACTCTCGCCTTTGAACAGCACTTCCTCCAGTTGATGACATCACTGGGCTTCACACAGGTCGTTCCCTCAGCTACCTATAATCATGGTCATTCTCTGGATTTGGTTTTCCTCCTGGGGATTGAGGCCTCTGATTTGGGGGTGGAACCTGTCGGTTGGTCTGATTATTACACTGTGAGGTTCAATTTTTGCGCACCCCTTTGCAGGTCTGCTCCTGGGGAGATGGTCAGTTTACGCCCTTTATGGGATGTGAGCCCTGAAGACCTGGCGGCGGTGACTGACCTCTCGGAGTTTCCTGATGCCAGTTCAGGCCCAGAGCCGCTGGTTCTGGCCTATAATAAGGCCATTTCCTCGGCCCTTGACCTGACTGCTCCTGTCCATGTTCGTCCCCTTCCACTCTGCCCTCGGGCCCTTTGGTTTGATGGGTCTTTTGAGGAGCTGTGGCGGTTGGGACGAAGGTTAGAACGTCGGCGAAAATCCACCCTGGAGGCCGACCGCCTTAGTTTGATGGAGCATTATCAGCTCTACCAATCAGTGATCTCCCGTAAGAAGGCAGAGTTCCTATCCAGGGAGATCGCTGTTGCTCAGAATCGAACAGCTCAACTCTTCTGAACTGAACAGGTTGTGTAACTCAGCCTGTCTGCAGCTCCGTCGAGCTTTTTCACAAAAGAAGTGTGATGAGCTTGCTCGATTCTTTGCGAATAAGGTGGCCAACATCAGGCTGGAGATCCGCTTGACTCGGTCTGTGGGAGAAGCTGTTGGTCGGTGCCCGGTCACTATACCTCGTGCTTCCTGGAGTTCCTTTGACCTGCTGGAGCTCAGAGATTATGCGGATTGTCCAGGGGATGCACCCTACGTGCTGTAGTTTAGATCCAGGCCCAACTTCCCCGATTCTGGGTTGTGGTGATATCACTGGTTTGGTCTTGGCTCAGATTATCCGGTGCTCCTTGGAATCGGATGAGTTTCCAAACTCCCTGAAGGAGGTGGTGGTGACACCACTTCTGAAGAAAGCTTTGTTATATCCGGACACTCTAGCCAACTACAGACCTATCTCAAACCTTCCCTTTGTAGGAAAGGTAACTGAGAAAGTAGTGGCAACTCAACAGGAGAACCACTTGACCATCTCCCCCATCTCCGCAAAGACAGAGTGGAGGCTGTTCAGAAGAGGGCAACCAAAATGGTGCAGGGTCTACACCAGAAGACATACGAGGAGAGACTAAAGCAGCTTAATGCATATACCCTTGAGGAAAGAAGGGAGAGGGGGGACATGACAGAAACTTTCAAGTGTCTCAAGGGAATTAAAGTACAAGAGGGTAGCATCTTTCAGAAAAAGATGTGCAAGAAGAAGGGGGCACAATTTGAAGATAAGAGGGTGGACGGCTCAGAGGTAATGTTACAAAGTATTTTTTCACAGAGAGGGTTGTGGATGCATGGAACAGCCTTCCTGAGGAGGTTGTGGAGTCAGGAACAGTGGGAGAATTCAAGCATGCATGGGACAGGCATAAGGCAATCCTAGTTGGTGGTAGGAGGAAGTAAGCTGTTGATTAACTAGAATCTGCAGCTTATCCATCAGGTAGGGAAATGCGCAGACTAGGTGGGCCAAGCGTTCCTTATCTGCCATCAAATTCTATGTTTCTATAGTGTCTACGAACCTCTCCAAATTGGTTTTCATAAGAAGCATAGTACTGAGACTGCTCTGGTTCGGGTACTCAATGATGATCTGATGGCAAGAGATTGGAGAAACCGTTCCATTCTGGTATTCCTTGATCGGTCTTCAGCACTTGACACTGTAGAACACGGGGTGCTGCTCAAGCACCTGAGGTCCATCTGTGGCCTGACTAGTGCAGTGCTCAGATGGTTTACATCTTTCCTAAATGGTAGAACACAGAGAGTTGTCTCGGGGATTTTGTCTTCCAATTCTTTCCCTCTGACTTGTGGGGTCCCTCAGGGCTTGTTTGCAGCTTATATGCTACCCCTCGGAGACATTGTAAGGTGGTATGGGCTGAGATTTCATTGCTATGCTGATGATACCCAGCGCTGTCGTTTGCCCCCGACCAGGTTAGCGCTCTCTCAGTATTCAATAGCTGCCTCACTGAAATCCAATATTAGATGAATTTGAACTGGTTAAAGTTGAACGTGGGTAAGACCAAGGTTATGGCTGAGGACTGATCAACCCTCTGGTTTATTTCTGGGGGGTGCTCAGATTCTGACCTCTGAATGGCTGATCCTTCATTATCAGGTGTCAGCGGTCGTAAAGTCAGCCTTTTATCATCTCAGGAACACTGCCAGGTCAAACACCTTGTTCCGTCTAGTGATTTGCCTGTGTTGGTCCACGCTTTTTGTGACCTCACGCCTTGACTACTGCAACTCTCTATACTTAGGGCTTCCTGGGGTTGATATCCACCGCTTGCAGCTAATGCAGAATGCTGCTGCGCAATTACTGACAAAGGTGTCTAGATCGCATATTACCCCAGTGCTGCGCGATCTGCACTGGCTGCCGATTCAGTGGCGTATCACCTTTAAGTTAGGTTTATTAACCTACAAATCCCTACATGAACTTGGTCCCAACTACTTGAAAGAGCATCTGATTCCTTACACCCCTGTGCGACGGCTTCGCTCGGCTGACGAGGGGTTGCTGGAGGTTCCAAGGGTTACTTTGAAATCTTCCAGGGCCCGTGCTTTTATGTTTGCGGCCCCAACCCTCTGGAATTCTCTGCCCCGTCAGCTTAGGGAATATGCGACTGTGGGGAGCTTTAAACAGGCACTGAAAACTTTTTTGTGGAGTCAGGCTTTTTTATGACTTATTATGATCTGTTGTTGTCTTAAGAACCATGTATTAATACTGTAAAGCACCTTGATACTTGAAAGGCGCGTAATAAAGTTGTTATTAAGATTGGTTATTATGTGTGAGCCATTTTGAGTACTTATTTATCTGTGAACCCATGTACTAAAATAAAAGGTTTGGTATCTTCTGCCCCCCTTGGTTTTTAGGAAGCATACATTTTTGTAAGGCTATTTTGGGTGTACATTTTAACCATAAAAGGCTATTTATAATAGAATGGAGTTTGGAAAACCAGGTAAGGGGGAGGAAAACATTAAGCATGTTGATGGGAAAAAATATTCTAGGAAAGACATTCATCTTTCCCATTGAATATTTCTTAGACGAGGGAACTCCCCCCAACATAGTCTAGCCATGGTAGTGGGAGGAGAGAAGACTCTCTGAACGAGTGGCTGCACTGTTTTAGAGTATTCCTAATGTTCATGAAGCATGCAATAAGCAGAAATCAAAGATCTGAAATAAAACAAGGTTGGATATAATTACTCCATTAGCATGCGTTTCAGTTCTACTGAAAAAGGAACAACATAAAACAACCAACAATATCATTGAATTTTAGAGAAGGTAAGCAATCATAACATGTGTTTTCAACAAAAAATATGATACAGACATAAAAATTACATACTCAGTGTAATTCTTGATCTTCTAGGAATATCTTCACCACTGATTCATATGGATGGGTTCTGAGCCGAAGGCACTAGGACCCTGTGGGAGCCAGAATATTCTAGGAGGGATGGCACAGAGGTAAGCTGTGCAAATGTGTGGCGCTGCTTGCAGCACAGGCTTACCTTGGTACCAGACTTTAACCGCCACAGTACCCTTCTTTTACTGAGTACGTGTAGCATTATCCAACATCTATGTTGTGACAGGATCACCCCTGTCATGGGTGGGTGCCCCAGTAGGAAGACAAGGGTCTTCCCTTGCCCTCCCCCATAAAGTGCTCTAGTGCTATACTTAATGCAGGCATGCTTTACAGTAAGAAAGTGCCTAGTTCTAGTACTGCCTGTATAGTAAAAATTACAGTTGCAGTACACTGATAGGAATAAAAGCAATATTAAATGTAAAATTAGGCAGCTCTATTAAATGTCTGTTTTGTTCCCCTGGAAAACCTGCTAAAGGTGGCTCCTGTTCTTGAGATAAGTTGGTGTGCCATGGAGAGGCATCTGTACTTCTCTTTATTTGCCGTGACCGCTCCGTGACTGGACCAAGAAGGAGTTTTCATGCTCCTTAGGGCTGTAAAATAAAATATGTTGTTTCGTGCAGGAGAGAGTGGCTGTTAAAGCTGCCAAACGGAAATTGAGGCCGCCATTCTCTGCCACAACCTTCCCGTGCCCTTCCCTTAATTTCTAATTTATGGTTTAACTTTTAGAACCATAAAAAGTGGTTTGCAACCAGAGAGGGAGCTGAACAAAGAAATTAAAGCTCCTTGCTCCAGCTCTCAGGTGTGTAGTACGCCCGTAAGAGCGAGCGTCTAGCAGACTGCCAGAATACAGTTGCAGCTGCCCTGCTCTTCAACAATAAGGCTGCAAAAGAAATTTAAAGAAAGACCCAGTGAGATCTAAAGAAAGCAAGGAGAGAGACAGAGTTTTACTATATTTATTAAAATTAAAACGAGGAGCGTGCCCGCTCCTCGTTCGACCTCACACTCTCTTCTCTGGTAGTAAATCCTGTGGCGCAGTGTAAAGTGGGCGGCAATATTTTTACTTTCAGAAGACAGCCGCCCTGCTCCTTAATGAATTAATGGCTGCCAGTGCTATGAGAGGAAAAGGGACAGTGGTGTCCCTGAGATGTGAATATATATTACTGCTGCCCTCTGGAAAAAGGCATAAAATAGATTAGACGGCTAAGAGACAGAGTAAAGTCAGTCAGAGGACCTGCCTGTTCCTTTTGGAAGCTGAGAAATTGGCTATACTGCAGAGAACAAACTAGAACGCATTTGAGGAACTGGTAACTTGGTAAAACATAATATTGTAGGGGACTAGGAAGGTAAGCTACACTTTCTACAGAAAGTTTCATTATTTTCTTATTGGCATTAAGAATTGCAGGATTCCATTAAAGTGTAGTAATTTTATAACCAGAGGGGTTGTAATACAACTGAAGTTGCTTGATTTCTGTGCTAGACACATAGGATTTGGAAGATATTTGTGCAATATTTTGGAAGTGTCCTGCTGGCTGAACAGTGAGTTTGTTTTTATCCCTGGACTCAGTAGAGTGGTTTGTGTAGGAGAAGTGGTCTAGTACATTGTGGTGTTGGTTGACTTACTATAAAGGGCAGTACTCACCAGGGTGGTGGAGCAGTGGTGTAATTGATTGTTTCTAACAGTCACCAGTGGTTGTGGCCTACCCACCCACCCTACCCACCCAGGCATGGCATTTCCTTTATAGCCAAGGTTCTGACATCACTTCCTCAACAGGTCTTGGAGCAGAACTGTCATATTCTTAATTACCCAGCACAGTGCATAAAGCGTAAGTATACGCACAAAAAAAAAAAAAAATTTTGTATATTACTCATTGTATATTATAAGGAAGAGGGACATGTGGGGAGTGGTGCAATGCACTGGCTGTGGGGCAGCAATTTTCCGGGAAACATTCTGGAACTTGTGTTGCTGCCCTATTTGCAGGCAACTGTCAGCTCTGAGGGAGGAGGTTGCCCACCTCCAGGGTGAACTGGCAAGGACTAAGGAGGACTCCCCCACCCAAAGAGCACCAGTTCCACAACCACTGCCTCAGAGGTTGCCATGTGTGAAGAGCAGATGGACCGACCACAGTAGGTTCTGGGAGGGTGAGGGTGGTGGAACAGAGGCGTAGCCCCCGAGTTGCACCTCTACACAAAGCATGTGTCGGTCTGGCAAATCAAGGTTCCTCTATGATGACACCCTCATTGGAGACCAAGAAGAATGCTGGGGACATCCACAAGGGAGACCCACAAAAGAGTGGCAAGGGACAACACAAGGGAAAGAAAACAGCTTCTGATAGGGGACTCAATTGTTAGGGGTGTAGACCTGGGGAAGGGAGAGGAGAGGGAAGTAAGGTGCCTGCCTGGTGCCATGGCTTGGAGGGACAGGAAGCGAATCCTCAGGATTGCAGAAGCAGCATCACAGGAGAGGAAACTAGATATCATTGTCCACCTCGGGACAAATGACCAAGCTAGGCATGAGATCAGTGCAGGATGAATTTGTGGAGTTGGGGAGGGGCCTCAGACAGGTAGCAAGCACGGTAACCTTCTCAGAGGTGCTGCCAGTCCATGGCAGGGGTGAGGCTAGGGTACTGCACACCATGTGGTTTAATGAATGGTTGCAAAACTGGTGCAGAGCACAGGGCTTTGGCTTCATTGGGGACTGGGGGTCCACCTGGAGAGATGAAGGTCTATACTGGCATGATGGTCTGCATCTGTCCAGGAAGGGAAACACGCTCCTAGGTGACAGGTTTAAAGGCTTCCTTGGCAAGCTTTTAAACTAGCCAAGGGGGGAGGTGCTGATAGGAAACAGGAAAGTTCAAGCCTCCCCCAAAGCATGGCAGGTAGTAGTAAACACTGAGGTACAGAGCTTGACAGAGGGCAGGACAGGAGTAAATGGAAAAATGGACAAGGGCAATAAGAGCAGGGATGGGGTAAAAAAGGATACAGCCAACATTAAATGGAGGGCAATGAGAACCAATGCCCGTAGTCTGGGAAACAAGCTTCCAGAGCTAGTAGCCCTGATGGAAGTGGAACACTTGGATATTGTGGCAGTCACAAACGTGGTACACAGAGAACCATGACTGGGATGTCAACATACCAGGGTACACAATCTACAGAAGGGACAAGGAGGGTAAAAGAGGAGGTGGAGTAGCTCTCTACATAAGGGAAGGGATCAAAGTAACAGAACTAAAAGGTAAAGGGGGAGGACAAGAGGAACTCTGGGTCACACTGGAGACAGGGAATGGCATCACAATCCGCACAGGGGTTGTATACAGACCCCCGTCTCAAGGGGAGGAAATGGACAAGAAAATGATAGAGGGCATTCTCAAAATGGCTGAAAAAGGGGAGATACTGTTGATGGGGGACCTGAATATGCCAGATGTTAACTGGGCAACATGGACTGCAGCCACATCCAAGAGCAGGGTCATTCTCGATGCCCTACAGGGAGCATGCCTTAGACAGCTAGTGGTGGAACCCACTCGGAAGGAAGCAATATTAGACCTGGTACTCTCAAATGGAGAGAGGATCACAAACTTAGAAGTCAGTAGACACCTGGGAACAAGCGACCACTGCACAGTGTGCTTCACAATACACACAACCATGGAGACAAGCCATACAAATACAAGGATACTGGACTTTAGAAGGGCTGACTTTGGCAAAATGGGTGAATACCTGAGGAATGCATTAGCAGATGGCCAGAAAGGAGGGGTGGAAGAACAATCAAAACTGCCATCATGGAGGCAATAAGCCTTTGTGTGAAACAAATAAAGAAAACAAAGCGGAATAAAAAACCACTATGTCTCTCAAAAGAAGTGTCAGGGAAGGTTAAGGAGAAAAAGGCTGCATTCAAAAAGTATAAGGAATCACAGACTGAGCACGACAGGGAACTGTATCAATTAAAGCAGAAAGAAGTGGGGAAGGCAGACAGAAAAGCAAAGGCCCAAACCGAGGAAAGGATAGCCAACTCAGTTAAGAAGGGGATAAACCTTTTATAGGTACATTAGGGAACATAGAAAGGTTAAGGGAGGATAGGGAAGATTAATAAAGGAGAGGGAGGTGGGCAGAGGGAGACAGTGAAAAGGCAGAGATAATGAATGAATACTTTTGCTCAGTATTCACAAAGAAGAAGAGGAGGAGTTACCTAAACCAAACAGTAGAAGCACTCTGGATAGTGGGTCGATACCAGTCCATTTAAATAAGAAAGAGTACTGAAAGAACTTCAAAACT
This sequence comes from Neoceratodus forsteri, assembly GCA_016271365.2. NCBI lineage: Eukaryota > Metazoa > Chordata > Ceratodontiformes > Ceratodontidae > Neoceratodus > Neoceratodus forsteri. Next base: position 947,451,374 of record CM057451.1, on the reverse strand, counting down.
GAAGGTGGACAAAGCAATGGGGCCTGACGGATTCACCTAGAATCCTAAAAGAGCTAAGGGAGGACCTAGTGACACCACTAACCACACTTTTAACAAATCATGGGAAGATGGGGTGGTACCTGAGGACTGGAGGAGGGCAGATGTGATTCCCCTTCACAAAAGTGGGAGCAAGGCAGAAGCTGGAAACTACAGACCTGTTAGTTTGACCTCAGTGGTGGGGAAAATGATGGAATCACTTCTGAAAGAAAGAATTGTTGAGTACCTAGAGGCCAGCAGGGCACTGGACCCAAAGCAGCATGGATTCACAGCAGGAAGGTCATGTCAGACAAATCTAATCGATTTCTTTGACTGGGTGACCAAAGTAATAGACCAGGGAGGGGCTGTGGATATGGCCTACCTAGACTTTAGCAAGGCATTTGACACAGTCTCGCACAAAAGATTAATAATCAAGTTAGCCAGCCTGGGAGTGGGTCCCAGGGTGGTAGCCTGGGTAGACAACTGGCTGCACAACAGGACACAGAAGGTAATAGTGAATGGAACACATTCTGAAGAAAGGGGGGTTACTAGTGGAGTACCTCAGGGCTCAGTACTGGGTCCAGTCCTCTTTAACGTCTTTATAGGTGAGATTGCAGAGGGTCTGGAAGGAAAGGTATGCCTCTTTGCAGATGACACAAAGATCTGTAACAGAGTTGATACACAAGGGGGGTAGAAAGGATGAGAAGGGACTTGGCAAGGTTGGAGGAATGGTCAGACATATGGCAACTTAGATTCAATGCAAAGAAGTGCAAAGTAATGCACCTGGAAATAAAAATCCAGGAGAAGAGTACACAATAGCAGGGAGGTACTAACAACAACAATAATGGAAGGGATCTGGGTGTAGTCATATCAGATGACCTAGCGATTGGGTATGCAATGTGAGAAGTCAGTAGGAAAGCCAGGGGATACTGGGATGCATATGGAGGGCATCACAAGTAGAAAAAGGAAGTGGTTATCCCTCTATACAGACAGTTGGTGAGACCCCATCTGGAGTACTGCGTGCAGTTTGGAGACCTCATCTACGCAAGGACATAGACAGGATGGAAGCAGTCAGAGGAGGGCAACTAAAATGGTGCAGGGTCTACATCAGAAACCATATGAAGAGAGACTGAGAGACTTAATATGTATACCCTTGATGAAAGGAGGGACAGGGGGACATGATAGAAACTTTAAGTACCTCAAGGGAATCAACAAAGTCAGGAGGGTAGCATCTTTCAGAAAAGAGATGTGTAAGAACAAGGGGCACAATTTAAAGTTAGAGGGGGGACGGCTCAGGGGTAATGTGAGGAAATTCTTTTCACGGAGAGAGTGGTGGACGCATGGAACCGCCTTCCTGGAGAGGTTGTGGGGTCTAAAACAGTGGAGAAATTCAAACATGCATGGGACAGACATAAGGCAATTATAGTGGGGGGTTGCAGGAAATAGGCTGTTGGTTAACTAGAATCTGCAGCTTATCCAGTAGGTAGGGAAATGGGCAGACTGGGTGGGCCAAGTGGTCCTTATCTGCCGTCAAAGTCTGTTTCTATGTAGAGATACAAAGGGAAAGCAGTCAAAATGGAGAGCTGGAATACTGGAACCTTTAGCAAACGGCCACTCTGCCATATAAAATAATGAAACCCGCTTCTTGGACAGTGGATAAGGGGTCATAGAGGTCCCTAAAGAAAGAATATTTGCTGCCCTGAGATAAGAACAATATAAAATAAACAATTGTTGTGATGATGGCTGAAAAGAAAAACAGTAAAGAAATAGGCCAAAATGAAATGTTTACTGACGGCTGGCAACTACAGCCGTCAGAGGAAAGGAAATGTGTCCCGGTACTCCTGTGTCCAAAAAGAAGGGCTTTCTTAACCACCGGGTGCCCAGAGTAATGAATATGTATAAATATATACTGTTTCCTCCGTAGGTCTTTGACCAAAACAAAGCAAAAAGGGCAGCTATAAAATAAGGGGGCAGTTATAAAGTAAGGACAGACAAACAAACTGGTGTCTGTGGTTATGCCAACTGTTCAGCCTACAACAAAAGATATTAATGTCCTGTAGTAGAATTGAGGGGAATATTGAATAAATCCCTTACCTTTGTACTGCAGGTAGCTGCCATCTGTCTGGACTTTACGGGGCTGGCCGCCCTCAGAATGCGGGAATATATGGTGCTCCAAAAGAGTGAGGTCACTCCAATAGGGTGGGGCTTAGCCCCATTTCTGCCATTAAGTATGCCAAGAGTATTTTAGGCCTTCAAACCAAGACAAGGATACTGTATAGTGTAAGATATCACAAGCCAGCCCTCCCCCTAGCTGGAGCACCGCTGCTACCCCCTCCGTGTGAGCCCAGCCAGGCAGCTGTGCGTTATGAGGGCCATCACAAGCCAGCCCTCCCCCTAGCTGGAGCACTGCTGCTACCCCCTCCGTGTGAGAACAGCCAGGTACGGTGTGCAGATCGCAATCGGAGCATCACGCCAGCCATTTCCAACTGCGTGTGTTTGTTTAACAAAGGGCCTAGCTGTTTTAGCACCAATTTCAATTTAAAAAAAAAAAAAGGACTTCCACTTTACTTGTCGGCGTAGCTGTGCTAATAGTTTTTGCCATGGCTTTTTCCCTAAAAGCCTACAATGTTTGTACTAGTTCCATATGTAACCTTAAGAGAATTGTGGTGTGCAAAGCTAATTTTTTTTGCAAATCTGGTGCTTACCTCAACGCTTAGGGATTTTAAGTAGCCTAGTAGCAAAACAGCCCGAGTTATTCACAGTACTAATTCATTCAAACAGTGGAATTGTTAGCACTTTAAGTAGCCAGCTCAGCCTGCCTTTCTTTTTTTTTTTGTAAAGTAGCACCAGCTGTGGGAATCTAAGTTGTTTAAGGAATCACAACAGCCTGCCTTTATTTTAAAAGTGCAACTAAGCACTGGAGCCAATCCAGCTTTACTGCTGTGACATTAATTCGAACCCACTGCACCGTGTAAAGGCTACAAACTCCTGGGGCAGTTCTCGAGCTGCACTGTATTGCTTAATGGCCTCTGGAGTTAATACTGGTGGCAGAAAATAAATTATATAAAATTAGCTAAGCTAATCTTGGTGGGCTGAACTCCTATACCGAATCAAGATTGTACCTTAACGTCTGCTCCTCCTCCCTCTGCTGCTTTATAAATTCCCCTCTCTTTTTTCCTCAGGCAGCTGTGGGTCACGAGGGCCATCGCAAGCCAGGTCTCCCCCTAGCTGGAGCACCGTTGCTACCCCCTCCGTGTGAACCCAGCCAGGTACGGTGTGCACACTGCGATCGGAACATCAGCACCAGCCATTTCCAACTGCCTGTGTGTTTGGCTGCACCAGCTGCCCCGAGCCCCAAGGGTGTAGACAGGCATACTCACTGTACACATTTGTGTACAGTTTTGTTGAGTGCCTGTCACAAACCATAAGCCACTCTGTTAATATTATCAATCTAATCTGTAGTATTTGGGTTAGTGTAGGCCACTGAGGAGTGTCCAATACATGTATAGCCTCTTTAGAGAGTAGAGGAGTCATCTGACGACAGTCTGACTTGTTTGGAAGGGGGTGCCATTTGGAAAAGATGTGTGCACTTTTTAATTGGGGGTGTAACTGTTGGAGATTGTGTACAAAATGGAAATTTCTGGCTATACTCCTGTGCCTCTCGTCAGCAAAGACTTTTATAGTGTTCACCACGTGACTTGCTACAGCCAATCAGCCCACTCTCCAATTAGCAGATTATCTGCTGTCACCTCTAGAGGCCACAACACCCAGCTCCTGACTGCATTAGCCAACAAGCAGAATGCTACCTATATATCTTTAATTAATTTGCCTGTCTATTCCCCTAGCCTCCCTCCAGCGATCTACCCACAATTGTAACCAAAGCCCCCTCCTGCCTACTCCTGCACAGCTCCCCTGTCCCTTCGCTCAACCTCCACCTTGGAGCAGCTGCTCCAATGCCCCATGAACAAATGGGTTCTCTGTGCTACCATTCTGTCTCCCTCCTTTCACATGGGGCTAACAGCACTTTACAATACCGCTTTAAGTGGCACTCCGCCTACCCCCCAGAAACTCCATTCCATCCACATGACCAAATGGTCCTGGCCCAAAACTAAACAGCTTATAGTGCTACTACTCCTACTGGCAGGAGACACTGAAGCAAACCCTGGGCCTCGCCCTCCCAACCCCACCGTACCGATTATTCTCCTGAGGTGTCTTAAAGTAGTGCACCTCAACATCTGCAGCATTCTAAACAAATTAACTGCGCTGCAACCACTCGTCCTATCAATACTCCCAGATGCCCTGATCATATCTGAGACATGACTCAAGCCCCACCACTTGGATGCTGAATTAACTATTCCCCAGATACTCACTCATTAGGCACGACCTCCAGGGCAAAAAAAAGAGGCAGAGGCATTGCCATGTACATCTCTGCCAGGCTTCAGTTCACCCCGGTCCAGCTATCCTCACTTTTGCCAGCAATAGACTCATTACTAATTAAACTATCACTCCCATACTGAGCCCCGGTGTATGTTGCTGGCTCCTACTGTGCCCCTGGCACCACCCTGCCCATCATCCTTGACCATCTGGACACACTAAAGTCGTCAGCAACAGCAGGCAAGCTACATATCCTCAGGGATTTCAACTTCAATTGGCTTGCCGACGACAGCTCCAAGCTGCGTAGCAAAATAAATGCTCTAAACCTCACCCAGCAAATCTCCCAACCCACTCGCCTAAACCATAAAACGCAGAACCACTCCCTCCTGGACTGGGCCCTTACCTCACATCCCCACAGGATTATTGAAGCTGATCTGCTCCCAGACTCCCTAAGTAACCACCATATGATCTATGTGGTCAGGAAAGTATACAGGCACATCGCGCACGCACCCCCAGGACACTGCTCACTTGATCCTTGATCCTACAAATCTCTAGATCTTGCGTCTCTCTTATATGACCTGGCACATGCTGACTGCTCCTTCATCCCAACAGCCCCTTCCATTGACTACGTGCTCGAAATCTTTAAGGCCAGATTCCTCGCAGTGTGGGACATCCATGTACCCCTCAGAAGGAAAGGGGTTAGGGGCGCCCACCTACCCTGGGTCTCTGCGTCCATCCTTAACCAATTCCACGCCATGGACCAAGCATGGAAAACATACAAGGCAACTGGCACCCAATCGTTACTCCAACTTTACCGTGCCCTCCGTAACTCCCGCACTAAACTTATAAGTCAGGCCAAAACGAATTACTTCAGGACGGCTTTCAACTCAAACCTCAATCACCCAATGAAATTCTAGAAAACTATCAAATCCCTATGCCCCCCAGCCACCGACCCCAACCCTAACCATCCAAGGCTCTACAGTCTCTGAACCTGGTGAAGTGGCCTCTGCCTTCAATACCTTCTTCACCAGCTGCACAGTCTCTCTCCTATCAGCTCTCCCGTGCCCCTTATGAGCACTTCTCCACCAACGCTAAACACCTCCCGGTCCTCCAGTTTCTCTTTTTGCCTGGTCTCCCCGGCCGAAGTGCTAAAAGCAGTACAGGCACTCAATCCCAACAAAGGCAAATGCCCCACAGGACTGGATGCCAAAATGCTACATCTGTCAGCTCCTGCCATCGCCGCCCCACTGGCCAACCTTTTCAATCTCTCTTTTTCATTAGCTGCTATCCCAGCCAACTGAAAGCATGCAGTAGTTATACCCCTTCCCAAAGGTGGTAATCCCTCCTCGCTGGGTAATTACCACCCCATCTCCCTCCTCCTTTTTCTGGCCAAACTTCAGGAACATCTTGTACTCGCCCAACTCTCCTCCTTTCTAGACGCATCCTCCTTCTTCACCCCTTATCAGTCTGGATTTTGAAAACTGCTCTCAACCATCACCTCCCTACTAAGGCTCACTGATGCCATCCTCACCGGCATGGACAAAGGGCACATCACCTCAGCCATTTTCATTGACCTGGCCTTTGATACCATCTCCCACTCCCTGCTACTATCCAAATTAAAGGATGCCGGACTCTCTGGTCCTGCCACCAGCTGGTTTCATTCATACCTTGCAGGCAGATATCAATCTGTAAAAACTGGACCACACACCTCTAACCCCCTGCCAGTCACTACCGGTGTCCCCAGAGGCTCAGTCCTGGGCCTGGTACTTTTCTCAGTTTTCTTGAATGATCTTCCGTCAGCTTGCCCACGCACATCCCTCCACATGTACGTTGACACTGTACTGTATGCAACAGGCCCCTCCACCGCTGAAGTGGCCTCTATACTACAACAGGACTTCAACGTTGTTCAACACTGGTTCTGCTCCAACCAGCTGTTCCTTAACAGCAAGAAAACCGTCTCTCTCTCACCTTCGGCTCGGAGACAAGACTCTCCAGTCTTTCCACGCCCCCCCCCCCATATCTACCATACCACTTATGGGACCCCCCTACAGTCATGCAACCTCCTTCAGATACTTAGGGGTCTGGCTCAACCATCACCTTGATTTTTCTACGCACATCAGATCGATTCACAAGAAACTGCATCCTAAACTTGGCGCCTTATATCGCAACAAGGATGCATCCTCTATCATCCCGGAAGGAAACCGTCTCAAAAGATGATTCTATGATTACTTGACACGGCAACGTAGTCTCACGGCACTGCCTCCAGCCAGTCTGGACACACTCTTCCATTCCTTCTGTCACTTCATCCTGGAATGCCCCTCCCCAATGACTCACCACCGCGACCTCTATAGATCACTATTCCTGCCCTCACTCCAGATCCATAGGCAAGTTCACTGTGCTAGGATCACAGCTAAATTCTCAAACCTGCCCTCTCAAGCCAACCACCGCCAGCATACTCCCTCAGGAGCGCTGACTCCAGGCTTTTTCATGTCCCATTTATGGGCTCATCCAAAGATCAAGCTGCTTTCAAATACTGCATGCCCAAACTCGAATGCTTTGCCTGCCGACAGACATACCACAAATTCAGCATCTCAACCTCCTTTTAAATACTAATTTCTCCACCAGATGTACATGCACCTAGCACAAGCAAGTGGCTGGTACACCAACATGCGCCTCTGCACACCTAGCCTTGCAAAAGGGGACCAGGCTGTTAACTTACCCAGGGGGTCCTGCTGCAGACTTCTCCCCTAGCTCCTCCATCCTTGTGTAGTGTTATTAAGGTCAAACGAGCCATATGCTTAGGTTAATGCTACTTGCTCTGTAACCAGTACTCTATGGTTCCACGACACTAGTACCATCTGCAATTTGTGTACTATTATAGTCTTCTATGACCGCTACTCCTCTTAGCCTTGTGAGTTCGGTAACTCTAATTACAGGTTCAATGTCACTTGCATTATCTGCAAATGTTTATCTACAGTATTATATGTCTGTATTATTACTCCTATTTCCCTTCCCCCAGGATGCATCTGGAATCGAGTAGTCCTCCACTCAGCACGCCTTCCTGGTAAAACTCTTAAATAAAGATATGATGACTGTATATGTACCTTTTCACTGTGAATGTTGATAGAGGGTGAAAAGGTAACAGGCGGTCTGATATTTGCATTATACAAAAAGGGGGCGGATTACCTGTCAGAGATGTCACCCCTGGGCAGAGATAAAAAAAAGCTACCACCAGGGGTGTTGGGTAGATAGGGTAGTCAGTGGAGAACTGACTGAGAGATGCAAGACCTCGTGAGAGAGTGGGCTCACGCTACCACTTTGAGCAGGTAGAGAAAAGCCTAGTGATCCTGCTGTAACAAGCAGCATTTTGTTATTCGTTGAAAAACTAACCTTTATTTTTGTAAATATATTTAATTTCTCATCTTTTATGCAAACAAATAAAATGATAAATGTTTTGTTTCAAACGTTTTTTATGCACCAAATTGTCTGCCTGTGTCTGATGTTATTCTGACTACCCACACCCTACGACATATGTACTAACCTATGGGCTAATGACAGCCCTGGTGACTCGTGTAAGAAAGGCCAACAAATCATAAACAAGTCTCTTCACAGCCCAAATCAAGAAAAGGGGTGAAGACCAATAAACAAGCTAGAGTGAGTCCAGGGGATGCTGGGTGTGTGAATCAATGGTGAATGTATTCCCAGAAGATCAAAAATTATGATGAGAGTATGCAATTTTTATATCTTCCAGGAATCCATCTCCACCGCTGATGCCCACAAATGGGTTAAAGTGCCTAGCTCAGATGAAAGTCCACCCAGGTCAGGGCGGTGGAAGCCAAGGCTCATTCACGACAAACATTCCTTGAAGATAGTCCTGCCAAAGGAAGCATGCTGCCTGGCATTGCAGCTCTGCAAATATCACAGGTAGGAAATGAGTGAATCTCTGCCAAAGACGTGGCAATTGCTCTGGTGCAGTGGACAGGTACCTGGGCTTCCAACTTAACCTGCACCACAGCATAGCAGTGACGAAGGTAACTGACGATCCAAACAGAAATGCATCTGACTGTAAGAGGCTGTCTCATCCAATTAGGATCAAAGGAGACAAATAGCTGCTTAGACTGCCTGTTTCAGGGTTCTCCTGACAGTCAGAGAATGAAGAATGTGCTGCCCTTCATTCTGGAAGTTAGGAAAGCACAACAGGTTGATTCAAGTGAAGCTCCAACACCACCCTGGGTAAGAACTTGGGGTGTGTGTAGAGGACCACTTTGCCTCTGTGGAAAACAGTATACGGAGGATCCATTACTAAATCATGAATCTCAGAAACTCTATGAACAGAGGTCATGGCTACTAGGAAAGCCATTTTTCAAGTTAGGAACTTCAGGTCACATGTAACCATGGGCTCAAAGGGCTTATGGGTGAGCATGTCCAGCACAAGGTGGATATCCCAGGAGGCCACACATTTCCTGACTGAGGCCTTGTGTGCAAAATGCCCTTCAAGAACCTCTTGAAGATGGGCAGCTGAGCTAGGGAGGAGAGTTTCTTGACAGGCTCGTGGTATGCTGAAACAGTGCACAAGTGGACCTTAACTGTGGAGTACTGCAGGACTGTATCAAAGAGGTCGAACAGGTACTCCAAAACCTTGTCTGGTGTGTACCAGAAGGGGTCCATGTGAGTTTTTTGAGCACCACACAGAAAAACATTTCCATGTGGCTGTGTACGTCTTCCTGGTACATGATTCTCGATTAACATGTTTGCCACCCCAGTTGACCAACTTCTGACCCACCCCGAGCCTACCCAGCTTATTAATCTTCTATGTAGAACAGTATCGAAAGCTTTGCTGAAGTCAATGTAGGTGACGTCAACTGCTCCCCCTTGGTATGCTGAAACAGTGCACAAGTGGACCTAAACTGTGGAGTACTGCAAGACTGCATCGAAGAGGTCCAACAGGTATTCCAAAGTCTGGTTGACGGGCAGAAAACAGAGAGTGGTGATAAACGGTATACAGTCAGAAGAGAAGCAAGTCACAAGTGGGGTACCTCAGGGATCAGACCTGGGGGCCGGTCCTCTTCAATATCTTCATCAGTGACACTGCACATGGACTGGAGGGTAAGGTTTGTCTGTTTGCAGATGACACCAAGATCTGCAACAGAGTAGATGATCCAGATGGGGTGGGCAGAATGAGATCTGGATAAACTAGCAAAATGGTCAGAAGAGTGGCAACTGGGTTTTAATGCAAAAAAGAGCAAGATCATGCACACAGGGAAGAGAAACCCTGAAGCCACCTATAGGCTGGGAGGGGAGTTGCTGGCAGTCACAAGGGAAGAAAGACTTGGGCATCATCATCACCGATGACCTGAAATCATTCAAGCAGATTACTAAAGCAGTAGGTAAGACTGGGGGATGTTAGGGTGTATTAGTAGGAGTATCACAAGTCAGAAGAGGGAGGTAATAATCCCTCTTTACAAGACACTGGTTAGGCCACATCTGGAGTACTGCGTGCAGTACTGGATGCCACACCTTCACAAGGACATTAACCAAATTGAGGCAGTCCAGAGAAGGGCAACTAAAATGGTGCAGGGACTGCATCAGAAAACATATGAGGACAGATTAATGGAGCTCAATATGTATATTCTAGAGCAAAGGAGGGAGAGACGTGATATGATCGAACCATTCAAACACCTTAAGGGCATTAACAAGGTAAAAGAGTCGAACATGTTTCAATATAAGAAAAATAGCAGGACAAGAGGACATAGCATGAGATTAGAGGGAGGCCGTTTAAGGGGCAATGTGAGGAAGCTTTTTCATGGAAAGGGTACTGGATGCATGGGCCTACCTCAGGAAGTGGTAGATATAAATACAGTGTAGGGCTGCAAAGAGGCATGGGATAGGCACAAGGGAGCAATACAGATGAGTATGAATAGATAGGCCATTGACAGAGCAGAGGCCGATGGCACATTTATAAGGTAGAAAAAGAAATGGGCAGACTGGATGGGCCTTATCTGCCGTCAACTTCTATGTTTCTATCGTTATTTATTTATTTAAGATATTTACCAGATAAGCATACTGAGCGGGATTCACTTGTTTCCAGATGCGACTTGGGAGTTACATACATGCAATACAAATGGTGCATACAACAGGTACAGAATGGGTACATAAAGGGTGAAACATCAGGTCCAGAAATGTTACAGGGTGGACTATGCATTTGTTATTTAGTTACAAGTTTAGTTCAGAGTGCATGAGTTGCTATATCATAGTTGGGGTCTATGACCATAGTGCATAAACAGACAGTGACACATAGGGAAAACACAATTATAGTCGGTTGTTGGACAATTGTACAGTTTATGACACATTACGATGCCTCGTGATACCGGATCTGGACTGCAGGTTGCAGTTACATATGTCTGAGAAGTGGGCCTGGATGAGAGTTTTCAAGGTCCTTGGGGTGGAGGACTGCCTAATTTCTGCCAGGAGGTCATTCCAGAGTTTGGGCAGTCTGTATTTGAAAGCTGACTGGCCCTTTGAGGTGTGCACGAAAGGGATCTGTAGAAGTTTTGAGTCAGTGCCTCTCAAGGAGTAGGCCAGGGTGGGGGGTTGAGTTGACAGGACGGAGCTGAGATAGGTGGGGAGGGAGCTCGACCAGTGCTTTACTACGAGATTTGCGCAATGAAGCTGGCGCCTGGAGTGCAGCAAGGGGACAGCTAGGGTGCTATACAGGTCACAGTGGTGGGTGGTGGGGGGGCATTCTAGGATGAGCTGACGGAAAGAATGAAAAAGGAGGTCCAAGTTGGCCAGGGTGGATGGGAGGGCTGCACAGTAGATCACGTCTCCGTAGTCGAAGATTGGGAGAATCATTTTGTGCACTAGCTCTCTCCTGACCGACGTAGGTAGACAACCTTTGTTGCGATTCAGTGCGCCTAGTTTTGGGTGTAGTTTTTTCTGAAGGGAGTCAATGTGGACGGAGAAATCTAAATGGTGATCAGGCCATATACCCAGGTACCTAAAAGAGGTGCAGGATTCCAAGGTGGTTCCGTCCAGTGTATGGAAAGAAGGGGGGAGCAGCTAGCTGGGAGAGTCTGGGCTGTGTGCCGAAAGTTATGCAGACTGTTTTCTTTGCGTTTAGGACAAGTTGGTTTGAACTAAACCAGGTTTGAACGGCATCGAAATCCTGCTGTAGGGCAGAGTTCAAGACCTCGCTGGAAGGGCCGGAGGAGTACAGAACGGTATCGACAGTGTACATTTGTATAGCTGAGTTTGGGCATGTCAGTGGTAGGTTGTTTAGAAACATGGAAAAGAGAAGGGGGGCCCAGGACAGAACCCTGGGGGACCCCCATGGTGACTGGGAGCGAGGGGGATACGTGTGGGCCAATTTTTACTGCTCATTTCCTGCCAGATAGGTAGGCTTGGAGCCAGATGGTGGCTAGATCGGATAGGCCTGCATCGTGCGGTTTTGTGATGAGTTTGGGGTGGGAGACGGTATCAAATGCCTTTGCCAGGTCAATGAATATGGCCGAGGTGAGGAACCCTTTGTCCATGCCTGAGGCAATATTGTTAGTGAGTCTTAGTAACGCAGTGATGATTGAGTGTGATTTGTGAAAGCCCGACTGGTAGGGGGTGAAAAAGGAGGTGGTATCAAGGAATTGTGTGAGTTGAAAGAGAGCTAGGTGTTCCTGTAATTTGGCTAGAATTGTGAGAAGGGAGACAGGGCGGTAGTTTCCAGGCTCAGATGGGTTGCCACCCTTTGGCAGCGGGATGACTACTGCCTCCTTCCAAGCTGTTGGAATTTGTGCTGAGGAGAAAGAAAGGTTTAGGTCGTCTGCTAGGGGAGCTGCAATGGCAGGGGCAGATAGGTATAGGAGTCTTGCGTCCAGTCTAGCAGGCGTTTATCTTTATTAGAGGTCAATGGAGCGTAGAGTGGCTAGGACTTCTGTTGTGGAGACTGGACGGAAGGAGAACTTGGTGGCATGGGGGAGTGCGGGACGGGGACGGCAACGGGGGGGTTAGATGCGGGTGAAATTATTTGTAGGTTTGTTAGGAGAGATTTAGCACAGTTGATAAAGTTATTGAAAGTTGTGGCAACTTCACTTGGCTCAGATACATTTTTGCCCTGAATGGTTAGGGTAGGGGTGGGCGGCTGGATAGGGGGAGTGAATAAGGTTTTAATAGATTTCCAGAATTTGGATGGATGGCTAAGATTAGAGGAGTGGGCCGCTCAGAAGTAGTTCTTTTAGCCTGCCTTATGGCTTTAGTACAGTTGTTTGAATGCAGTAATGCTGCAGGGATTCAAGGGTGCCTGTTTGCCTTTGTTTTTCAGGTCTGGTCTCTTAGCAGCATCTGGAAATAATGTCGGCAGAGACCCAGGGAGATGGGTTTCCTTACCCTTTGCTTCTCGTGGCGTGGATAATCCCAGACATCAAGAATTTGATTTCTGAACATGTCAAGCATGGTCAATGGTAGGTGCCAGTGGGATGAAAGACCAGTTGGCAGAGGCGAGGTCATTTAGTAGGGAGTTGAGGCAGAGAGAACTGTATGCTCTTGTGCGGAGTGTCCTTGGGAGGAGGTGGTTTGTAGGTCTGTGCACCTTTCTGATCACGTAGATCATGTGGTGGTCGCTTAGTGAATCTGGTAGGAGGCCAGCTTTAATAATCCTGTGTGGGTGTGTTGTAAGAGCCCAGTCCAGGAGGGAGTGGTTCTGGGATTTTGGGTTGAGGCGGGTGGGTTGCTCAATCTGTTGGGAGAGGTTAAGGGCTTTAATCTTGCTGCATAGTTTTGAGCAACCTTTATCTAACCAGTTGTAATTAAAGTCCCTGAGGATGTAGAGCTCACCAGCAACAGCCACATCTTTAAGAGAAGCCAGGTGGTCTATGATGGTAGATGCTCCAGTTCCCAGACACACAATCCGAGGGAAGTTCTTTTCTTTAAAGAAAAAAAAATATCATTGGGCAAAGAAAACCTAGATAACCAACAGTAGTTTATGAGCCGCCACAGATCGTGCTGAAATCCCAACGGTCCGCGGCTTGAAACAAATCCATTTATTTTGAATAATTGCTGTGGCAAAAAAAAGGATTCCCAGCAATTATACAAAGTAAAGGATGGGAAGGGGGTTTAAAACTCTGATTTTACACACACCCTTGGGGTGGGATGCCTGAATAAACACCTCAAGCTTCACTCTCGGGGTTTATGTAGCATCCCACCCCTCGGGGGGGGGGGGTAAATCCTCATTATAACTTCCTACCCATCCATTATTCTCTGTGTTATTAATTCAGAATGCCTTCAGTCATCCTAGTTGTCTTGTTTAGTACCTGTATTAGGATTTAAAGGGGAACTGTTATCTTTAGGATTTCTTGGTGTCTGAATGCCCATAAAAAGTTAATTTGAGTGAGCTACTGTGCTTACCAGTGAGTCTTAGCAGTCCAGAGTTATTTATATGTAAATCATCCCGTTATTAAGTGCCGGGGGCAGCCAGCCATGTGTTTTAGGCTCCTGACAGGCAAGGTCATCACCGAAGGTCTTAGCCCAGCTTTGACTGTAAATAATCCAACAGGTTAATAGGAAATTGTCTGTCTATTAAGTGTGTTTTAAAGTGTTATCAACACATTCTACATTTATAATTTCGTATGTGCATTGAAACTAGTGGGTTATCACCTTTACATTCCAAACTCTTAGTAAAAATGCAAGCAATAATACCTGGGTGGTATTGGGCAATACCGGACCTCCCGGGGTGTAATGAGGCCCGACGCCACAGGTGAAGGGCCTTATAGCCCCTGGAAGGTCCGGTATTGCTCATACCACCCACCATGGAGGGTATTATTGCGCTTAGAAAATGGGTTAACTGTGGCACTTTAATGTTACTGTCTTTAAAAGTTGCACAAATTAGAAAGCTATAGTAAGTATAAATTTTAATTGTTTGCAAAGTAGTCCGTTGCTTTATGTGCTGTTCCATCTTCTGCCACCACCCCCTCACCCAGAGAGAGTCATTTGGTTGTAATTGTTCCCCCTCACCCAACCAATAAGAGATTTGTTTTTAAAGTTCTCCTTACCCGTAGCCTGGAAGAGAAAAAAAAAAAAAACCAAAACAACGTTTTGTGCCTTACTTGAAGCATGCCTTTTTTTTTTTCCACTCATAAAATCAGACTGTTAGCTGCGTGACCTGAGTTGACGCTGCATCGCCGAACCAGGAAGTGCAGAGCAAGACATCCGATGTGGCAGAGCAGCACTATGTGTTTATAATTTTAGCAGAAACTCTGCTGTGTGTTATATTTTAAATTAAATAAGATGACAGTATTAAATATTAAATATTGATAGCCCGTTCATGGCTTCACACTGAGTGGTGTACCGCTTCTGTATGTTCGGATGCCAGGATTGTAATTGTGCGAAGGAGATGCTGGCAATGAGGCAGGTTGCGGTCGGGCAGCCAATCTATCTGAGCTGAAGGATTTTCATGCCACAGTCCACAACTGACTGGTAAGACAAAACTATAAAGATAAAAATTAAACCTCATGACTACTGCTATTAAAGTGACTGGGGTTGGGAAGAGGCAGGAATGGAGCGAAAACAGGTCAGATTTGTAGGAAACATGACTAAACTACGATGGGCTTGCAAAGCGAGTGGAAAAATGGCGGCAATTTTAAATTAGGTGTGGTTAGCCAATTAGGAAACGAGGATGTGAAGTAAGATATTTCAGTGGGCGAAGGGGCACTAAAAAACTGGCTCTTTTTATTTACAGGGCTCTCACTGCTAGTTAATGTACCCCATGTCAGCCAATCAGGTTTATTTATTTGCAAAGTCCATTTTCTAAAATGCAACAGAATTCTGGCATTGTTACAGTAGAAAACCCCATTCCACCCAAGGTATTTCAGTGAGAAACTGTTATACTTCTAACTTCATCAAAAGAAGTAAAATATTCTTTTAATAAAGCATTTCATGTTATGAATGTTTTAATGTTGTCCAGCTATGTGTTTTTTTAATAAACAAGTAATTGTGTCCTGATTTTTTCTTTTCAAATCAAATCTGGATAGAAAGAGAATATTTTCAGATTCATAACACATGCTCAGATTGCCTTTACTGTCTTTCTCCAGGAAAGGCACACTGAGCAACAGCTTGTTCCCGGGTGTGTTTTGGGAGCACAGGAAGGTTAAGTACCTTGCTCCAGTCACTCAATATGCAAGCAGAGCATGTTGAAATCCAAACCCATTCTGCTGGACGAACGAAGCTTGCTCACAGTTCTTTGCTTCAACCTCTAGGCTATATTGCTATCTGATAATCAAAAACTACACATTTCATGGCTGGCCACATGATGCCAGGCCAGTAGGTGTGTAGTCACATTTGCATCTTGTAGACCGGAGTTCACATCCAAAATTGTAAGAGAAAAGGCTGTAACAGAAGGAATGGAAAAAGACAGAAGTTGGTGGTGTGGCAGCCCCAGAAATCTGTACTGACATGAACACAGCCAGGATTTAGAAATCCTGATATGGGGCCCCAATACCTGTTGGCACCACAGAGCCAGCCTTGAGATGTGCAGTTTTTGGTGATCAGCTGGCAGTACAGCCTAGAGGTTAAAGCAATCCTGAAGAAGGATTTTTTTTTAGTAACAGTTGAAATGTAAAGATGATAATGCACTAGTTTCAATGCACATACAAAATTATTAATTACAGGCTGATTTACATATGAATAACTCTGGACTGCACAGAGTCGCAGATAAACACAATGGCTCACTCAAATTAGCTTTTTATGGGGTTTCAGACATTAAGAAATCCTGAAGATGACAGTTCCCCTTTAAGTTAAAGGGGACAGGAAATTTATGTTAACTGGCAGCTGTTTATAAAGTTCTTATTCTCAGGAATTACATGCATTCTCCCAAAGTATCCATATTAACTGTACCTGAATAAAAAGGGATAGGTAAAACTGGTAGTTTGCATTGTTGTATTTTTATGGGCAGCATTCTGTTACAAATAATTCACTTCATGGAATCACTTATGTGAAGCTTGTAGCGTGTCACAATTTTTGTACAGATTTCTAATTATGAGCTGCTGACCAATCAGAACCCTGTTTAGAGTTATGTGCACAAACCATGACATAGTTAAAACTCCAAATTATTGGTTCCATAGAGAGAACTAACAGAATGCTGCCCATAAAAACAAGACAATGCAAAATACAGCTTTTTATACAACTTTTTATTCAGGTACAGTTAAATATGGATAATTTAGGTGAATGCATATAATTTCTGAGAATAGTCAATCATCTTTATTTAAACAGGTAGACCACTGTTGAGGCAAGCTCATTTACAAAGTGGGCCTGTAACAAAACATAGTTATACATATGCACTCATACATGGTGGAATAATACAAAAAGGGGGAGAGAATATACAGAGTATACATAATTCTGTGTTGCCCGACAATGAACCACAGTGCATACAGAGAACAAACAAGTTGTTTGCAAAAATACCTTCAACTTAAAACCATGACAATATCACCATAGGGCTATATAGGGATAGTGTTCGGTTTGGGAATAGTACTGGTAAGGCTTGCATAGAAGGAAGGAGGGGGGCAGGGGCAACGGGGTGAGATGAGAGGAAAGGACCCTCAAGGAGGTCGAGATGAGTGGAAGATAGAAGGGGAATGTGTGGGATTAGTTTCAATTCATTACAAACGCTTAGCAGAGCATGCAGAAATAAAAAGGACGAGAACTTCATGGATTCCTGTAGTGTATTCCAGAGGGCTGGTAAGGAATGGCTTAATGCGGAGGCCCCGAAGCAAGTTCTAATTTGAGGAATGTCGAGGAACAGATAGGAATGACTCCTAAGTGAGTAGGTACTAGTGGGATATGTTAGCAGGCTGGAGATATAGGTCAGTCACTTACTGGTTGGAGCTCTGTAGGTCCAGGTGGCCGCATTTCTGAGTCTTCTGGTTTTTAATGACTGCCAACCCAGCATAGCATGTAGTGTACAGTGGTGTGTCCTGAAGGGGGCGCCGGTGATAAATCTTAGCACGCTAGTATATAATGTGTCAAGGTTCGCTAGAATAGAGCTAGGGCCTTGACTGTATAGTATGTCTGCATAGTCCAAGAGTGGTAGAAATGTGGAATGCACAAGTCTTAGCCTGGCTTCACAGGTTAGGAGGTGTTTGATTCTGAAGAACAACCCTAGGCGCCGTATCAACTTCTTACCTAGTTCTTCAATGTGGACTGTATAAGAGTTTATGATCAAGCCAAAAGCCAAGATATTTGAATTTTTCTACAGTTTTGATAGGCTCCCCCTGGGAACACAAGGAAGTTAAGCGACTTACTCAGGATCACACAGTATGCACCTAGGCGGTTGTGGGATTTGAAACCTAGGTCTCCAGATCTGCAGCTCAGAGCCTTAACCCGCTGCGCTATACTGCCCCTTTACACAAGGGGATGAGGCTTTGTAGTATCCTTAGATGAGTCCATTAGGAGGTTTAAATCTCCTCCTATTATAATGGCTCCATCTGAAAAACTATTTTATCTAGTTGCAGTTGTACTGCCAAGACATCTGATCCCGGGGTTTAATTGATGCTCACTATTGCTGCATGCTTCCCCTGAATTTGGCCCTTTACCACTGCTAATCCACCTTCTTTATCTGTGAATGTAGCATCCATTTGGTACATGGAGTGCTTGGGGAACAGGATGGCCATTCCCCTCCTCCTCCCATGTTTTTAAGAGGAAGCTATGATTTGTTTAAAGCTATATTTCTTTAATTTCTCATGTTCGTGATCCGAAAGACAAGTATCCTGCAATAACAGAATATCAAGTTTCATTTGTGAGACTACCTTAAAAGACTACACCATGTTTTAAGATGACACCTTTTTCCACTTCGCATACTGTTTGCCATTGTCATCTTTTTTGAAACTGTTGCTCTTGTACCATCAAGCTGTTCTGTACTCCAATACTATCTTGTGTATGAGTTTACAATTATGTTTCAAATACATGTTATATTTTATTAATAACCAATAAACATGGTCCAGTAACTAGGACCAAACATAAGCAGTAAAACCATTCAATAAAAGTGTAATCATTAAGAGGGCAACGTCAACAGGACAGTCTACCCTAACCAAGAACCTGAGGAGTGTCCCTTGCTGTATGTCCCCTGCCAGTCCGTTAACTTGACTTCCAAAGTTTGGGACTGACTGTTGTCCAGTCCTGTGTGTCTCAGACAAAGGTGTAGTCTGCCAGCTACTTGTCCTGACTGGGGAGTATGTTGGTGGAATATCTCTGCCAAGCCTTCCTTCAGTTATTTTCACTACTAAGGAATGTAGTTGAGAGGTGTGGAGGGTAAACAAAATGAGTTAAGAGATAACAGAGAGAAAAAAAGGAAAATGAAAGTTAATAGTGGCATCATGTAACTGCGTTATTCCATGTGCAGAGATCCCCCCCCTCCAGTAGGTGATGCCAAGCTGCTCCAGCAATGTTTTTGTTCTGAAAATGCAGTTAAGATTAATGTAGTGGATCCCTTCATCTAGATCCAAATGTCAGGGAGACAGAGAGTGAGTTGTAAGTATAAATATTTACACCATCCCACTTCTGAGCTTCCATTTAGACTTCTGCCTATTTATCTCGGTCCCTTAGAACTGTGTTTTTTGGTATATGTCAAGGCATTACGAGAGCTCTCCTTTTTTTGTTTAAGATCACTTAGAAGTCAGTGAGAATGCCCTGTTAATTCCAGACAAATAGTTTAGCGATATCCCCAGAATATTATTTTTTTTGGGGGGGGGGCTGCCTTGCGAACACCAGGAAAAACAGGTTACTCACCTGCAACAGTAGTTCTAGGAGTGGTATATGTTGTTCATCCACACTCTTTGGCATGTCCCCTTCCACTTCAAGATTAGCCGGAAGTCTTCAAGCTGGCTCCTCCCACCCACCCGGGTGGTATATACCTCTGTTCCGCCCCATGATGCCAGACCTTAGCCCGCTGGAAGCCAGGTTGTGTGCATCTGCAGCCGGGGAGGTCAGGTGGGTCTGTGTGGATGAACATATACCACTCCTAGAACTACTGTTACAGGTGAGTAATCTGTTATTCTAGGAGCATGGATATGTTGTTCATCCAGAGTCTCTGGCAGACTCCTAGCAGTTCTCCGGGAGGAGGGAGGCAAGGCGCACACCCCATACTTAGGGAACAGAGACTGGAGAACTGAGGCCCCAAAACCAGCATCCCAGCGTGACTCAAGGTCGATGTGGTAGTGAGTGATGAAGGTGTTTGCTGACTTCCAGGTAGCAGCCCGGCAGATTTCCTGGATAGGGATGTCCCTGGAAGCAGCTACCGATGCAGCAGTATGGTGGGTAGAATGAGCTCTTATCCCTCTGGGAGGCTCCTTGCCTGCCAACTCACAGCACAGACCTATGCATGATGTGATCCATCTTTCAACAGTCCGTTTGGCTGCAGGTCTGCCAGAAGCGGGTTCAGCGTAGGTGAGAAACAGCTGGCGAACCTATCCCCGAATTTCCACCATCCTCCCCTTGTAATAACATAGAAACATAGACTTTGACGGCAGATAAGGACCACTTGGCACACCCAGTCTGCCCATTTCCCTACCTACTGGATAAGCCACAGATTCTAGTTAACCAACAGCCTACTTCCTGCCACCCCCCCACTACAATTGCCTTGTGTCTGTCCCATGCATGTTTGAATTCCCCCAGTTTTAGCCCCAACAACCTCCCCAGGAAGGCAGTTCCACACATCCACCACTCTCTCCGTGAAAAAAAGATTTCCTCACATAACCCCTTAGCCGTCCCCCCTCTATCTTTAAATTGTGTCCCCTTGTTCTTACACATCTCTTTTTCTGAAAGATGCTACCCTCCTGGACTTTGTTGATTCCCTTGAGGTACTTGAACGTTTCTATCATGTCCCCACTGTCCCTCCTTTCATCAAGGGTATACATATTAAGCTCTCTCAGTCTCTCTTCATATGATTTCTGATGCAGACCCAGCACCATTTTAGTTGCCCCTCCTCTGGACTGCTTACATCCTGTCTATGTCCTTGCATAGATGAGGTCTCCAAAACTGCACACAGTACTCCAGATGGGGTCTCACCAACTGTCTGTACAGAGGGATAACCAGTTCCTTTTTTCTACTTGTGATGCCCCTTCCTATGCATCCCAGTATCCCCCCTGGCTCTCCTTACTGACTTCGCACATTGCTTACCAACCTTTAGATCATCTGATATGACTACCCCCAAGTCCTGTTCCATTTTTGTTGTTGTTAGTACCTCCCCTGCCATTGTGTACTCTTCTCCTGGGTTTTTGTTTCCCAGGTGCATTACTTTGCACTTCTTTGCATTGAATCTAAGTTGCTATATGTCTGACCATTCCTCCAACCTTGCCAAGTCCCTTCTCATCCTTTCTACCCCCCTTGTGTATCATCTCTGTTACAGATCTTTGTATCACCTGCAAAGAGGCATACCTAGGAGAGAGCACGTCTCAGGTCCAAAGTATGGAGCCTGTACTCTGTCTCCAAGGTGTAATTAGGGTAGTATACCAGCAGAATTGACACCTGGTTAAGGTGAAACTCTGACACCACCTTCGGAAGGAATTTCGGGTTGGGGCGTAGGACAACCTTGTCCCTGCTGAAGACCAGAAAAGGGGAGTCCACAGAAACCATCTGGAGCTCCCCTGTCCTTCTGGCAGATGTGATAGCAACCAGGAAAGCCATCTTCCACGACAAGTGTGACAACTCACACTTGTGCACTGGTTCAAATGGCTTGCCCATGAGCTTTGCCAGTACCAGTAGTAGATCCCACAGACGTGGAAGTTCACGCACCTTTGAAAACGCACCCGACCACTGTCTCCTGCGCTGTCGGCCGACCGGCCCATGCCCGGTAAGCAGAGATGGCTGCTAGGTGCACCCTAAGGGTCGATGACTGTACACCCCCTTAGGAGAGAGACCAAAGGTAGTCAAGAATGTTGGCCACTGAACAGGACAAAGGGTCCAGGCCCTTTCCCTGACACCAAATGGAAACCTTTTCCATTTGAAGGCATAACATTTCCTGGTCGATTCCTTTCTGGATGCCTCCACCACAATGTAGACATCTTCAGAAAGACCCAAAGCCTGGAACTCTAGCCGCTCAGGTACCAGGCTATGAGGTGCAGGGACTGAAGGTCCGGATGGAATACCTTTCCCTGACTGAGTGATATCAGGTCCGGGTGTGCTGGAAGCCGCTCCGGGTGCCTGCAGCTGAGGCTGAGGAGATCTGGATATCAGAACTGGTGTGGCCAGTCTGGGACTACCAGGATCACCTTCGCCTTGTCCATCCTCACCTTGAGCAGCACCTTGTGGATCAAGGGAAATGGAGGGATGGCACAGAGGAGGCCTGGGGACCACGGCCTCGAGAAGACATCCCCCTGCAGCAAGCCCTGCTGAGGGGGGCGGGCATGAAACAGCCTCGACTTGGTATTTTCCATGGAGGCAAACGGGTCCACCACTGGTTTGCCCCAGTGGGAGAACAGGCTGTAAGCCACCTCTGGATGGAGAGACCACTCATGGGAAGTCTGGCCCAAGCGGCTGAGAGCATCTGCCAGATGGTTTGAGGCTCCTGCCACATGGATGGCTAGGAGATCTGCCTCTAACCAGCTCACGAGGGTCCAGATGCAGAGTGCCTCCTTGCACAGCAGATGGGAGCGCGTGCCACTCTGCTTGTTGAGGTAGTACACGGTCATGGTATTGTCCGTCTGGACTTGAACCACCTGACCCCAGAGCTGAGGTGCAAAAGCTGACAGTGCCAGTCTTACTGCTCTGAGCTCCAACAGGTTGATGTGGCATTGGGACTCCTCGTGGGTCCAGAGCCCGTGGGCCCTTTTGTCCCCCATGTGGGCTCCCCAGCCCATAAGAGAGGCATCGGTCATGGGGATGACCATCAGCTCAGGATGGACAAATGGGATCCTTTCCACATCTTCTGGGTTACAGTGATCAGCTGGTCGAAATAACCATGGCACTGAGTCCACTGGGTGGCCAGCTCCCACTGGAGGGGGCATGTGCAACCGGGTCGATCGGACCACTGAGGTGCACGCTGCCATGTAACCCAGAAGGCACAGGAAGTCCAGGGCAGGGCGCAATTGTCCAATCAGAAATGATTGGGCAAAGGAGGAAGGAACCTCCGCCCTGTCCACTGGGAGCCAAGCTTTGGCTTGACAAGAGTCAAGCTCTGCCCCGATGAAGCCCATCACCTGAGAAGGCACGAGTTCCGACTTGGCCTCGTTGATCAGGAGGCTGAGTTGGGAGCAGGTCTGGAGACCTCCACCTCCTTTAGGGTAGAACCTGCTAGGAGTTAATCGTCAAGGTAAGAATAAATCCTGCCCCCAAGATGGGCCGCCACCACTGCAATGCATTTGGTGAAGACCCGTGGGGCCGATGACATGGCTCGGAACTCGTACAGGGTCCCTTCGACCCTGAAGCGGAGGAACCACTGATGGGACAGACGGACTGGGGCGTGAAAGAACGCGTCCTGCAAATCCAGTGAACAGAACTACATGTTTCGCTCCAAGGATGGTATGATCTGGGACAAAGTGACCATCTGAATGGTGCGTGACCCGAGACATTGATTCAGTTCGTGCAGATCTAAAATGGTGCACCAGCTCCCCATCCGCTTGGGCACCAGGAAGTACCTGGAGACAAAGCCCGAGTCTGCTGGAGGATCCGCCACTGGAGCTACTGCCTCCTTGAGGAGGAGCTCAGCGATGCTGTCTCAGAGAGACGACTGGGTCTGAGCGGATATTCTTTCCTCCCGAGGGGCATGGACTCAGCTTGCAGGGTACTGCTGGAATTCCAGAGGCAGTCCCTGACCGACCACTTTGAGAACTAACCCGTCCGAAGTGACAATGGACCAGGTGGAAGGAAGTGGCGGAGCCAGCCCCCATGGGAGGACCCAGGGCTGAGGTGTCAGGAGAGGGGTCAACAGCCCCTGCCCCATCAGTGAGCAGGCTTGGAAGAGGAGGCTCCAGGACCTGAACCTCTGCCTCCTTTAGGGGCTTGCTGAGGTCCAGGCTTGGGCCTGGGGCGCCAAGCTTGAGCCTGCTGCTGTTGCTGGTGCTGCTGTCCACCATGAAAGGAGGACTGCTGAGCTGCTGGGGAAGAATGCCAAAAAGGCTTCTTTTTCTTCTGCTGGTTCTTACCTGAAAAACCCGTGGCAGAAGTAGTGTCCAAGGTGGCACTGGACTGTTCAATGCACTGAAGGTGACCGGCCACTCGTGGGCCACACAAGTTTCTCCTGAGGAAGGGCACGTCAGCTAGTTTGTGCTGGGTATCAGCCGGAAAGCAGGAGAGCCTCAGCCAAGCCCTGTTACAAGAGGCAACTGCGGCAGCCATCGAGTGGGCACAAGAATCCCCAATGTCCAGGGCCGTCTGAAGCTGCGGTTTTGCAACAGCTCGGCCCTGATCCCGGACCTGCTTGACCGTGCTCTGCATATCCACGGGGAGCTGTGGGAGGACTTCATCCAGCGACCCTAAAAGGACGTGAGAGAAGTGTGCCATGAGGACGGCCGAACTTGCCTGATGAAGGCCCAAGGGGGAAGCCGCGTAGACCTTCCTGGCTAAATGGTCCAAAAGCTTTGAATCTTTATAAGGTGGTCGGTCAGTGTTGGCAGAACTGCCAGTATGCCTGAGCACAGAGGTGGTCACCAGGCTCTCGGCCGAAGGATGCTCTGTGAAATCCGAAAGGGACCCCATGGGCGGGCCATGCAGGCAAATTGAGCTGGACAAGAGGCAGGGCATTGCCAAAGTTCTAGGGCCAGGCCGACAATAGCCTCAGCCATAGGAAAAGCATCAGTCGGGGTATCCCCTCTCTTAAGGATGCCCGTAAGAGGGTACTCCCCCTTTTTCTGGATTGGCTCCAGGGGTATCCCTGTAGATTCAGAGATGAGGCAAAGAATCCCCTGAAAAGACGAGGGACCTTCCTCCATCTCTAAGCCAATGGTTGATTCATCATCACGTGGATGAGAATGCAAGCCAGTGACGACCGAATCCGAGGAATCCGGGTATAACGGCCGATCACCCAGGTCACCTTCGACTTGCAGAGGGCAGTCCGGGGTGACCGTGACAGACAACTACCGGGGAAACCCAGTGTCTGGTCTACCTTCCTTAGAAGAAGCCCCTCCCACAGACTGTTAGAGTGGTGGTTCCACCACAATAGGTGGAGAGACCGTTTGGGCCGAACTAGTGGTTTTGCCGGCTCTGTGGGCTGAGAAGCCGACTTAATCAGTTCCAAAGGAGTTGGCTTCAGCCTAGGAGGCAGAAGCCAGGTAATGGCCCATGTGGAAGCCAGAGCCGGCTTGCGCCTGGACAAAATGAGCTGTTGCCACATGAGGTCCTCGTACCGCCGGTGCCTCTCCTCATCCGAGGAGGACGAAGACAACCGATGGCATTGGTTATTTTTAGAGCGCTTATGGCTACTCTGCCTGTCAGTCGAGGGTGCCCGAGACCTTGGCCGAGATCAGACGGGCAGACAGTCACTCGGGAGTCACCGGCAGGACCAGTGATTTCCTGGGATCAGGGACCACTTCTTCGATGGGAGTCCCAGTAGGTTGGGTCTCGTCATCTGGAAAGACAAAGTTAGGGGTTCGATCAAGGGAATCATCCACCAGAGTCGGCGATATTGGATCGGTCACGATTTCAACACTGTTGATCGATAATTCGGTCGACTGGCCAGATGGCAAAGTTGAAAAACCAGTGGCTGAAGAAGCGATCTCGACCGAAGTCGAGACCGCATGTTCCTGGGATCGAGATCTCTCCCACTCCCAAGAACGTCTCCAATCCTGGATCCTTCTCCCGCTTATGGGATTGAGAGGAGTGCAAGCCTGCAGGTGCCTCTCCCTTGTTTGGTAGAGACTGGCACAAGTCTCTGAAGGAAACCAAGAAGGTGGAGCCCAGGTTGAGCGGAGCGAAAGCAGCTCGAGAAGTCTCTGCAGCACGGGCTGCTTCCTCCGTGAATGCTTGCATGCGTTCCAATTGCTCGGTGGATCTTGCAGCCACAGAAACCGCCCAACGAGCCTCCTTGGATTTCACCGGAGGATTCCTCTTCTCCAGCCTCCCCAACTTCATGCGTGCGAGACGGTCAGTGAGGACGTTGGGATGAAAGGCGACACATTGCATTTAGAGGTTTCATGGACGACACTGTGGCAATAGGTTGCCTCCTAATCCTATTCCCTCAGGTCTCAGGGACCTGCTATCCTTAAGATACCTGCTACCCGGACTCAAATGGGGGTTAGAAATTTTGCTGCGTGTGCTCCTAGACTGTGGAACGAATTCCCTACCCAGGTCCGCTCCTCCCACTCACAGGTGTGCCTTCGTTCCTCCCTATGGAACCACCTCAAACTCTCTTCAGCCTGTGGTTGCCCCAAACCCCTGTGATCTATCCTGACCCTTCACAGCACTCCTCTCCCCTGGACAAAGTCTCTACTTCCTGGGGCCATTAAGTTGTAAATAGTGTTGCTGCATCTCAGCTTGTACCTTTTGTACTGCCTTTAGTTGCTACATGTGATATTCTGTTGTGTACAAAGTTATTCTGTTGTGTACAAACTGTACAAAACTATGCCTTACATGACTTGTAAGCTGTGTTAATCTATATCATGTTGTCCGCACATGACTTGCAAGCTGTTTATATCTGTATCATGTTGTCCTATGTATTTAAATCTGTAATTCCTGTACTCTCCCGGGTCGTACCTGAAAATAGGCAACTGTCTTGTCTAGTGTACTTACCTGGTCAACAAAAGCTAAATAAATAAACAGACGCACGCGGTGTGGGGATCGGTGCGCAACATTTTCGTCACAAGGGCACCAACGAAATCCGGGGAAAAGACTTGTCCTCCATAATCGAAGTGGTAAACTTGCAACTGCTAACGTGAACGATGCGAATTTTCAGAATAACCGAAGGTTTGAAAGCCAGGGCCTACAAATGTGTGAGCACGAGGGAGGCAACCTGAATCTTCCAGCTGAAAGGAAGATCTGGCGTCATGGGGTTGAACCGAGGTATATACCACCCAGGTGGGTGGGAGGAGCCAGCTTGAAGACTTCCGGTTAATCTTAAAGTGGAAGGGGACAGAGTGTGGATGAACAACATATCCACGCTCCTAAAAGTAATGTTTTCAATCTGTTTATCTAATGTGCTTTGTATCAGGCATAGCCACCGTTTGGTTAGTGCTTTGATAGTCCCTCTAGTGTTCTAGGGCGGCTTATACGCATGTTACTATTGTGGATTGTCATTTTCAAGCCCTCCATGTTTAAGCAATGCCTGGTTTATCCTGAGGGCAGGCAAAACGTCCCCTGCTAACCTGACATGCTCAGGTTCTGCAGGAGAGAAGGGGGAAGGGGGAATTCTTTGCAACCATCACTGAGCACCGTTGTGCCAACTGATTTTAAACTATATTAAAGAGACTGGCCTTTTTCTGATGTGCTAACCTGGTGGACAGGAGTGTCAGAGCACACCTCCCCAGTTCCCTAGTGATCATGCCCCCTCCACAGCCAAGGTAAGTTATCAAAGTTTACATCCCATGTGTCCCAGTCAGTGCAGTACAAATTGTATGGTTCTCTCGGTTAGCTCCCTCGCCCCCCCAACCCCCAAACATGTCCATTCCCCATACCTGGTACTAACCTGCAATCATTTTGTGTTAATGAAATGTCTCTCAGTTCTCCTGAGTTGAGATGTGGTATTGCTGTAGCTGCTGCAGCACTCCAGCCAGTGTTTCTTCCATGAAGCGCTGTGTTCACTGTGTAGTGGATCGAGTCTGCCACTGAAGAGGGAGAGAGGAACTGCTCGCGACCTCAGTGGATTTCTGTGACGGAATTGTCCATTGTTTTTCTAAGTCCACTTTTGCTTCTTGGGCTGTATCATAGCTGCATTGTTTGGTCGGGTACTGTACTACCAGTCGTGCTGGATATGGAGTTTTAAATTTAAGCTGGCAGTTTCGAAGGAATGAAAAGAAAAAATTACTTACCACAGTAATGTTTCTTCCAAGGAATCCTTCAGTATGCTTAACTAATGCAGTTATCCTGGTATGTTCAACTGCCTCGGAGCGTGAAACTTATGTAAATGAAGGAACATTTAAGTGGAACTTTAGAACACAGTTCAAATCTCTGCCTCTAGGTGCTGCTGTCAACTGTAGTCTAATCACATATTCATTTCAAAAGCTAGGAGGGCAAGAGCCCCTATACTATACTAATTTACGCCTCACTAATTTACAAAAAAGGAAAAAGTACAACAAAAATAATGTGGCAGACTAAAACACTAAGAACTGTGAGAACAATACAGTGAACAATGCTCCAGACTGTGAAATGAGCAACTAGCACCGACCAGAGTAGAACCATTTCCTGTTCTGGATGGGAAGGCAGGGTGGGAGATTTAAGCATACTCTGGGATCTCCTGGAAGAAACATTACTATGGTAAGTAATTTTTTCTTCAAACCCCAAGAATCCCTCATTATGATTAATGCAGACTACCAAGCAGTACCTTGGTAGGTTGGGCACTCGACCTATTTGGGGAAAAGGTTCTGCAAGACTGCAGTGCCGAACCTGGCATTACTCCTGGACTGTATGTCCAGACAACAGTGCTTTGTTAAGGTGTATACTGATTTCCAGCTAGCTGCTTTACAAATGTCTAATGGTGGAACATCTCTTGCAGTTGCTACAGAGGCAGCAATGCCACAAGTTGAATGAGCCCAGAGGCCCAAGTGTGGTTGCCTGTCAGCTTTGTTGTAACAAAACTGAATGCAGGACACCAACCATCGTGCAACTGTCCTTTTGAAGGCAGGTCTACCTTTGACCACCTCCCCATATGTGAGAAATAGTTGTGAGGGAGAAGGCCTGAGGTCTTTTTTGTGCTCCACATACTAAGTCAGAGACCTCTTAAAGGAGTAGTCTACCCAAAACTTGCAAAAAATGTATGTTGTGCAGGGTGTTTTAATTTGTATGTGAAGTTCTAGTACGTCTTTCCCTCTGACTGCTATTAGGAGTTTTTCTTAAAATTAGCCTGCTAGTTTTACGACCACTGGGGATCTTCAGCTGAGACAGCTTAATTGTATTCCTTGTTCCCACAGTGCATCCTGTCTCATGTGACAGTGATATAGCAGCGACCGATCAGTCAGCACACGCATGCCAAACAAACAAAACATCTTGGAAGCATTACAAGCTGCACAAAAATTACCAGTAGCAAAGTTCTCCAGGACAGTAAGACCTTTACAATGAGGGTAGTTACTAAGCTGAATTCTATAGATTTTAAAATATAGCCATCTCTGCTGTCGTGAATGGATTGTAAAGCAGTGCTTCCTGCTGGATTTATGGTCTCTGCTACATCACTGTCACATTACCCTGGGACTTTGGGAGAAATTAAGACAAGCTTCATTGGATAGGGATGGTAGAAGTTTCTGGAAAATAGTCTCCCAAGGTTATAACAGGTATTCTAATAAACTTGAGGCTTTCATTACACCAGAAATTTGGACTTCATATTTTTTGGATCTCTACTTTTCACAAATGGAGCAAGAAATGCCCGATCCTCAGATCCCTCAGGGAGAATTGTTTTTCCCAAAACCCTTATTTATTACAGAAGAAGACATTCTTATGGCTATCCAATCACTTAAAACTAATAAAGCACCAGGCCCTGATGGTATATTGGGAAACGTATATAAAGCATTTTCAAACTTGCGGCTACCTCTTCTTTCTATTTAATAGGCTTATTCAGGGTCTTTCGTGCCCTCAAAGTAGGGCAGGTAGTACTATATTTCCTATTTTTTAAAAAGGAGACCCAAACAACCCCAAGATGTATAGGCCAATTAGCCTGACTGATGTATCCCAGAAAGTTTTCTCTAAGATAATCCTGGAAAGACTGTTGGACTGGGTTGAAGAAAACTCGATATTAAATGAGTCTCAGAATGGGTTTAGGAAGAATAGGTCTACAGCACAACATTGTTTTGTCCTACAGCATTTGATATAGAAATACGTTAAAGTTAAGAAAAATCAATCTATACTGTTGTTTTGTGGATTTCTATTCAGCATCTGATGGTGTCAGCAGGAAATTACTCTAGGTAATACGTAGGGATTTAAATCTTGAAAGTACCTTGCTTGACACCATCATTAGGCTTCATGAAAATACTTGGTCTAGTGTGCGGAATAATCAATATGAGCACGAAACTGAAAAATTCTCAACAAATGTAGGGGTTAGACGGGTGTATTCTGGCCCCAATGTTATTTAACATATACATAAATACTATTTTGGATCAGATCACAGATTTTGATTTTCATGCTCCCAAGGTTGGAGACTGCAGGATAGACAGTCTTGCATATGCAGATCTGGTATTACTCTCCACTTCAGCTTTGGGTTTGAAAAAGAAATTACTGAAGTTTGAATTTCTTTGTACTCAGTTATGACTTAAGATTAATAATAGTAAAACTAATATAGTAGTGTTTGGGAAAACAAATAAACAACATCTTAACCTTCAAGATTAATGGTGTAAGCATTGATAGGATAAATCAATATGATTATTTAGGAGTTTGTTTTGCTCATGATATCCTGGACTAAACACCTGGATATCACACAAAATAAAATGAGATCCACAGGAAATGCTCTGAAGATTTTTAACAATAAAATGGGGAAATCATCAGCAAAATGAATGGTGAGAGTGTTAAATACTAAAATAAGAACTAGCATGTTATACGCTTCTGAGGTGTGGGGTAATACAGGGTCTGGAAGACTACAGGTTGTTCTAAATAACCTGTATAGATATATTCTCATGCTACCACAAGGAACCCCGAAATGTATCTTGGTGTTGGAACTGGGTCAATGCTCTTTGCTTTCCCTTATACAGGAAAAACAAACCCTATTTTTATTGAAACTTTTTTCCTTATCAGAAAAAAGATACCCTAGAATGTACCTAGAAGAAAGTATAAGGATGACTAATATGGGGTTTGTACATCCCTGTATTCGGCTTATCAAAGAAACTACTATGTCTGCTGGGCTAGGACACCTTTTATATAAAATTTATCTTAGACCTTTTTCAGAAGTTGAACAGAATGTCAAACTAAGATACAGTGATTTGGATAGGAGTAAATCGTTCTCACAACTTTCTATGCTCAAACTGCATGAACACTAATACATTTAAGTCTTCATGTTATTTTGAGAAATATCTTTTGCTGCTAACATGTCCTAAATTATGGACGATACCTACAAGATTCAGGACTGAATGCTATGCTGCTAGCTATATACAGCATAGATATAAAAATAAGACTGTTCTTTCACCCTTTTGTAACTGTGGAATGGAATTAATAAAGGATCTAAAACATGTTGTACTCTTTTGTCCTCTTTATGAATCCTCTAGGAAAAATGGCTGGGAGGGTTGCTTGGTGGTCTCAGTCTCCCCCCTTCTGATTTGTTGAATTATTTGTTTAGAGCTACAGACAAAAAACTGTTGAGCATTTGGCAAAGTTCCTTCAAACAATTCATCTGTAAGGGCATGGATTATTGCGTACTTGTGATAACTCATTAAATATGTTTGTTTTATTACCAAGCTGGCATTTTAAAACTTGTATTTAAGAGACTTATAAGATATGCTAATGTTTGTTGTTTAAAGATTTTATGTACTGTATTTTGGTGTTAAAATTCTTATATTGTATATGGCTTTATGCTGATCAGTAAATGCGTTCTACTACTACACTGTCACATGAAACAAGGTGCATTGTAGGACAAAGGAATACAATTAAGCTGTCTCAGATGAAGATCCCCAGGGATCGTAAAACTAGCATAAAGCTAGAAGGCTAATTTAGGAAAAACTCTGAATAGCAGACAGAGGGAAGGACACACTAGAGTTTCACATACAAATTAAAACACTCTGCACAACATATATTTTTTGCAAGTTTTGGGTGGACTACTCTAATATCTACACTATGCAGCCTAAGCTCACCTGAGCTAGATTTATCAGTAAAGAACACTGGTAGGGAGATTGACTGAAGCATAGAAACATAGAATTTGACGGCAGATAAGGACCGCTTGGCCCACCCAGTCTGCCCATTTCCCTACCTACTGGATAAGCTGCAGATCCTAGTTAACCAGCAGCCTACTTCTTCCTACCCCCAACCCCCAGAATTGCCTTATGACTATCCCATGCATGCTTGAATTCTGCCACTGATTTTGACTCCACAACCTCCTCCGGAAGGCCGTTCCATGCATCCACAACCCTCTCTGTGAAAAAATACTTCCTTAAATTACCTCTGAGCCGCCCCTCTATCTTCAAATTGTGCCCTCTTGTTCTTACACACCTCTTTTTTTGAAAGATGCTACCCTCTTGGACTTTGTTGATTCCCTTGAGGTACTTGAAAGTTTCTATCATGTCCCCCCTCTCCCTCCTTTCCTCGAGGCTGTACATATTAAGCTCCTTAAGAGTCTCTTCATATGTCTTCCGGTGCAGACCCTGCACCATTTTAGTTGCCCTCCTCTGGACAGCTTCCATCCTGATTTAAGTGAAATTATGAAACCACCTTTGGAAGGAATTTCCTGTTGGTTCTGAGGACAATCTTGTCCATGTGGAAAATTATCTAATTTGAGTCTGTGCAGAGAGCTTGGATCCCAGACACCCTTCTTGCAGAAGTGTAACCACCAAGAACATGGTCTTCCAGGTGACATACTTGAGATCTGCTGTGGCCATGTGCACGGGGGAGGGGCGCTCCATGAGTTTGGGAATGCAGAGGCTCAGGTCCCAAGGGGGCCCTGGATCCCCTAGTACGAGGGTATAGGTGCACAAGTCCCTTGAAAAACTTTCCAAAAATTGGATGTGAAGCAATCATTGTCTCCTTTCCTGCTGAATAGTAAACAGATACTACGGCCAAATGTACCCCAAGGGTTGCAACCCTGAGACCCCTGGATTGCAGATGGAGCAGGTAATCCAGCAAGACTGGCAAAACTGCTGTCATGGGGTCTAGCTGCTGGAAGTCACACCACAAAGTGGATCTCTTCCCCTTACAAGCATAAGTTTCCTGGTGGCAGGTTGTCCAGCGTGGGTTTGAGAATGAAAGGATGACTAGGGCGGTGTTTGTGGACCTAACCAAGGCCCTTGATCTGACTGATCATAGTTTAACATGCACCAAATTGCAAGACCCCGGGTTTTCAGAAGCAGCTGCTCCTTGGTTTTGTAATTATCTAAGTAACAGATGTCAATATGTACAAGTAGGTTCAGTAGTCTCTGATGTGATGCCAACTAGCTGTGGTGTGCCCCAACGGTCCATTTTGGGACCCTTGTTATTTTCAATTTTTATCAATCAACTACCTACGGTTTGCAAAGTTAGTGAATCATTATTGTATGCTGACGATCTTATAATATATGCCCAGTCAAATTCAGTGTCTGAACTTTCCAGCTCCTTAGAAAGGGATTTTGGTGATGCTGGTCTTTAACTACAAATGCTATGGTTTTGAATTCTGCTAAAACAAAAGTTATGCTCTTCGGAACATAATCTATGTTGAAGGACACCCCAAAATTTGGGATATCTGACTTACAAGATAGTCTGTTGGAACAAGCGTCTCAATTTAAGTACCTAGGAGTACTTTTGGATCCTTGTTTGACACTTTTATTATAGGCTCAGGCAACAAAGAAAGAAATAAATCAGAGAATATGGGTGCTTTATAAATTTAAATTTTATTTTTCCACAGGAAACGAGGTTAGCAATTGCTACTGGGTCTCTTCTCCATTTTGACTATATATCTAGTATTTATTATAATACTGGGGCTAAAGAAATGCAAGCTTTATCTGTTGTATACAATAATATTTGCAGATTTGTTTTAGGTGATCCCAATAGAACACACTGGTGCAGTCTACTCACGGCTGGGGTGGTTTTCCCCTAGCTGTCAAGTAGAGTACTCTGTAGGTTGCCTGATGTATAAATGTTTCCATTTTGGTTCAATTTTTCCTCTTTCTAGCCTTGTTATTAGAAGAGAATTGCTTCCTAGTTTGAGGTCAGCTGATGGACCCTTACATATGGTCCCAAAGTATCGACTGAAGTCAAGTTCTACAGCCTTTTTAATTGCAGCTCAAAAAAACTGGAATGCACTTCCAACACAAGTTTAATCCTAACACTATTTGCAACATAGCTCTGGCTGTAATTGTAATTTAATTGTCTTTGTATTGATTTTGTATATTTGCTTGTTTTATGTCCAGGTTGGGCCTGAAAAGGGACCATTGGTTCAGTGCCCTTACCCAGTTACCAAAGAATAAATAACATTTCTGTAAACCTTGAGGACCTCTAGCACTTGATCTGAGAGATGCAACCCTGAGAACGCTAACTGCTCAAGAACCAAGCCTTGAGGTGGAGAGATCTGAGGTTGGGGTATGCTACTTTGCCCTAAGACATGGTCAACAGGTTGTATGAGGGGAGAGATGGTAAGATGGGTCGCTGAGAGGATAGACCCAGAAGCAGTGAATACCATGGCTACCTGGCCCAATCTGGTGTCACCAGAATAATTGAGGCCAGTTGGCTGCCGAGTTTCAGGAGCACTCTGAGGAGTAGAGGGCAAGGAGGGAAGGCATAAAGAAACCTGCCTGTCCAATCCAGGGCCAGTGTATTCAGAGGAAGATACCCCATGGCTGGGGGTCTGCAACAATACAGGGGAAGCTGGTGGTTCTCCTCGGCGGTAAAACAGGTGAACAACTGTGGTACCCCACCTCCTGAAAATTGCTGCAAACTCCTGCTTGTTCAAGGACCATTCATGGTGCCCTTGACAGATTCTGCTGAGGGCCTCTGCCAGGGTGTTGTCCTTCCCTGGGAGATTTATTGCTGATAGCTGGACATCTAGAGAGTAGGCTAGTGTCCAGACTTTAATTGCTTCTGTACAGAGCTTGGAGGACCTTGTTCCTCCCTGCTTGTTGATGTATTACATTGTGGTTGTCTTGGCCGGTTTTATCTGAACTGACTGACCCTCTGTGTGTGATGAGAAACCTTGCAGGGCTAGTAGTGTACTGCCCTCAGTTCTAGCAGGCTGATATGGAGTCTGGACTCTGAGGGAGACCAGGTGCCACTGACTGACTGCCTAAATGTGCACCCTATCCCAGTAGGGAAGCATCTGTGGTGATTACCAGCGTGGGATCCCTCTGTTGGAAACATACCTGTGTCCCGGCGGCGGCTCCCGAGGGAGACGCGGTAGAGAAGCCCTTGTCCCGGTGCCTCTCCTTATCCTTCTTCCGATGACCTTCGGGGGAAGTGGACGCCTGCCTCAGTTTTTTGAGCTCCTTCTCCATGGAATTCATCCTTTTCTTCAAAATATGGGCTTCCAGGGATTGCTGCCACCTTTTCCGGGGAGCCACGTTGAAGCTGAGGCAGTGCTGGCACTTCTCGACCGGGTGATCGGGGCCTAGGCAGAACAGGCACAGGGTCTGACCATCCTTGTGCGGTAGTTGGCCGCCACACGAATCGCACTTATTTTTGTGCTCGGAGGGTGTAGGGGACGACATACACCAATGATGGTACCGGACGTTAGTCGAAAAAACAAATTATTTCGGTAAAACCGACGAAGATTGGGCTGACGAAGCATGAACTTTTCCGTGAGGCGCTGCACGAGCCAACGGCGGGAAAGAACTGGAAGGCAGGTGTCAGGGACCGCCCCTTTATACCGATGTCTCCTGATGTGGGGGCAGTCCCTCGCCAGGGACTGCTAGCTAGAAATTTTTCCGTGGGGTCCTGCCGCCTGCCGACGTCAGTCCTATATGTAATTACCTACTGCAAGAGCCCTCTCGAAGTAAGATCATTGCTTACACCTGGGACATGGACTTCTGTCAGGAAAAGGCTGTGCTGAATCGCCCAGTACCAGACTCTCATTGCCTCTCTGCAGAGAGGGTACGAATGAGTTCCTCCCCGTTTGTTGATGTACCACATCATGGACATGTCTGTCTGGACTAGAAGTGGCCCCGGGTACCAGAAGAGACTAAAACGCTTGGAGGGCATAAAGGACCGCCCTGGTCTCCAGAATGCTGATGTGGAGCATGAGCTCCTGATCGGATCAAGACCCTGGTGTCTTGTGAATCCCCAGATGGGTTCCCCAGCCCAAGTCTGAGGCACCCGTGGTGAGGATTTGGGTTGGGACAGGGGATTGAAAAGGGGTTCCCCTGGAAAGGTTGGAGAGATCCTGCCACCAGCGAAGATTTCTCTGGAGGCTGTTGGAGATCATGACCTTCTGGTTCATGTTGTCCATCCTCTGATCCCATCGGACTCAAGAGACCATTGGGTGACCCTCATGTGAAATATGGCCAGGGGTACAGTAGCGATGGCCGCTGCCATCAGTCCCAAGAGACGAAGCACGGAATGTGCTGGGATCCATCCAGCCTGGGCCACAAGAGTGGCCTGAGCAACCAGTGTCGTGGCTCGATCCGATGGCAGAAAAGCTCTGCTCTGAACTGTATCTAGTACTGCTCCAATGAACTGGAGACGTTGAGAAGGTACTAGCTGGGATTTGAGGAAGTTGACCGTAATACCCAGGAGACTGTATAAGCTCAGAGTGAAAGAGAAAGACTCTTCAAGGCTGAAAGCAGAGGGTGCTGCGAGGAGCCAGTCGTCCAGGTACAGGAAGACATAGCTGCCCTGGCGGCGAAGGAATGCCACTACCACCGCTAAACATTTCATGAACACCCGAGGTGCCGAGAAAAGGCCAAAGCGGAGCGCTCAAAACTGAAAATGGTTCTCCATAAAAGTAAAACTGAGAAAGCGGTAGTGGGCCGGGAGGATAGGGATGTGCAGGTAAGCATCCTGCATATCCAGGGAGCATAGCCAGGAGTTTGGATGGAGCAGGGGGAGGAGCCCCTGAAGAGTCAACATACGAAATTTCTTGTACTCGACGAAGATGTTTAGTGTACTGAGGTCCAGGATCAGTCTCAGGCCGCCAGTCTTCTTTGGGACTAGGAATAAGTGGGAGCAAAATCCCCTTCCTATTTGGTTTGGAGGGGCAGGTTCTATGGCCTTCATCAGAAGAGCTTGGATTTCTTGAGAAACAATGGGGACCTAATCCCATGGATAGAAAGACCGTCCCGGCAGTAGAGGAGCTGGGATCTCGAGAAACTCTACTGAGTGACCCTGCTGGATGAGCTGAAGCACCCAAGACTCTGCGGTGACAAACCTCCAACCATCCAGGTGGAGGCCGACTCTCCCTCTGACTGGTTCCTCCCGACTTAAGGGAGGGAGTGGAAGGAGGGGAAAGGAGTTTTAGCCCCAGAGGCTTGTCTGGGAACTTGGTCTGTGGGGTTTGAGCTCCTGAGCCAGGGGCACGCCTCCGGACGCTTAGCCCGGTTCTTGTTCCGCCTTCTTTGGCAGCGAAAAGGCTGCTTTTTCTGACCCGTCCTGTATATGGAGCGCACGTCTCATAAGGATCGTCCACTCTCCTGCAGCCCTATGATAATGTCTTTGGCATTGCTGCCAAAGAGGACGGAACCCCTAAAGGCGTCCAAAGGAAGACTGTACATCCTCGCCAGGCATACTATACTTAGCCAGGAAGATGTCTGAGAACAGATTCCCGTGGCTGCCGCTCTAGCCACTGTGTCCACTGAGTTGTACGTCGCTCAGGGCGCGTGACGACACGAGGACTTACCCATCCTGACCTTGTCCAGGAGTTTCTTCCTAAGATTTTAATCCTGAACCTCAAGGAGGTCCCTTTCCAGCTCTGAATGTGAAGCTTTTTGGAAAGCAACCACGTACGAGACATAGTTGAGGGATCATGCAGCACACGAGGAAGAAAAGTATATCTTTCGTCTGAACTGGTCTAACTGACGAGAGTCCTTGTCCAGAGGCAAGGAACTCAGGTGTTTCGGTTGGGTTGACCGGTTGTGAGTGGCTGTGCTTACCATGGAGTCAGCCTTGGGATGGGTGGTGAGATGAAGAATCCTTCTGGGGAGATAGTAAGTGCGGTCTGCTTTCCTGGAGACCGCTGGGATGGAGGATGGTTGTTGCCATATTGTGGTCACCAAGTCCTCATGTGATCTCATCCATGGAGGAATAGATAGAAACATAGACTTTGACGGCAGAAAAGGACCACTTGGCCCACCCAGTCTGCCCATTTCCCTACCTACTGGATAAGCTGCAGATTCTAGTTAACCAACAGCCTGCTTCCTGCAACCCTGCACTATAATTGCTTTGTGTCTGTCCCAAGCATGTTTGAATTCCCCCACTGTTTTAGACCCAACGACCTCCTCAGGAAGGCTGTTCCATGTATCCACCACTCTCTCCGTGAAAAAGAATTTCCTCACATTACCCCTGAGCCGTCCCCCCTCTATCTTTAAACTGTGCCCCCTTGTTCTTACACATCTCTTTTTCTGAGAGATGCTACCCTTCTGGACTTTGTTGATTCCCTTGAGGTACTTGAACGTTTCTATCATGTCCCCCCTGTCCCTCCTTTCATCAAGGGTATACATATTAAACTCTCTCAGTCTCTCTTCATATGGTTTCTGATGTAGACCTTGCACCATTTTAGTTGCCCTCCTCTGGACTGCTTACATCCTGTCTATGTCCTTGCGTAGTGAGGTCTCCAAAACTGCACACAGTACTCCAGATGGGGTCTCACCAACTGTCTGTATAGAGGGATAATCACTTCCCTTTTTCTACTTGTGATGCCCCTTCCTATGCATCCCAGTATCCCCCTGGCTCTCCTTACTGACTTCTCACATTGCTTACCCACCTTTAGGTCATCTGATATGACTACTCCCAGGTCCCTTTCCATTTTTGTTGTTGTTAGTACCTCCCCTGCTATTGTGTACTCTCTCCTGGGTTTTGTTTCCCAGGTGTATTACTTTGCACTTTCACCGAATCTAAGTTGCCATATGTCTGACCATTCCTCCAACCTTGCCAAGTCCCTTCTCATCTTTTCTACCCCCTCTTGTGTATCAACTCTGTTACAGATCTTTGTGTTATCTGCAAAGAGGCATACCTTTCCCTCCAGACCCTCTGCAATGTCACTTATAAAGATGTTAAAGAGGATTGGACCCAGTACTGAGCCCTGAGGTACTCCACTAGTAACCCCCCCTTTCTTCGGAATGTGGATAGGATCGGACGTAGTGAGATCCAGGTGTTCCGCCAGTCTTTTTCATTGCGGATTCACCTCTTTGGAAGGCCAGCCTCCAGCTGCCTGTATGGAGCATAAAAGGTCTCCGAAGGAAGGGTCCTCTGGAGAAGATTTGATGGACTCCTTAGGGGGAACCTCAACAGGAGATGGGGTCTGAAGGTTCGGAGTCAGACTCTGTGTCGGAGGGCTCGGAGCCACTGTGTATGGAAGGATCCACCCCAGCAGATCCCACAGTTAATGAGCCTGAGGCTCTGCCCGGAGGGGGCAGTGGGGGAGGGGCCCTGGATAGAGGCATATCCCCCACAGACTGAGTTCCGACAAAAGTTGGGTTCTGGTGTCATGCCACCAAGGTGGGGCCAACTCACGGTCCAGTGGGGGAGGAAGAGGCTGAAAGTTAGGGTAGCCTGGGTACTGCCATGATGGGTAGTGAAAACCCTGCAAAGTTTGTTGATAAAGAGTAACCAGGATAAACCGGCGTCTGGTATCCCAGCGTCACGGGCACAGGGCCTGGCGTCGGATATTGTGGAGCCGACGGTGGGCCGCCCGGAGGCGGGACAATGGGTTTTGGACCCGGGAACCCGTTTGAAGGATCTGGTCCTGCCAGGGGATGTGCCAAGGCGCCACTAGGAAGCGCGGGGTCTGGGAGGGCCCGTGAAGGTCCTGAGGGAGGAGGCTCCATGGAAAGATCCCTGGCCGGCGACAGACTGCCATCCGGAGACTGCAGTAGGCCTGGCGAGGGGGGACGATCCTGAAGGAGCCCCGACAGCAAGTCCGAATGAGATCCTGCTGGAAGAAAAATAATCGGATCCAGTGGCAAGTCCCTGGGATGGATGACCCTGGGGGACGAGAGGTCGCTCTGCCGCTCACTCTATCCAACTTCGGGGGCCAAACTGGGGCCTGATGGGAGAGTGGGAAGGTCCGGGCGGGCGACAGAGGAGCAGTCTATCGACTGATCGGACTGCGCCAGGCTAGTGGTGGCCGGAAGACTGCCGCTACGCTGATCGGCAGGAGCCGTGCGCCCTTCGACGGAATCGAGGGGTGTCTTATCGGTTAGGCAAAGCGATTTAAAAACCTCAAGAGAGGCTACCCCCAGATGCCCACTCACCTCGGCAGCAGAGGGAGAAGGTGCCTGGCCCAAAGAGGCGGACAGTGCAGTAGTAGAAGTACTCACGGTTTGGGAAGGCCTCCCGCATGGCGACGGACTCCGGTCCTGGTTTTCTTCTTTTTAGGGGCCGGCGACGACGACCTTTCCCTCAATTCATGAAGCTCCTTTTCCATCGACACCAGTCGTCGAGTCAGGGGGTGGGCCTTGAGGGTCCGCTTACGCCTGGTTGAAGGCCTGGCAGATGGAGCACTCCTCAGTGTTGTGCTTGGAAACAAGGCAGAGGAGACAGCGGGAATGGTCGTCCCCATGCGGGATTTGGGCACTGCACTTTGAGCACTTCTGTCTACAAGACATCAAATGTATGAAAATTTGAAGAGAAAATTTACTAAGAGGCGAAGAAAACTTTGACTAAAAACGCAGACGTCTGATCACTGTTCTATCTCGTGCCGAACGTTACTGAGACGACGGCGGGAAAGAACTGAAGAGCGGGCGTGGGACCACCCCTTTTATAGTCGAGCCGACGTCACATCACCTGATGTTGGAGTCCCCGCTGATGATTGCTATCTACAAGTTTGCTGTTCGGACCCGACGCCAGGGGGCACAGTCCTACATGTGAAGACCTACTGCAGAAACCCTCTTGAAGTAAGATCTATGTATTTTATATGCAATTAATTCTCAGTTGCTCTTGAAAAAGGGACAGTCTGTCTTAGTGAGCTAGTATCCAGTCAATATAGCGTGAGCAAAACCTGGGTGGTGAAAATAGCATCGGGAAAAATAGCGAACAGAATAAAACAGTGTTGGGATGTTATCACGCATCCGCACCCCGGACTGTCACCCTCCCAGGGTTACCAATAGTAAATTACCCCCCGGATGCGCAGTCATCGAATGCATGTTTTTTGCTCTCATCATTTTGTCTGCGCAATTACTGACTGTGCCTTTCTGCTCACGCTATATTGACCTAGAGTCTAGACCCCCGTGAGCCTAACCAAAATCCAACTAAAATAAAAAAAACAAAAGTAACAGCATTCCTGAGAGCTGAATGCATCAAAAGAATAAACAAGGAGAGACTGAAAAAGGTGTACCGGGATATAGTATGTACAAGAAAATAACTGACCAGCAGTTCATGAGCAAAGTATCTATTTCTTTACCTTTTCAGGGGGTTTAGGAAAACACAGAGTAAACAGCATTTCAAAAAGCAGTATCAGGGCACTGCAGTATATAGTGTGCGCTACTGAACACTGTTAACATTTACCTTATTATTCAGTGCCCAATGTTTAATTACGTATTAAAATTGTTAATAAAGGTAGTCTTAAATCTCCAACTGTGAGATGAACTTGCTGAGATAGAGGCAGTATAGCGCAGTGGTTTAAGGCTCTGAGATGCAAACCTGGAGTCCTGGGACTGAATCTCACAGCCCCCCACTTGCATACTGTATGACCCTGAGCCAATCACTTAACTTCCTTGTGCCCCCAGGTCGCATCTGTAAACAAGCTTTCAGCTAAGTCTCTCTCTCCTGGTAAAAAAATAAAATAAAAAATAAACTGGCACACAATGTCTTAAGCCATGACGTCAATGGAGTGAGCATTCCAGATACTTTAGCTTACTGCACCCTTAAGGCAGAGTGTTCTTCTGTTTGGAAATTTGCCCAGTCTGTGTACTTCATCATATATATATATATTTTTTTTTTAATCCATTTTTAATACTCCTCCCCTGGCACCCCTGCCAGACACTCCTTAAGTGCACCAACACCCCACCACCAGCTCGACCCGCACCACCATCTCCTGACCCTGTCTCGCGAACTTACCAGGGTAACCAGACATACCCCTGTGTCGGGAGGGTCCATCTCCTTCAGGGAGGAAGCACCAGCAGGCACAACTACATATCCCTGGAGGTTGCCGCCAGGTCGGTCCAGGCTGTCCGGGTCTTCATGGAAGTGCGGGGCGGGCACTTGTCATCCAGTCGGCAGGAGGCCCATTTTCAAATTTTCTCAGCCCACCCCACACAGTAGCCTACCTAAGGACAGCATCCTGAGGTGGGAACATACAGCAGAGCGTATCAAAGCTTCATCGCCCCAGCTCATCCCCAATCCACCTCCACGAGCCCAAGCTCATCCCACCCCCCGGGAGGGAAGCATCCAATGGATGTTTGTGAATCCCCTCCCTGCCGGTCTCTGCTCCTGGTACCTGGGCTCAGGGTGCGAACCCGGGTCACCAGCATGCTGAGCGAACCCTTTTGCTTGGCGCCACCGAGCCGGCCATCACATTAATCAATACTTAACTTGTGTATTAGAAGGCTGACCTCCCAGCACAGTGGTAGCACTACCGCCTGCAACGCTGATGACTCGAATTTGGAAAGGAATACAAAGAGTCAGAAGGCTGGCCCGGCATGAGGTAGGATGAGAGTCCCATGAACTGCTTTTCTCCGGGGGGCTGGGAATACACTAACCGAGACCGGATTGTAGAGGAGGATCTGATGGCAGACATCTGCAGAGCATGTGTGGAAACACGCACTTTTGCGCAGACATCACTGCATGTCCGCATCTGCAGGGGAAACTAAAGGAAGAGAACTCTAGGATCAGCACCTCATAAAGCCTCCTCACTCTCTCCCATGACGCTCCAGCCCAGACACAGACTCTGCAGGACTACAGGTGGATTTCGGTCACTACCCTTGGGAGCCTCACCATTTGGGGTAAGCTATGAGGACAATAGTTAGGACAGTTTGAAGAGGATGCCGAGTGGGGAGACTTGGGGGCTCTGATATGGGGTAATCCCTGCCTGAAACCTAGAGCATAAACAGAATAAAAAAAAACTAACACTTGTGTATTAGATTTTGAAATACACAAGTATCAATTAGTATGATAAAGTAATTGAACAGTGCAAAGAAAAAATTACTCACCTTAGTAATGTTGTTTCTTCTAATGGAGTCTTGCTGTATTCTGACATATGCAGTGATCTCCAACCCTTGAACTGCACCGGAGAACAAAGAGTTAACTTTCCAAGCAGGGCATGGAACGCTGAGCTCGAGCTCAGTTGAAGCCTCTGTCTGCTGCTGTTTAAACTCCAACCGCCAGATCTTTACGAGCTATACTCATTGGGCATTCTGTGTGGAAACTGTAAACTCACACTAGCCAACTGGCAACTAAATTTGATACAAAGGGTTTTTTGGTTTCAAAGCAAAGACTCAAGTCAGGAAACCCAAAAAACAAAACACAACACACCCAAAATAAAAGAGGTGTGAGATAAAAGGGGGGCAACTCTAGGTGCCAACATTGCTCCCTGCCCACCCACATCCCAAAGACCAGGTTCTGAGAGGGAGGTTAAGTCAGAATACAGCAAGACTCCATTAGAAGAATTATTACTAAGGTGAGTAATTTTTTCTTCAAACAACATGAAGTCTTGCTGTATTCTGACATATGCAGACTACTAGCAGTACCTCAAGGAGGAGGGACAGAACCTACTTAGGGAATAGGCTCTGAAGCACTGTTGCCAAACCGAGCATCACTCCTAGCCTGGATATCCAGAGAGTAATGCTTGGTGAATGTATGGACTGTTTTCCAGGTGGCTGCTTGACAAATTTCTAAGATAGGAATATCCCTGGCAGCAGCCAGGGAAGCAGCTGTACCTCTAGCAGAGTGAGCCCTCAGGCCTGAGGGTGGGGTTCTACTCAATTTCTCATAGCAGAATTGTATACAAGAGACAATCCACCTGGCAATAGATCTTTTAGTGGCAGGTTTGCCCTTACCAACCTCCCCATAAGTGAGGAACAACTGGAGGGACTCAAACCTGTGACCCTTTGTGCGGTCTATGTAGTAGCTAAGGGCTCTTTTTACGTCCAGGCTATGCAACCTCCTCTCCCCAGAGGAGGAAAGGTCAGTGAAGAAAACATGGAGAGACAGACTGATTAAGGTGGAAATCTGAAACCACCTTGTGTGGGTCTTGGAAAAACACATAATGAAATCCGTTTTTTTTTTTTTTTAGAACTGATACAGACCGGTTACCACACTCTAATAAAGATATGTTTTTTTTTTTTTTTTTTTTTTTTTTTTTTTACACACAAACCTTGATCAGTTCAAACCGAACCGATCCAATGTTTACAAGTTCCATACAGAAACTAATATAGAAAACCTATCTAGTACTCACGGTACCACAGACAGACTTAAACTGACAGGTTTAGAAGCAGAAATTCAGTTGAAACCGAGCGAAAAAACGACACTTTAACTGACTTTTTTTGAACCGGGCGAAGGAGAAATCTCCGGAGCGACTGTTCAGTGAGGCGGAGTAAAGAATCTGGCGGTTGGAGTTTAAACAACAGCAGACAGAGGCTTCAACTGAGCTCGAGCTCAGCGTTCCATGCCCTGCATGGAAAGTTAACTCTTTGTTCTCCGGGGCAGTTCAAGGGTTGGAGAGGATTGGAGATCACTGCATATGTCAGAATACAGCAAGACTTCATGTTTGAATA
This sequence comes from Neoceratodus forsteri, assembly GCA_016271365.2. Lineage (NCBI taxonomy): Eukaryota > Metazoa > Chordata > Ceratodontiformes > Ceratodontidae > Neoceratodus > Neoceratodus forsteri. The sequence goes on along the minus strand of CM057451.1, from coordinate 947,407,413 downwards.
TCCTAAAATAAAAATACTATACTATGAGTGTACAGAAATTTCTCTGGAGTGCTCTGGCCATCGTTTATGATGTTTGTCCCCATTTTTTGTTTGCTCCAGAGTTGAAGACGTAAACAGTCATTGTTTATAATTTTAAGATGCTATGAAGAACATGATGCACTGAAAAATGACAAAGTAAATATGAACAGAGTACATAAGGAAAAGCTATATACTACGGGGCCCTGCAACTGCTTTTAGAAATGGTGCTTTAACATGTCAATCAATGTCTTCTTTTTTCATATAGCTTTTTACCCTTCAGGCTTGCTGTCTGCTCCCATCTCCACCTCCCCCAAACCAGATGCCACATCTCCCAGGTTTACCCCTGCACAGGCTCCCCTATAGACTGCCCCCCCATGGTGGGGCTGCAGGGGGACGCCATGCCCCCCATCCCGTGAACATACCCAGAAAGCACTGAGGCATCCAGGAGGTTGTGCAGGTCCAGGGAGGCACACAGTGTGCCAGCCAATCCTCGGGTCTCCTCTTCCATTTTTCTGTCCCTTGTGCAAGCTAAGACAACACAGGGTGTGTGGAGGTGCACATATGCCCCAGAACCTGTGCCTCTCCCCCACCCTGAGACGCTCATGTCTGCCGTTCGTACACTCGGCACTGCCACCAGAATTCCACCTGGGGTCAGCAAAGAGCCAAGATGGCAAGCCTCCATTATTCAGGCAAGGAGAGCTGCTTGGTGGCTACTACATCTACTGCAGGCACATCCCCTGGTCAACCCCCGACAACCCAAGCCCATTCCCAAGCTAAGGCCTTCAGTGTGGCGTGAGGTAAGGTGCTCCTCAGCACCGCCAGGCTGGCTAGTCAATCTCTTTATTCATCATTCGTTTTCACCACAGTAAGATCAGGACAATGAGATTGACGCATTGTTTTGTTTTTCAATAAGACATTAAAAATGAGAATATCACACCCCAGGATCTGATGCCATGCTCCCCCCAAACACACGCACACTTGTCTGGAGCCAGGTCTCCCTCCACCCACACCCAACACCTTCAACCATATGTGTGTACACAGAGACACAGATCTACAGTCATGCCCCCCGACAAACACACATCTGTGTCCCTCCCTCCTCCCCAGCATACACACATACCCCAACCATTGTTCAACCCCCCAAAAAAAAAACATGCATATTTTGGAGGCATGCCCAACCCTACTCATTTCTGGAGCCATGTCTCCTCCCAATGTCTGAAGCAATGTCATTCCTACCTCCTTCCTCTCTGGTGCCATGCTGACCACACACACACACACACACACACACACACACACACACACACACCCACCCACCCATCTACCCTTGTTTGAAGCCATGCCAGTGTCTCATGCCATAAACATACACACACGCGCACCCCACATGTGCATGTACGCGCAGACACACACACACACACACACACACACACACACACACACACACACACACACACACGTGTCTGGAGCCACGTAGTGCTGCAATCATGGCTCTGTCCCCCTGAGCCACAAAGGGGCAATCCTGTCACAGCAGGAGCCATCCATTCTCCATAAATCAGGAAGTGTCCGAGACGGACACTCAGCACTGCCTCTGCTGACTGATGTGTGACTACCCAGGCTCAGGATGTGAACCTGGGACTTCAGTGTCTTAAGCTGTGCTGTTTGCCCCTTGGCCATCAGATGGCTAGTTGTATTTTGTTATGAAGCCTGGTCAGGGCATGCAAAAAACAATAGAAAATTCCATGCAGAGGGTTGCAAGAGAGGTTTCCAAAAAGGAGAAGACTGGAAAAGTGGCATGAATGCACAGGACAACTTATTTTCTATCCGAGCCCCATTTAACGTGGATGCCTTTCCAGAGCAGCAGAACATGTTGCAGCTGCCGGACAGAAATCTGTACTAAACCTCTCCTGCAGTACTGGGGTTCAAAAAATGGGGCACTTATTAATACAGGAAATCCCACCAAGGCAGTATATGTGCAGCGATATCCTTACCCTGGGCCATCTTGCTGATTTTTCGGTTCCACAAACTCCTTGCCCATTTTCATTCTTTCCCATTCTTCCTTCCTGGTTTTGATTTTCCTTGGATTCAGATTTCCCCGGTTGGGATTATCCTTCTTCTCTTTCTAAATAAAGATATGAATGAAATGCATGAATAAATGGTTAATGTGAACATTTTCGTTCCTGATTCGACTCTCCATGATCGTTTCTTTGGCCATACGTTATGGCAGATTCAAACTCTAGAGGGACAGCCGCTATAGTCTACCCTTTCTCAAGCTGATCCACCTCAAACAGAACCCTGCCCTACTCGTGGATCCACATTTAATTTTAACTTTGGTGTTTCAAAGGAAGCAAGGGAAAGACCAAATATTTTTGATATCTGTTGAAAAACATACTATTCACAGGGACAGAGTACCGTTGTGCAGGCGTGGAGCAGCCAGCATGTGCCCCACCCTTCTGTAAGGTTTCCCTGGTGTATTTACTCCCTAGGACACCGTGCTTGCCTGTCTCCCTCTCCCGGACTCCTCTTTGACCCCTTGCTAGCCCACTGAAATGAACTAAGTCTGGGTCACGGATCCAGATCACCTGTATGAGGGTCTCCCCAGCTGATGAGTTATTAGGCCAGCCCAGGATTTACATATATTGAAGCAGGACTAGGACGTCACAGTATCTAATTCTGATAATATGATGACTGCGTCATGTGATACAATGGTTATTGTTGGGCTGGCAGTATAGCCTAGATGTTAGACTAAGGAACTGTGAATGAGCCTGGTACATCCAGCAGACCTGGGTTTGATTTCCATAACTTGCATACTGTGTGACCTTGAGTAATGCACTTAAACCTCCCCTGTACTTCCGGGTCACTTGTGTAAACAGACACAGTGCCTAGTGAGCCTTATCCAGTTACCAAAGAATAATAATTAACCCCCCAAAAAGTATCATGGACGCAGTCATTTGTGTACAAAACATCCCTTTGAACTCATGTGTTGGGGAAAGTCACACAGGAAACACAGTTGTTTCTAAAGCACACACCCAAAAATGAGTTAAAAGGCCTAAAAAAAATTAAATAAAACAGTTATCAAGGTACTGGAAATTATTTCAAAATATTTACCAGAAATAGCGTTTCCAGGTATGTCCTGGGGAGGAGGAATGGGGACAGTACAACAGGTTACAAAAATGAAAGCCTACTGTATGTTAAACAAATAAGTAGTACCAAAGTCAAACAAGTTGAGCTAGATGGAGACTCTGACGATCAATAAAATAAAGTGCAAACAGCAGCAAAATTGTAAGGTGAAAAAAAAGCAGTGAAGAGTTCAGTGGGTAGAGTGGTGGAAAACTGGGGGGAGGGGGGCAAGGGGGAATGCATTAGGGTTAGGGCAGTGACAGTGAGGAACTGGACCGCGGCAATATACAGCCCAGAATCAGAGGCAACTACAGCAGTGAGGAGAGATCTGAGTGAATGGGAGGAAGAGAAATTACGAATGGTAAAAGGGGTTGGGGGAGACCCACACTTTGGGAAATGGAAGAAGGCAGCTTGGCCAGCAGATTGACGGGGTGGGGGAGTGAGCCAGAGAGATTCAAAAGGAGTAGGAGGTATAGGAGGGGGCCGAGGAGGGAGAGACCCAAGCTAGAATATGCAGATGAACTTAACGCAGTGAACAGGGCACCTGGCATCAATGGAAGGAAAGGGAAGAATACAGTGAACTGCGAGGAGTTCTGGGCGGCAATCAAAGGCAAACCTGCAAAGCGGTGAAAGAGGGGCTCCAGTTTGTCTAAGGTGCACCTGGGAGCAGAACTGTAACCATATGAACATAAGAAGAAGCCAGCAGAAGGCGGCCATTTGGTCTATTTCGTCTACTCATATTGCAGGGTCCACAACTTGAGCTAATGTCCCTGCCCCCCCACTCCTCCCATCCTCCCTACCTTCCACCATGCCCATCCCAGCCTCTCTTGAAGCTGCTCACTGTCTTCATTGAGACCACCACTTCTGGCAGTGCATGCCAAGTGTCCACCACCCTCTATGTGAAGAAATGCTTCATGACCTTTCTCCTAACCCCCCCAGCTTAAGATTGTGCCCCCTCATGTTATGGTTGCCACTCAGCTTAGAGACCCTCCTTATCCACCTTATTTATCCCTTTCAAGTACTTGAAAGTCCCAATCATGTCCCCTCTCTCTCTACTTTCCTCCAGGGAGTACATGTTCAGTGCCCTCAACCTCTCCTCTTATGCCTTACCCTGCTGACCTGCTATCATCTTCGTAGCCCTCATCTGATCCTTCTCCAGCAGGTTAATGTTCTTTTTTTTCCTTAGGTGCGGGCACTAGTACTGAAGTACATATTCCCATAACTTATTGACAAAGTCACTATGCTGACTGCTTTTATGTACTACATTCAATTCATGGTACCCATCTTAAACCCATTGTACCCTGTTTTTATAGTGAGTGCTGCAATCTTTGCAGATGCTAATGTTGCCTCCTACTACACTTTTAGGGACAAAATTTATCGTACTGATAATTATGTTGCTGCTAGTTACCTACTGTACCAACTTTAACCGTATCTGATTTTATTAGCCCAAATGTTTGTAATGCCTTCAGCCTAATTTGTAACTGTTTTTCACTTGTCTGTTCCTTTAACTGTTCTCTCCTGACATTGAACCTTTGTAAGAGAGACTCTGGCTCAAGGGTATTGTAATCCGAGATTGAAATAAATAAACTAAATATAAGTGAAGACTGGGTGAATCATCTTCGAGGTGATCTCTATGAACTGGAAGTGGGATACTTGCTTTATCCTTGTAAAGAGCACCAAGTTTGGCCTGAATCTTCTGGTGGATGGCATTCACATGAACTCAAATCAAGGTGGCAATCCAACCAGACTCTGAGGTACTTAAAGGAGGAGACATCCTCAATCGCAACACCATCGAGGGTATGGAAAGAGAGAAGGGGATGAGCCTAGTAAGTCCCACTAGGACTGTACTGGACCTTTAAATACTACAAGTAATTCTCCTACCAGTAACACCCTGCCTGTCATTCTCTATATGTTATTCCAGCAAAAGATCCAGGGTTGTAAGAGGTTAAAAGCAGCACAAACAGACAGGCTCTAAGGGTATATGGGTAAGTAGCAGCAGTTGAGCCTGTGGGCTTAAAGGACCGCGATTTGTAACTGGCAAACTATACTGGGTGCTTGGGATCAGCACTAGTCAATGCTTAAGATAGGAGGCACATTCCTACATGTTTTGATGCAGGAATGGTAATCATATAACTGGACACAAAGGCCCTTACAAAGGCTCTCAGTGTGAGCTGGGAAGTGAGAGAAAGACAGTACACTCCAATGCCAAGCAGCCAGAAACTAAGAGCAGCAGGTTTTATCTTGAGTACTGCATGCAATTCTGGAGACCCCATCTCCGCAAAGACAGACAGAGTGGAGGCTGTTCAGAGGAGGGCAACCAAAATGGTGCAAGGTCTGCACCAGAAGACATACGAGGAGAGACTAAAGCAGCTTAATATGTATACCCTTGAGGAAAGGAGGGAGAGGGGGGACATGATAGAAACTTTCAAGTATCTCAAGGGAATTAACAAGGTACAAGAGGGTAGTATCTTTCAGAAGAAGAAGTGTGCAAGAACAAGGGCACAATTTGAAGATAGAGGGGGGATGGCTCAGAGGTAATGTTAGAAAGTATTTTTTCACAGAGAGAGCTGTGGATGCATGGAACAGCCTTCCTGAGGAGGTGGTGGAGTCAGGAACAGTGGGAGAATTAAAGAATGCATGCGACAGGCATAAGGCAATTCTAGTGGGGAGGCAGGAGGAAGTAAGCTGTTTAACTAGAATCTGCAGCTTATCCATCCGGTAGGGAAATGGGCTGACTAGGTGGGCCAAGCGGTCCTTATCTGCCATCAAATGCTATGTTTCTATGTAGCAGCAGAAAGCGGTCTGCCAAGCTGGCTGGTCATCCCCCCCTTTTCTTTTTTGTTAATTGTTTACCTATGACTTTGACCACAGAAGAAATAAATATACAATGAAGGTCAGCATTCAGAACTGAATGTGTGTGTCCCTTATATAACTGCTTGCAACCTTCAAGGACTTAAGAATGACAATCCCTTTTGCCCAGATTTCCCTTGTTCATGCCCCGAGCCCGATATGTACATTGCATACCGGAGCCATTAATAGCTCTGACTATACAGGACCCTTATGTGCACCCCCACAGCTGCTCCCTGGCTCATACAGCATTCTCGGAACAGCTGTAGGAGGCTGTTGGTGCACCACTAGGGACACTTCCTTTCTAAATGCCAGGGAGAGGAATGTCAGGATCACCCAGATAAACTCTTAATTACTAAACTCACAGTTAAGTCAAAAAATCAAAACCGGTTGTAAAAATGCTAATCTGGCCCTGCCTCACAATGAGGTGGGGCCCAATTACAGGTAGAAGTTTTCTTTTAAAAAGTTAGAACTGAGCCATGTCTTAATGTTACAGAAGTGAGAAGATAAATGCATGAGCAACATCAGTCAAAACAAGGCAAAAGGGCTGCAGTGGAGTGGAGGGCCACTTCGCATGCTTTAGACCTAGGTTCATGCTCTAAGCTTGCAATGCCTGGTGTGGAAGCAAGCAAGGGGTGGATGCCTGTCTTGCTTTATTGCTGCTTATGGCATTAGGTGGAAACGGCCAGCTCACAGAATGGAGTGTTATCACCCTTAGCCAGTAAAGGGCACTCCCTATCTCCAGGACCTTCTCAGCAAAGGGGTGGGGGGGGGGGGGGAGAGGGCGCTAGTTAGAGACTGAACAAGTATGGGAAATATGCATCACTTGGAGATCCAGAGAAAGGCAAACCTGAACTTGATACTCAGAGTGGGAGCTGGGGACAATGGCAGAACTGAAGGAGAGCCCCCCCGGTGCCCGGCGAGGAGCTATGAATGTAGGGAAAACAATGAACTGTGCATAATCAGCCCATAAATGAGATTTAAATCAAAGTGAGTTAATGACTTGCCCAAGAGGTACCACATAAATGAAAACTAGAAACTCCTTTGGAACTAGGAAATGCAATGTCTGATGGTCTCCCAAATTTCCAGTTACATTACATTGGACACTATACAGCTGAAACTTTCCAAGTATTAGTGAGGGGCAATTCTAGTTTGCTTCAGTGTTTAAAAAAAAAAAAAAAAGGGGTTTGCATTGAAGACAGCACACAGTTACTGGATTGTCAATGTGTAATTAAGAACTGCAAAAAGGTTAGCTACTTACCAGTAACAGTAGATCTCATCTCCCATATACAGCCGCACCTCAGAAACCATAAGTCTTAAACACAGAAACATAGAATTTGACTGCAGATAAGGACTGCTTGGCCCACCTAGTCTGCCCATTTCCCTACCTAATGGATAAGCTGCAGATCCTAGTTAACCAGCAGCCTACTTCTTTCTGCCCCCAGCCCCTAGAATTGCCTTATGACTGTCCCATGCATACTTGAATTCCACCACTGTTTTTGACTCCACAACCTCTTCCGGAAGGCCGTTCCATGCATCCACAACCCTCTCTGTGAAAAAATACTTCCTTAAATTACCTCTGAGCCACCCCATCTCTATCTTCAAATTGTACCCCCTTGTTCTTGCACACCTCTTATTTTGAAAGATGCTACCCTCTTGGACTTTGTCGATTCCCTTGAGGTACTTGAAAGTTTCTATCATGTCCCCCCTCTCCCTCCTTTCCTCGAGGCTATACATAGTAAGCTCCTTAAGACTCTTCATATGTCTTCCGGTGCAGAGCCTTCACCATTTTAGTTGCCCTCCTCTGGACAGCTTCCATCCTATCTATGCCTTTGAGGAGACTGGGTCTCCAGAACTGCACGCAATACTCCAGATGGGGTCTGACCAGCTGTCTGTACAGAGGGATAATAACTTCCTGTTTTCTACTGGTGATGCCTTTCCCTATGCATCCCAGTATCCCCCCAGCCCTCCTTGCTGCCCTCTCACATTGCTTGCCCACCTTTAGGTCATCTGATATGATCACCCCAGGTCCCTTTCCATTTTTTTGTTGTTAGTATCTCACCCCCACTGTGTACTCTTCCCTGGTTTTATTTCCCAGGTGCATTACCTGCACTTCTTAGCACTGAATCTAAGCTGCCATACATTTGACCATTCCTCTAACCTTGCCAAGTCCCTTCTCATCCTTTCCACCCCACCTTGTGCATCAACTCTGTTGCAGATCTTTGTGTCATCTGCAGAGAGACATACTTTTCCTTCCAGTCCCTCTGCAATGGCTTATAAAGACACTGAAGGGGACTGGTCCCTAATGCTAACCTTGCGGTACCCACTAGTAACCCCCTTTCTTCAGGTGGACTCCATTTACTATTACTCTCTGTGTCCTATTCTCAGCCAATTCTTTACCAGGCTGTCATCTTGGGACCACTCCCAGGCTGGCTAACTTGTATATTAATCTTTTGTGTGGGACTGTGTCAAATGCCTTGCTAAAGTCTAGGTAGGCCATGTCCACAGCCCCTCCCTGATCTACTACTTTGGTCACCCAGTCAAAGAAATCTATCAGATTTGTCTGGCATGACCTTCCCGCTGTGAATCCATGCTGCCTTGGGTCCTGTGCCCTCTGGCCTCTAGATAAGAGACAATTTTTCCTTCAGAGTGATTCCATCATTTTCCTACCACTGAGGTTAAACTAACAGGTCTGTGGTTTCCTGCTTCTGCCTTGCTCCCACTTTTGTGAAGAGAATCACGTCTGCCCTCCTCCAGTCCTCAGGTACACCCACCCTCCCATGATTTGTTAAAGAGGGTAGTCAGTGGTGACACTAGTTCTACCCTAGTTCTTTTAGAATTTGGGATGAATCCATCAGGCCCCATTGCTTTGTCCACCTTCAGTTTTAAGAGTTCTTTCAGAACCCTTTCTTCTGTAAATGGGCTGGTATCAACTTCTGTATCCAGAGTGTTTCTACTGTTCATTTTAGGTACCTCCCCCTTCCTTTGTAAATACTGAGCAGAAATACTTGTTTAGTATCTCTGCCTTTTCACAATCACCCTCTGCCCACCCTCCCTCCCCTTTATTAAGCCTCACTATCCCTCCTTGGTCTTCCTTTTGCTCCCTAGTGTACCTATAAAGGTTTTATCCCCCCTTCTTAACTAGGTTGGCTATCTTTTCCCGGTTTGGGCCTTTATGTTCTGACTGCCTTCTGCTTCCTTTTGCTTTAACTGATACAGCTCTCTGTCCTGCTCCTTCAGTGATTCCTTGTACTTCCTGAATGCTCTCTTTTTCTCTTGAACCTTCACTGCCACTTCCTTTGAGAACCATAGTGGTTTCTTACATAGTTTCATTTTGTTTATTTGCTTCACACAAAGGCTTGTTACCTCTGTGATGGCAGTTTTTATTATTTCCCATTGTTCTTCCACCCCTACTTCCTGCCTGTCTTTGGCATCAAGACCTCTCAGAACCATTTTCCTAGCTGAGGTAGCCCAGGTTGATTTATGTCAATGCTTCCTATATAAACTGGGCAGTCCCATACCACTTCAGATGTCCCGCCGCAGACAAGTTAGGAGTCATACCACAGTGAAAGGAAACAGGAGATCAGAACCATCCAATCAAATAGGCGAGACGGAGATACTAGAAAGAAAAAGCCACTGGAAGGGCACAAAGAAAAATAAGACCAAGTATGCAGTAATGGGCATGTTAAAGTATTACGTATGTGATATACGTGCTGTTTTATACATACTTCTAGATAAACAGAACCTGAACTTCAACAGTAGCAGGCATGTCTTCCAGAGTATACCACCTGAAAATACAGAAGGGGGAGCAGGTGGGAGGGTGAGCTATGACTCTATGGAGAAGATTCTCTCTAAGATAGTACAGTCACATAAGAACTTACCATAATAGCACATCTTCAAGAGGCGCTCTTGCAGTAGATAATAACCTTGAGGACTGAGCCACCAGGCACTAGAACCACATGGAAAACTTTAGCTAGCAGTGACCCGTAGGGACCCTTCCAACATCATGTGATGGACATCAGCGTGACACTTATATAAGGGCGATCCCCACGAATGCCCTCCATTTTCCTCTGGCCGACTCCTAAGTAGGTGCGATAGAAGAAGTGGCCCTGGAGCCAAAGATAGTCTAAGAAGAAAGTAGCAGCAGAAACTGGGGGAAGGCTCCCTTTTGGGCAAAAAGGAAACAAAAAACTGATCCGTCTTACGGACTGATTTTGTCCGACTTGTGTAATAATGTAAAATTCTGTGTACATCCAATGTGTGCCTAAGTGCCTCCCCCTGATTAGAATGCTCAGGGTAATACACTAGCAAGTGTATGGTCTGATTTAAGGTAAACTCAAACTACCTTCAGTAAAAACTCAGGATTTGTACGCAAAGCCACCCTGTCTCTGTGGAAAATCAAATAAGGCTCCTTAAAAATCAGGGCCTGAAGCTCGAAAATCCTTCAAGTAGAAGTAACAGCAACTAAAAACAGTGCTTTCCAAGACAGATAGCACAGGTCACAACTCGTAGCAGGTTCAAAGGGAGGCAAAGTGAGTTTCTCTAGTATGAAGTTCAGCTCTCATGGCAGAACAGGGTTTCAAACCGGAGACTTCAAGTGGAGGATTCCCTTCAGAAAGGTTTTGGAAACCTCCAGCTGAGCCAAGGTTTTGCTATCTACCTGAGCGTGGTAGGCAGAAATGGCAGACAGGTGGACCTTCAGTGAAGAATAGCTGAGCCCAAGGTCTGAAAGGTGCAACAAGTACTAATGACCTGTGGAGCTGGGCAGGAAAAAGGGCATCAACTCTTGGAGGCTGCCCAGATGAAAAAATCTTTTCCATTTCATCGCATACGTAGATCTTGTGGATGACTTCCTAGCCTCCACAAGGACTCTGGCGACACTGGGAGATACTCCGAAATGTGACACAGCTTTGTCAGAATGTATCACATATGATGGTGGCAGGACTTGAGGCATGGTGGACCAGTCTATCCTGCTCCTGGGTGAGAAGGTCCTAACAGAGAGGCAGAGGGACCAGTAGTTCCAACATTAGCTGGTGAAGCACAGGAAATCAAATTTGATGAGGCCAATAAGGGGCGATCAGTATCATGTGGGCACCTTCCTCCTGCAACTTCAGGAGTACCTTCTGAATAAGCAGCAAGGGAGGGAAGGCATACAAGAAACTCCCTGTCCAGCAGAGGGACAGCATGTTGCACCAGAAAACACCACGCCCTGGAATGAGCGAGCAAAAACTGGGTAGTTTTGCATTGTATGGGAAGATGAGCAGATCGAGATCAGGGTGACCCCAGAGTTCGAAGATGTCTTCGGCTACTGACTGATTTAGTTCCCACTCGTGTGCCCTTGCCTGAGTGCAGCTAAGAGTGTCCGCCAGGATGTTTTGAGCTCCTGGGAAGTGCACTGCTGTTAACTGGAGTTCATGCTGAACTGCCCAGTACCATACGTGCATTGCTTCCCTGCATAGGGGAAACAGCGTTCCTCCTTGCTTGTTCGGGTACCAAACCACCCACACACACACACACACACACACACACACACATATTGTCTGTTTGGACAAGACGTGGTCATGGGAAGAGGAAGGGCTGAAGGGCATACAGCACTGCCTGCATCTCTTGCACTTTAATGTGCAGGGATAGCTCCTGCTGAGACCAGGATCCCTGTGTTCTGTGGTCCCCCAGATGAGCACCCAAGCCCTGACCGGAAGCATCTGTGGTCAGAGTCTGGATCAGAAAGGGGAGACTGAAAAGGGACCCCCAGTGGAGGTTGTTCAGATCCTGCCACCATAGGAGACCCTTTCGCATAGAGATGAAAATTACGTACCTACCATAATTCTTGATCTTCTCTTGTATCTTCACCATTCATTACTGCTTGGGTGTAAGCCGGAGGCACGCACCCACCACGGCAGATTTTTTTTTTTTAGATGAGTCGACGCCGATGGCGCCGCCCCCAAGAGCAATGCACTATGTGGTGTACAAGTGGCGGCCGTTAGGCGCCGCAGACTCTTCCTCCATCCCAGTTCTGTAAGCCGGAGAGGCGAAATAATAAGAAAAAAAGGAGAGTGAGGCAAGAGCGCCGAGGGATAGTTAAAGGAAAGGATATAAACTGAAAAAGGAATAAGCTGACAGAGGATAGGAAAAGATGAAAAACCTACCCTATGGGACCACAGGCCTCACTCCTGGGGAGGCTCCGAGGGAGGAACAGATAAGGGAGAGTGAGAAGGAAGAAAAAAAGAGAGAAGGGGATGTTAGGAGGGAAGGAGAAGTTCTGCCAAGTTGTAAGAATTTGGTTTGGAGGCTCGTAAGCTCGGGAGCAAGGATCCCATTTAGGAAAAACTGGTGAAGAAGTTTCAGCTGAACCTTCTGCACAGCTTGGAACACAAAAGGCAGACTCTCTACACCTCCTGCCATCCCCAACCCTTTATACTCCAGCTGAGAGCTCACAGACTGCCGAGGCAGAAATTCTGTTCCAAAAGGAGAGCACCCAACTAGGAAGGGAAAGAAGCCCACTAGCACCTTGTTACATGCCAACACAGGTGTGTGTGTGTGTGTGGTGGGGGGTTAAGCCCTACAGAGACAGCCCTTTGAAAAGGAGAGAGTGGGAACTCAACCGGACTCCCCGAAGGGAGGCAAAACAGAACACCAGATCAAGGCAATTAGAGTGCCTGGGCAACACTGAAGTAGCAGAAGCTGGTGCAAGCAGGAGTTTCAGACATGCCAGAGAGGACCTAGAGAAAGGAACCGAACCATTTAATGAACGGTTTCTTTAACTGTGAGTTGAACAGCATGGCTTAAGAAGGAGCCAAGAGAACACCCCCAGGGGCAATCAGAAAAAGTTCCCTCAGGATATAGATAAATTATACTTGTTCCCCTCTCTCCCTCAATTAAATGGATCTGTTCTGAGAGAAGAACGGAAGCTCAAAAAAATGTTTTTTTTTTTTTTTTAATTTAGGCTTTAAGGCCATGAAAAGGAGGGAGGAGGAACGAGCAGGGAGGAGGGAGGAGGAGGAGGAGACGCCGAAGGAGGAGACCCAAAAGGGGAAGGTGGATGGGTATCAGTAATGAATGGTGAAGATACAAGAGAAGATCAAAATTCGGTGAGTACGTAATTTCCATATCTTCCTTGTCAATCTTCACCATTCATTACTGCTTGGGTAGTAAAGCCCCCTCAAGAGGACTAGAAAACCCTGAGGGAACAAGCCCCTCAGCCTCCTGCTGGTGAAAACAGAAGGAAGAGACCCTGGCCCTTACAAGACAGGAAGCCTAAGGCCGAGGAGAGCTAGGAGGTTTCCCAGAGATGAGGAGACTGAGAAAGCCCCTGCAGAAGCCTCCCAGTTCTAGCGGAAAACAGGCGGGTCCCTCAGAAGGCAGAGCGAATCACCCTACACTGGGCCAGGGGTGACGATCTTGATAGATGAAGCCATGCTGTCCACCTAATGCAGATCGCTGTCCCTGCAAGCCTGGAAGCCACCACACTGGCATCACAGGATGCCCTTACTTGGTGCCTTGCCAGTTCCAGGCCTACAGTGGAGAGGGTAATGGGTTGTCTGGATTGCTCCATATCAGGCATTGATGCTAGAAGTTGAGAGAGCATCGGCCATAAATGCCTGTTGTAGGCAGCAGCAGCATGGTGAGCCTGATGTGATGCAATGCACATCACCGAATGAGAAGAAGAGAACACTCATCGCCCCCACCGGCCAAACTGTAGGGAATCTGAGTCTGGTGGATGGTCGTGCACCAGGCAGCAGCACCTGGAAGAAGTCTACAGGAACTTCAATCCCAAGGGTGGGTTGGGGAGAGTACCTAGAAACTCAGAAGGGGCACAATACCTCCTCCTGCTGTCTACCGGGGCTGGGAAAGGAGTGTCTGGAGACTGCCAGGTGCGGATAGACGCCTCCTGGAAAGGGATAGGCCAGGATGGCACCACCAGATGCTGGGCACTAAATTCGCCAAGGAATTCACGCGTCTCCCGCTCGGTATTGTCTCGTCTAACAAAGGAGATACAGAGATCCCCAACCATCCTCGATAGGAAGCGCTGATATTCCGTGAAATCAGCATCCGATAAGAGATGAGCAGAAGGTTCCTCTCCCTCTGAGGAGGGAGTAGAGGAGGATGAGGAACTTGAATGCCCAGAGGACTCCTGCGGCGGTGGGGAGAGGCGAAAAACCTGCTCATGCATATATCTGACATATGACAGGAAGGCCTCCGCAGTGCCTCTTAACGTCTCCCAGGATAACAGGCCCATAAGACAGACATGGCCTGGAAGAGAGGGGGGTGGCTGCAGAGGAATGGGAGAGGCGCATCTACAAGTAGGCAACTGTCCTCTGTTAAGGCTCTGAAATCCAGGGAACAGAACCAGAGCTGGCGGGATTCCGGACATCAAACCAAGTTGCAGAACAGAACCCTGGGGATGCGAACTCTGGAAGAGCCTGGCGGGGGAATTCTCCCCTGTGACGCACCTGGGGTTGCAAGAATCCAGAAGGACAACCCACAGTAACGTCACCAGAGGGGTCCCTTGAGCCTAAGAGGGAGAGGCGGGGCTCGGCGCTATGGCTCCTCCCCACACCCTGAGGGATGGCAGGTGGAACTAGACACCCCTCACCTCAGTCCCTCAGACTCTGAGGACGCCATCCTCCTCGATCCCAATGACAGGTTCCATCAACCCTGAGGCCTCCCAAGGAGGGGCCCCAAAGACAGAACCCTTAGTCCACCCCGAGAAGGCGCAGGAGCATCAGAAATGGCAGCTGCCACAGCCCACTCTGAGGGGACAGAGTGCTCCCTAATCTCCAAGCCGCCCTTCCCCATGGACTCCTGGCCACCCCCAGCCTGAGAGTCCTCGGAGGAAGACTGCTTTGGAGACTCAGGAATGGTAATGCTGGGCCTCCTGACACCATGTTCCAGAAAAGACTCTGATTCCGAAGAATCGGGGAACCAGGCAGGGTCAAATCAAACTTTATTTTTATAGCGCCTTTCAAAAACCAAGGCACTGTAGATAAAACCAAGTACAGAAATGATGTTAAAACAAAAAAAATAAAACAAGTTAACCATAATCAGGGTCAACCACTGAACAGTCTGCTTTCGAGGAAGAGTCGATCAGAAGGATCTCGATGCTGGCCACCCCAAGAGTCCTGAGAAATGGCGCCGCTAATGGCGCGGTGTCTGCGATGCCGTCCGTTCCCGGTACGCACCACTCATGACTCCAGAGCCGGACCGACTACTTAATTCGCCAGTCCCCCTGCACCGCCTACCGCACCAGAACCTAACATGGCACCGCCACGGAGTGGCACTGAAAATCAAACCGCCGCCCCATCACCAGCATTGCAAACGGTGCCGGGATCAGAGACAGCACCGGAGGGCAGTGTCGAGGGTCCACCAATGCCAGACCCAGCAACCGTGGGCCGCGACACTGGGGGAGCCTGCACCTCCAAAGAGGTGACTGCCGAGACTGTGTCCCCACCTCGGCCCCGGGAGGGACCACGGCATTCCTCAGACACCGATGAAGAGCCTCCTCCTCGGTAAGGCTTAAAGATGAGGAGACTTCCTCCTCACCAGACCGTATAGGCCTGGGAGGGGACCCAGAGAAAGGGCCTAGAGACCTGGCCTGGGAGGCCAGAGAACGATGTCATCCTCCAGAAGTTGGCAGGGCCTTGCCAATTTTGAACACGCGGACTTAGAGAACATGGCGGTCCATCGAGAAACAGGTGGTGCATCTGTCCATATCATGGTTAGGTCCCGCACACCGAAGGCAGACATGTCAATCCGTAATGGAAAAATGCCAGCCACAGTGTGATGAAGTTCAGCCCCCCCATTTAATATTTTTAATTTTTTATTTTTTCTGGAATGCACCAACATGTTCTGTTCTCATGTTTCTGTCTGTGTCTATTTGTTTTGTTTGTTGGGCTGGCCACCCATTTTGTTCCCCTGTCTTGTCGTTTACCTCCCTACCGGTTGGTGCAATTTCAGCCCCCTCGTATATCTGGTATTATGTAGAGGGACTTCGTTAATTTGGAACAGAAGTTTCAGTCCCCTTACTTTCCTGAAGAAAAACCTGTTCTCATGCCAGGTTTAGTGAAATAATGGAATCACCTTGAAGAGATGTGAAGGAGAAAGATGGAATATATTTAATATTCTCCTGCCATTAGGTGAGCGTAAGAGATTGGTAAAATCATTTTGTTTGCTTTATTTAGCTCCCCAGTCCTGCAAGTCTCCGGTAAATAATTTTTTTTAATGTCAGAAAACCTCTGAGAAGGGCATTTTCCGTTAAATTGTGCAGTAGTGCTAATTTTGTTTTGCTATTAGCTTCTTTCTAACTTTGCTTTCCGAAGTCCCAAGCTGACGTCGCTATAGTGCAGACAGCGGTAGCTGCCTTCCTTCAGAATGCTCGAGACCACTGCTGACGCCTCCTAAAATTGAAACGAGCGAGACACAGTTGTATCACTTCTCCTGTCATAGCCTTATGCTACTCTGTGTCTTGGAGTTAGTTATTTTGGACTTTAATTTTTTAATTAATTAATTTTTTAATTTTTTATTTTAACCGAGCTGTTACCTGAAGGACTTGCAGGTTGGGATCTTCGCTTGTTCTGCTTACTTCTTTCAACCCCTTTCCTATTATGAGTCGGCCGGCCGAATCTCCCTGGCTTTTATGATGTTAAGCAGAAGGATGGGCACTCTAAATGTGTTTTTTTATGCATCACTTATTCTAAAGCGTATCCTGCTGGAAAATTTAGACTTTTATAAAGAAATAACAGTTAAAGTTCGTTTTATAATAAAAATAACAAAGAATTACTTTCATTTTTGTACAAACCACTGCCTTAAGGTGGAGTCTTTTGGTCACATGGGTGGGAATTCCTATTTAAGACCAGACCTAATGGAGTTAAGGCAGAGTAAGGATAGGTGTGTGGCTGGCAACACCTATTCCCGAGTTAGCGTTATTCTAACTCCAGAAATGTATTATTGTTTATTCTGAAGGAAGTTTGCAACTTTTGTTTATTGTTTTGTCACTGAAGTCCGCTGTATTTTATTAAAAATATCATCTGATTATTCTGCTACATTTTGTCTGAAGAGTCTTCTATCCCACACGAGCTCACACACAGGAGCACAGACACATGGGGACACTGCCCACTTTCACCTTACATTTAGCTCCCAAACCAGACATGACGCAAAATTGACTACAAACAGTAAAGCCCCCAGTGCAGTCAAAAAATGAAAGAAAGGAACTGTATTACCGGCAAAGGCATCGGGAAATCAAACTGGGACGGAGTCGCTGAAGAGAAGGTCTAATGGCGTAGTACTGTAGAACTCACACAGCAGGTGTTGCCTCGATGGTGGGAGAAACAGAACTGGAATGGGCAATCATGGCCTAGCAACCACCCTGCACACACCATGTAATTAAATGGATTTCCTGGGGCGGCGCTGGCGGCAAACTCTCTCAAAAAAAAAAACACACTCCGTGGCAGGCTGCGACCAGTTTACACCCAAGCAGTAAGGAATGGTGAAGACTTAAGGAAGATCTGGACACTAGGACTCTGTGATCCAGGCTGTTCGATCTCAGATCCCACTGGACCCAAGTGTCCACTACATGACTCGTATGTGGAGCCTGGCCAGGGAAACAGTAGGAATTACTGATGCCATAAAGCCCAGAAGGCGCAAGACTGCTCTGGCCTTGGTCAAACAGCTGATGCCCACTTGCCTGGCCTGCTGTTGCAGAGTTTCTGCCCTGTCCAATGGAAGGAGGCTCAACCCTGAGTTGTTTCCAGCACCACTCCAATAAATTGTAGGCACTGGGATGGGGTAAGATGAGACTTGGGGTAGTTCACCATAATACCCACTTGGTGAAACAGATCCAGGGTCTTGGACTGAGAGTCCAGAAGGCTGTCCTACGACAGGGCTAACAGGAGTAAGTCGTCGAGATATGGGGACACAGAGAGGCTCTGGCAGCGTAAAGCCGCAGCCACTACTGTTAGGCACTTGGTAAAAACCCTGGGTGCTGAGGTAAGGCCAAAGAGGAGAACCTTGAACTGGAAATGCTCCCCCTGGAAGGCAAATCTGAGAAAGTGGCGATGGGAAGTGAAGACTGGGATATGCAGGGAAGGCATCCTGCATGTCCAGTACACAGAGCCAGTGTCCCTGATGGAGCAGTGGCAAGAGACCTGGCAGAGTCAGCATGCGGAATCTTTCGTACTCTACATACAGACCGTGTGCTCAGGTTCAGAATAGGCCTTAGATCTATGGTCTTTCTGGGCACCAGGAAAAAGTAAGAGTAATACCCTCAGCCCACCTGATTCTGAGGAACAGGCTCTACTGCGGACTTTTCCAGTAGAGCCTGGATCTCTGCCCTTCTGAGAGGAATGTGATCTCTTGGGTAGCAAAAGTGACCTGGAGGCTTTTCTTGAGGTCTCTAGAAATTCTATTGCGTGACACTGAGTGATGAGCTGAAGGACCCAAGTGTCTGTTGTGATCGCCTGCCAGACAGACAGGTGGTTGACGAATTGTCCCCCTACTGGTTCACCCTAAGCTGGCAGTGGGGACAGGGGGCCCAGATGCAAGTCAGGAGGCTGCAGGGGGTTTTGGGACAGTATCTCCAGAGGCGCGTGAAGCCTTGGCGGGGTCGGTGGCTGCTACTGCAGTAGCCCAACACTTGTTCGGACGCCACTGTTGGTGATGAAAAGTCTGTCCAGAGGAGAGGTACTCATGTGTTTCAGCTTAGCAGGGTGGTCATGAGCCGTGTTAATAACCACCGAATCCGCTAGCAGGATGGACTCTGAGGTGGTCTTTTCCCTCGGGAGCAAGATGCAATCTGCCAGCCTTTTCAAAGACAGCGGTCACCAATGACAGCTGCTGCCAAATAGTGGAGGTCAAGCCTTCGTGAGGGCCTATCCAAGGAGGGATCAAAAGTGGTGACCCCTCTGGCATGTCCAGATGCTCAGCCAGCCTTTTAAGCTTGGGATCATGATCCTCTGTCTTCCAACCTTGCGCCTCTGGGATCTTCTTGAGGATTTCCATAAAGGAGGGGTCCTCTGGCGGAGACTCCTTTGGCGCATGCTCATCGGGTGGAGGAGTTTCATAGCCCGAGGCAGAGGACGATGAGTCAGACTCTGAGCCCAAGAAGGGCTCCTGTCCAGAGACAGAGCCCTAGGAAAGGGAGTCGCCTTCTGAAGCACAGGGAGCTCCCTGCCTGGGTCTGGGACTGAAGCACGGCCCAACGTGGAGGGACAAGACTCCACCGGCGAAAGAGATTTGGGAGTAGGTACTGATAAGCCGGAATACAGGTGGCAACCAGCTGATGTTAGTCTAGTTCCATCATGAACAGAGTCTTGGCCTCATGCCACCAAGACTGAATGACAGCCCTGAAATCCGCCTCAGGTTACAGAGGAGGCAGAGGGTGCTGATACAAGCATGGGTAGCCCAGAAATGGGTAACCCTGTGTCAGGTAATAAGGTGTCTGGTAACCAGGCATCGGGTAGCCTGGCATAAGATAGCTGGGTGAAGGAACGTGGATTTGGGTACCCTGGCATTGAGTAGCTTGGTATCAGATACCCGGGGTAATTTTGAGCAGGGTAACCTGGCATCGGAGGGCCTGAAGGAGGCCCTGACCGAGGTGCCTGGAGAAGGCCCCAACAGCGCTGCTGATAGACCTGGTGGAGGCCCTGACGAAATGTCATGAGGGCCTGGTATCATCAGATCCAGCGGCTGGCCAACCGGCGCTGAAGGGCCAGAGGGTTCTGCCAGCATCTGGGGAGGTGCCACATGCCCAGACGGGTGAACCTCGGGTGATGGGGCTAGTGGGGTCCTGAGAATGCCTGGCATCAGCACCATGGGAGTGATGACGAGTAGACGCTCCTCCTCCTCCTCCTCCAGCTCCGAATGGTGAGGTGAAGCTGGAGGTTCCACTGGAGGTGGCAGAGAGGGAGGGTCCCAAGAGGGAGACCCCTCAGGGGAAGGCTACAGCACAGGTGGTAGCGGGCAACGTTAGGCCTGTTATCAGGGTCTGACTAAAGCACCATGACTGAGTGTTCGCCGGAGGAGCTGACGACCATCTTATCGGCTACGCCACTGGACTCAGACCCATCTGCTTTAATGGGCTTAAGAGTGGCAGAAGCATCGGAAGAACCTGAGGCACCCACCTTAACCGTGACCAGTTAAGATGGGCCCCCCTTGCTGGTGGAAGGTTGCTCGACGTCCACAGTCCCTGGAGGGAGTAGCGGGCAGAAAGGAGACCGATCCCAGTCTCGGTTCTTGTCCTCCTTGTGGGAGTCCGAAGAGCCCCTCGGTGAGGGAAACGAACTCTGCAGCTCCTTCTTCACTGATGTCATCTTCAGCTTTAAAATATGGGCTTCTAAGGCCTGTTGATGGCATTTTCGTGTGACCTGGTTGAAGTGCTGGCAGGCCACACAGTCCTTGGTCTTGTGCTCGGGTCCCGAGCAGATAGAGGGAATGGCCGACCTTGTGCGGGAGCTGTGAGCCGCAGGAATCGCACTTGTTCTTTCCGCGAGGTCCGACATGCAAAGGTCGATGGCGGGAAAGAACTGGAAGGCAGGCACCAGACACTGCTAGTTAAAGTTTTCTGTGTGGTCCTAGCACCTGGTGGCTCCGTCCTCAAGGTTATTACCTACTGCAAGTGCCCTCTCGAAGTAAGATCTACTGTTACTAGTAAGTAACTAATCTTTTTCAAGGACACCTCTCTCCATAGAGCCATGCCTTTAGAACACAGGGAAGGAAGAAAGGACAGTGACACCCTACAATGTGTGGAGTGCAGCGATCTAGCAGGCATCGACATGAGGGCTGGTCTGAGAGGTCCCATCATCATAGTACCTGGAGTAGGTGGAGGAGGTACCATGTGCTGTAGCATCTCTGACAAAGAGGAGAGCACTGTCTGCATGTAAACGATGGCCTATACTGCAGAGGCACCTTGCAACGTTGACGGGGGTAACTGCAGCCCCAATGCTGACGAGCCTTTGCCAGCCATAGCAGTTCCAGCAGAACTCACTGCCTGAGCCGACCTTGTGGGATCTGTGGCCCATGCGGCAGGAGGCGTCACCACCAAAGCGGTCGACGGTGCTGCAGAGGTCGGCGCCACGCTAAGCGACAACTGGGAGTGCAATGGGGGAGATTTGTCCTTACTCCTCTCCCTGTGTTTGTGCTTTCCAGAAGACTGCTCTCAGGCCCTGGGGGACTGCAAGCCCGAAGAACGGGCCAGCGACATGGTGGAGCTCTTTCTCCCTTCTGGCTATCTGCTTTTCCAGGACAAAAGAGCGCAAGGCTCGCTGATGGTGTTGCCTGGGTAGCTGTGATAAACTTCAGGCCACTGTCCCAGGCCTTAATGTCGTGGGCTTCTTCGAAACAGCACACGCAGACATAGTGATCATAGCCCAAGTAGATCTTTCTACTGCACTTGCAGTATAAATAGAGTTTAGCAGCATCTTTAGCAGAGTCTTCATTATGATGGAGGATCTCTAGAAACTTGAACAGTGGTCCAACAACTGGCAACTTAGATTTAATGCTAAAAAAATGCAAAATGATGCACCTGGAAAAACAGAACCCAAGTACTCAATACTTCCTAGATGGGCATTGACTTGAGACCAATACTGAACAGGACTCGGGCATAATATCGGACGACCTTAGAGAAGGGAATCAATGCAAAAAAGCGTCACGAAAACAAGCAAGGGAATGACTAGCAGGAAACGAGAAGTGATCATTCCACTCTGTAGATCCCTGGTAAGGCCACACCTAGAGTACTGCGTCCAGTTCTGGAGACCCCACCTGAAGGACACAGAGTGCTTGGAATCAGTTCAGAGAAAGGCTACAAAGATGGTGCAGGGCCTCCATCACAAGCCTTATGTGTCTAGACTCCAGGACCTAAGTCTGTACTCCCTGGAACAGAGAAGGGACAGAGGGGATATGATAGAAACGTTCAGATTCATCAAGTGCATAAACACTGTTCAGGTAGAGAACCTCTTCCATGCAAACGGAGAGGCGCATACCAGAGGGCACTACCTACGCCTGAGAGGAGGAAGGCTCAGAGGCAATGTCAGGAAGTACTTTTTATTGAGAGGGTAACAGACACACAGAACAGCCTGCACTCAGAGGAGGTTGCAGCAAAGATGGTGAATGCATTTAAACACGCATGGGACCGGCACTACGGTGTAAACAACAGCAAAACACATGGGAGAGGGTTAGGGTTATGGGAAGACTAGATAGGCCACTCACCCCCCCCCCCCCAATCTGCTGACAAATTCTTACGTTCTTATTTTTAGAGGACATACACAGTGACGTCAATCACTTTTAAGGTGTAAGTGATGAGAACTAGGGTGAGAAACAAAACTGAAGAAAACTAAAGGAAAAGCAGTTGACTGTAGCAGCGGTGTCTCCGTGGATTCTGGGAAGTATGGTCGACAGCGGGAAAAGAACTAAGGAAGTGGGAAGGGCCGCCCATGTTTATATACTTGGTGTCAGCGTAACTGAAGACAATGTCATGGGCAGCCCCTAGTGGACTGCTTGCAACAAAAGCTTCTATGTGGTCCTAGTGGCTAGCGGTTATAGTTCCATAGGTGTGGCCTGATGAGAGATATCCTCGAAGATAATTTTTTCCATAATCTAGGTAGAACACAGAACAGCTCAGAGTATATATGAGATATTTATCTCTTAGGTCAGATTTAATGTCCTTTATTGCTCTTGCCAATGAAGATTTGGGAAATTATAGTGACCAAATACAAAATATCAAAATGGACATGAAGAAACTGCAATCCAACGGAGCCACTTTGTTTCTCATGGAACACAGGAGTGGTACTCAAGGTAAAACAGGTAGTAACATATATGATAGTTGTGGAGAAAGAGTAGAGAAAAAAATAGATGACATCACTGGCAGACATGAATGAACAACTAATAGCAAGGAAGGAGTACTTAAGGTTATTCAGGAATATGTTTTTCAACATTGTGGAACAATAGATCCTACAAGTACATGATCCCTTGTTTTTTCAATAAATTAATCCCCAAAATTCATCTGGCTAAAATGAATAATTTACAGGAACCTATTACTATATAGGAAATTCAATTAGCTATCAAGAGTCTGAAATATGACACGGTTCTGGGGTAGATAGACTAACAGAATTTTATTAACACACTCAAGAATTAGGTTTCAGTAATATTACATATGGTTTTCAATTGGGTACAACTTGAGGGTTCCCCAGAAGAATTGTTTGGTGTTGCCATGCAAAAATTTTTTTTTTTTTTAAACATAAAAAGGGGTCACTTATAGATATTCGTAACTAAAGACCACTATGTCTACTAAATTCTGATTTAAAAATAAAAGCAAAAATCTTATGTAAAAGGTTTGTGGTTGCCCAGCATCTTATATCACCTGCTCAATCCTACTCAATTCTGGGAAGAAGTATTAATGCTAACTGAATATTGATGAGAGAGGGGTTATGGAACAAGGTGAGGCTAAAAAGTCAACGGGTATGTATGTTCCATCTCTTGACCAGGAAAAAGCATCTTACAGGGTGTAACATTCTTACTTGTTTATAGTATTAGTTTTATGGCTTACCTCCAACCTTTTGTAAATAGACAAAGAAAGTATACGATATAGCTAAAATAGTACCCTCTGCTAATGGTTTTCTAGGGACAGAACTCTGCTGTTAAAAGACAAGGTTGTCCTTTTAGTCCACTATTACGTATTGTGTTTGGACCAATTACATACAACATTAAATGGACATCCAGGAATCAAAGGTCTGAAAATCTTGATGGTACAGCAACTATTATACAATAGCAAGTGTAACCCCCCCTGCAAATGGGGGTTCCCAAAAGTCTTCCAGGAGCTTGCCTGAATAGTCCAAGTCTGGGCAGTGTTTGGCATCTGAGCTGTTTAAATGTGGTTCCAAGTAAGTGCTATTTGAGCCTCCGCATACTCTCTCTAAGAGCTGTCTGCTTGCAGACTTAATTAGTTTGTATGGGGGGACTGTGTATTTAATGCCCAAATCCTGCCCGAGCTGTGGAGAAATCGCTCTGTTTCTGCAGTCGCTAAGGGCGCAGAGGGAGCTAAAGTGAAAGATGTAACTGTTTGCCTGAAACCAGTTAGAGTGTTAAGTAAAATGCAGTTTGTCTAACCTGCCTTTCTTGCAGCTGGGACTGTGTGTGTGTTACCCCTCCATTTTGGACCTAAACTGCTGTGCTGGGCCAACTGGGTTAAAGGTTCCCTAAAATGGAGCCTGTGGACGAATCTGAACTTGGACTCTTAATTTTGAGCCAGTCACAATGAGATTGTATGGGCAGTGACTCTGGGAAATTTAGTTTTGACCTTAGCGCCTTTTTCTACCAACAGAGGGAGTCTTATTGTGAGTGGCAGCTGAATCAGCCAATAGAATAGTGTGGAGCTAAAGGAAATGCCCTGCTCTCTGACTGGAAAGATCAGATCAGTTGTGGCAGTGAAGAGAGAAGGAGCTGTGTGCTTCTGCAGTGTATAGTTTCGCGCGGGAAGCGCGTGTGAGGCCCCGATTTTCGGTCTGCAGCCTTTGTGAGTGCCAGTTTGGACTGAATCAGAGTTGTGAGGAAAAAGCAGCACTAGAAGTGTGGAAACCAGGCTCACCCTGTAGAAGACTGGAGAAATTGCTGAATCGTGCTCGGTCTGTCAGGAACTGAAGCTGCTGTATGTACTCCCAGGTATTTTGCTGTAATTGCGATCGGATCGAGGAGCAGCCTGCCTGGTATAGTACTTTCCTTTTACATATAAATGTGTGTAGTGCTTGTGGGGAATCTCTATTTCAAATCCCCTGTACAGTGAAATGTGTGCTGAAGCTAGAAGTAAACCCCTAGCTTAATTCGGACTACATCAGTTTGCTATCAACTGCAGTGGGGTCCAGTCACAAGGACCTTGTCCTCATGCCCTGATCTTCTGGCAATCCAGAGGGACATTCTCCATCTGATCCTCAGCTTGGGTGTTGTGAGTACAAAATCAGGGTATTCCCCTGCAGCTTGTTTTCAATCACAAGTGTGTTACCCAATTCTTGCTGTTTCACTGTTTCATGGACTGAACCCTCCAGCTCCAGATTACAACTGGATGTTGTGCATATATTTTTTTCTATAGGGCCCTATCCATCTGCACCTACTGGCCAACCCCAGGCAACAGACCTGGCTAGCACCCCCCCCCAACCTGGGTACCCAGAGTGCGATTTTTCAGACCATGTATGTGTGCACAGTACTGTGATTTAATGCCACTAATTAACCCGATTCCCCCTCCCGTGTTACTGTTCCCTAAATAAATCAGCTTTGTTGTTAAACTTTAAACTGTCTGAAGCGTCAGTACCTTCATGCCAAGCACTGTATTGGTTTGTGTATGCTGCTTAACCTTATTTTTCAGGGGGTCCTCAGAGACGAACCTGTGAACCAGTCTCGAGGGTAAGTGGTACCTTATGAATAAACAGTGTGTACATGTGGGGTATTGGTACTGTAACTCCTGTGCATCGTGTGGGCCATTAGAGGGATTAGAAGGGGGTCTCAGTGTCCCAGAGGGCTGTGACCAAACTAGACCAACCATTACAAACCCTGACCTCTGGGTGGAGGCACAAGCCACAGAACCTAGGCCCCTCAACCCGTCAGTAGTCAAGCAGGCAGGGGTAGTAGCCCTTGGAATAGCGCCACCTGGGGGGATACACAAGAAAGAATCTTGGACTGTGATTGGTCAGTCTGGAGCTGGACCCATGGTGTTATCCCAGCATAACACCACGGGTCTAGTCTCAGCACTGTGAACCTCCTGACTGATTGATTGTTGCACGATTGTCTTCATCTTCTCTTAACAAAACAAAACTATTTTCCCAAGCTAACAAAAATATTCTCTAAAATAATTTTTTTATTCTGTATATAACAACAAGCCATTGTATAACAGGAATAATGCATTCCAGGGTGTGTGTCGTGCTGAGAACACCACACCTGGGGCATTGGACGCACTCGGCCTGCGGCCTCGTGCCCACTCCCCCTCCCCGGCGTGGTGTTTAACCAGCACGACACATACCCTGTCATGCATTATTTCTTTATTGTACCTGCATGTGCAGATGACATTTATGTTCATGATGAGGTGTCAAGAAATATTGCCATTTTGTGTACACGACTTTGAAGGAATCTGTCTCTAGCATTAATGTACATAAAAGGAGAGAACAATTAACTTAGCTTCAAACTTAGACATTCAAAGTATTCCAGTTACAGATTCACCTTTGCATATTTTAGAAATTTCTTTTGATAACTCTGACATGGCTAGATGCAACTAGGAAACTGAATGAGTGAAGCCAAGGTCAACAAGTGGAAGACGTGGCAACATACTAAAAAGAAGCTGCCATTGGCGAAAACCTTTCTGTTGCCAATGATAACTTATCTCAGTGCTGTATACTTACCACCTAAGGAGACTGAAACAAACATTTTAAGTTTGGTCATCGAAACTATATGGGGCAGTAAGCTGAATCCAATAAAATTTTATATTTTACATCTCCCAATTAAACATGGGGAATTTGAATCTGAATAATCCATTAGCATTTTATAGTCTTTCTATACTGGAATTCATTACCACCTTTTGAATGGCACAAACAGAATCTGGAAGTTGTGGGTAAAATAATTTAGCTTTTCCAAATATTACAAAATGGAATTTGGGTATTACTAAACTGGGAAAAAAAAATCTTGATACCCACCCCAGGGTAGGTGATTACCTTATTAGAGAAAGTGAGATGATGGAAAATTACCAACCTACAGCTGGCATCTTCTGTAAGAGTGCAACTTTATGATAATATTCAAACCCAGTGATATGGAGCAGTATCACATTTTATACAATGGGGAGAGTAAATCCTGCATTTTGATTTGTTTTCACCTGTGCATCAGATCAGTTTGATGCACAGAAGAAAACAAGTACTCAAAAGCAGGACCACATTGATCAAAAAGAAAATATCAGCTGTTGGAACACAAATGCTGCTATTTTTTTCTTTCACTAACGTGGAGCATCCTGGACTTACTAGCTGATCAGAAACTCTAGTGCACTCACTTTCAATCGCTCCTTTTAGCTGAAAACAGAGAAGTGTGGGGGGGGGGGTGTCAGCCCTACTTGAGATTAAATCAGCTTACCAGACCCATCTCTTTTGGTCATGCTCCATCAGCCATCCTCTATCTCCCCAATACTGGTTCCTGCCTGCAGAAAACTTCGCTCTTCAGCTGTCTGACATGCACTTCCATCTCACAGTTTACAAAATAAAATCAGTTTGACATTTTTTTTTGTAAATCCAACAGTTGTTACACACTCCGTTACGTGTACTACTCGGTGTGGGGGGGGGGGGACAGTCACTCGCTAAATTACAGCCATGCGTGCAGTGAAAGGGGAGGGCACCGCAGTAGTGTGCAGCCACACTCTTACCTACACGCCCACTCGCTCCAACTATTACTTTCTTTTTTTTTTGATTAATTGATAAGTTACGTGGCACACTCCATTCCTGAACTAAGCAGGAATGGGGGTTGGGTGATACAGTTCTATTGCTTCACTCACTAGGACATCAGACCCTGTGGGGGGCCTGACCTCATTGCACACTATAACTATGGATGCCAATGAAGGACATACTTCCTAAAGCAATTGTACAATGCAAAGGCAAGAAGACTATTTTACAATAAATATACTAATTTATTTAAGTTTTTTTTGTATCTAAACAGATTTTAACAAAAAAATTATTTAAAAATGGAAACCATTTTATAAGTGCAAGGAGGCACTTCAGGGTGTGCACTGATCAGATATTACTGCACATCCAAGGGCTGAAGGCACTCAGCATGCGGCCCCGTGCCTCACTACACTCCAGGGCATGCAGTAATTATCTGTTCAATGCACACTCCAGGGTGTCTTATTGCTTACAAATAGGAGTTTCTCAGCTGAGTTATATGAAAGTAGAATCTTACTTGATTGATAAACTTCCAGACTGTGGGACACAATATGGTTGTGCTGTCATGGACGTTTGCGGTGAAGGGTAACACCAAACATATACGTTTAAGCAAAAGAATGTGCCCAATGGATGTTCCACACAAGTGGAAACTATAGGACATTTTCTTTTAACCTGTCCATACGTAAAATACTTCTGGAATATGGTGGCCGATAGATGGAAGGATAGGAGCTGGACCAATGACCAATGTATCATATGAGGACATTATAGGTTCCACAACATCAGGGGGAAAATTATGATAGAAGCACTGTAAGGCAAGTATTTACCTGTATTTTTTTTTTTTTTGGCAAACTAGGTGTGGACTAGTGTTTCACTAACAAGCTCTGAATCAATCAGCTCTTCTCTCACGTACAGAGCATGAAATGAAGATTACGTACCTCCCATAATTCTTAATCTTCCTGCGCATCTTCATCACTGTCTGGGTGTCAA
Organism: Neoceratodus forsteri; assembly: GCA_016271365.2. NCBI lineage: Eukaryota > Metazoa > Chordata > Ceratodontiformes > Ceratodontidae > Neoceratodus > Neoceratodus forsteri. The sequence continues at coordinate 947,379,064 of CM057451.1, read as the reverse complement.
CTGGAGGCGCAGCAGCTTTCTACCCCCATTAGGGGGAGGAGCCGGTGCTGGAAGCAGTGGCGTCCTCAAGGACGATGCATTCCGTGGCGCTCACAGGTTGGCCAGTAACGGTTGCAGACTCCTCCTCCTTACCACTTCTCACCAGAGAGAGAGAGAGAGAGGAAAACAGATGGATGGAGAAAAGACAAGGGCGGGGCAAGGGAGCCGAAGGGATAGCATAAGGAAAGGATGTAACTGACTGGCATATTCCTTTTTTAGAGGACAGAGGTAGAGGACCTACAGGTGTGGGCTCTGGCCCCAGCCCCTGGGTGGCCAACCAGAGAGAAGAGAGAGACAGAAAAGGCAAAGGAAGGAAAGATAGATCGATCGGAGTGGGGTATGAAGGAGACCCCACCACACTCCAAACTAAAAGTTTTTGAATTCTGCGGGAAAGATGTTGCAAGACATCTGAGAGGTCACCAAGCCGGTTTCAGTCCACATGCCTACAGCACCTGGAAATCCCAGGACTCCCCCCATCCAAATACTAACCAGGCCAGAGTCTGCTCAGCTTCTGATATCAGGCAAGATTGGGCATATTCAGGGATGTATGGCCATGGGTGGAGACTCTGGATTTTGGATGAACAGATCAGACAGGCTCCGGAACAGAGTTACTCCCAGCTTGAGAAGGTGTGGAGGTTCCCCCCGGCCCCACTTCAGTACAGGGTGGGACAGCCACCCCAGGACAGGACCCCCCAGCTACCGCTGTCCCAAGAGGGAGAATCCAAGGAGTTCAAGGGAGATCTTGTCGAGGATAATCCTCCCTCCTCAAAAAAAAGAGGAGGAGAGAGAGAAGGGAATTACTACGGAGGAAGACAGAGAGAGAGAGAGAGAGAGAGAGACCCCACAAGTCCTCTCTCCCCCCCCAACCTATGGGAGATTCCCTCTACTAGGAGTCTGCCCTGGCCCACAGGACTGGACTGAATCCCAGAGGAACCTGCCTGGGAGAGCAGGAAGGACCCACGAGGAGCAGCCCTACTTGCCCCCCCCCCCGGGTGGACCCTCTGTTTAAAGACAGTAACGGAGCATCCAGAGGTACCAGTGGGACCCTGTCCACAACTGGCCTCAAGGAGGGGGAGGGCAAGCAGGGAACAGGAACTGCCCAGAGACTGAGGTCCATGAGGGGATGGTGGGAGGGTGCCAGAGATGAATAGTGATACACAGGAAGATCAAGAATTATGGTAGGTACGTAATCTTCATATCTTCCCAGTGTCAATCTTCAGCATTCATTACTGTCTGGAATAGTACTGAGTCACTCCCCCTTCCCCTGGAAGAGGGTCCAGCAATTCCCTGAGGGACGTGAGCTCCCTCAGCCTCTCATGGGGAGAACGACGAGAGGAGGAGACCCATTACAGACCAATTAGTCCTGTGACTAGTCAGGGCGAGGCAGGGTCTCCCGTTGCCTGGGAGATGGAAGTTGCCCCTGTAGTTACCATCTTGCCCTGAGGGAGAAAAGATGGGTCCCCCGGAATGCAGGGGCAAGCACCCTATGCTGGGCCAAGGGTGACAATCTTGATAGATGAAGCCACGCCATCCGCCTAATGCAGATCGCTGACCCAGCCAGCCTTGAAGCTACCTCACTGGCATCATATGATGCCCATGCCTGGTGCCTTGTGAGATTCAGACCCTGCGTAGCGAGGGCAATAGCCTGTGACGAGAAGAACACACTCCATCCTCAACGGTTGGACTCCGGAGAGTCTGCATCCAGGGGTTGGTCGTGCACTGGGTGTCTATGCCAGGAAGGGGTGTCCAATAACCTCACTCTCGAAGTGGGATGAGGTAAGGAACCTGAAGACCCCTGGGGTGCACAATATCTGCACTGACAGTCCCCCTTGGGGGCTGGAGTTGGGGCAGATGGTGACTGCCAGGTGCAGGACAACACTTCCTGGAAAGGACCACCAGGTGGTCAGCACTGAATTCACTAAGGAAATGCACGTCATCCACTCAGGATTGCGTCTTGCAATATGGGATAGGTGCAGATCACTGACCACCCCGTCAAGGAAGCACTGATATCCTGTCTGATCAGCATATGAGGACAGATGGATGGAGGTATCCTCTTCCTTGAAGGAGAAAGACAAGGAGACAGATGAATCTGAAGAGTCAAGAGTCCGGCTGCTGTGGGGGAGATAGGCAAAAGACCTGCTCACCCATGGCCCTGACATACATGGGGAAGGTGGCAGCAGTGGCTCTGAACTGCTCCTAGGTCAAAGGCCCTGAAGGACCCACATGGCCTGGGAAATGGGGGGGGGGGGTTCAGAGGCAATGGGAAAATGCAATTACCTTATGCGAGCGACCTCTGCCAGGGCTAGGGGACCTCGCTGATAATCTCGGACCTCCTGGAGATCTACAGGTCTGTATAGTAACTGGCCGCTCAACCAGTCAAAAGCAGTCAGGACTGAACCCTGTAGGGGAAACTCCCCTGTGAAGAGACTGGGGCCGCATGGATCTAGAAGGGTAGACCCAACCCCACCCAATATGGCCTCCCTCAAAAGGGACGAGGGAGAGAAGGAAGGCTTGGTGCTACAACTCCTCCAAGAACCCTAAGGGTCTCCAGGGAAGGTTGCCACCCCTCGCCTCACCTCCCGAACCCCGTCGACTCTGAGGCCAACCTCCTCCTCACTCCTGAAGCCAGGGACTGATCCAATCCTGCAGGCCCCGAGGGAGGAGGCAGAAGAGGAGTCCCTGTAACAGCCCGGAGGAATGAACGGCATCGAACTGGCAGCCGTCCAACCCCACCCCCAGACCAGAACCACCATCCCAGGCTGAGAGTCACACTGACGGACCCGGCTCTCGACATCGCCCATGGCACAGGAGTCTGTGCTGACCACAACCGCTGGAGCAGAGGGGAAGGGAACATGGGAGGGTGCAGAGGTACTAGGCACCGGAGAGCCCTCAGACTCCGAGGAGTTGGGCCGCCAGTCCAGATCAGTCGCCTGATCATACTGCTCCGGAAAGGAGGAGATCCAAAAGACCTCTAGACGAGTGAACCCAGAGGTTCTCCCATCCTCGGGGCTGTGGGCGGGCCCAGTAGTGCTCGCAGCACCATCCTAATCACCAGAGCCACGAACAGCGCCAGGATCTAGAACGGCGCCAGCGGGCGGTGCTGAGGAGCCACCCATGATGGGCCCAGCAGGCATGGGCCGTGACACCAGGGGAGTCTGCACCTCCGAGAAGGTGACTGCCTGTGTGGAGCTCCCAGACCCCAAGAGGGACAGACCGTTCCTCCAGCATTTTGGAAGAGGCCTCCTACCTGACAAGGCTAGAAGGGGAGGAGGCTCCCTCCTCACCCGGTCCATACAGAACTGGGAGTGAACCTGGAGGAAGGGCGGAGAGACCTGCTCTTGGAGTCCCTCGAACACCACCACCCTCCTAAAGTCGGTGGAGTGGCCAAATTTCAAAGTGCAGCACTCCAGAACTCTGTGGTCCATGGAGAAGCAAGTGTCATAATTATCCATATTGTGAGACGGACACAGGCAGGTGAGGCAACAGTCATCTGCCGGCAGCAGGGACACCCAACGCATAGGAGGCTGGCCCGCCTTGGAAGAATGCTTTTTGTCCCCAGACAAACTCGACATGACTTGCAGTAGCTAAATTTAAAACAAGGAACAGACTCAGCACCACTAAGAAAAGGAAAGGTCTTATCAGATTCCTGCAGACACGGTGTTAACGGATGGGAGAACTGAACTGCAGTGAATGGTGTCAACAGTGGCATTGAAAACTAGGCACAGAAACTGATGTCCAATACAAGACCACAATGTCACAAATGAAATCTCAGCATGGCAAGGTGCTGTGCTCTCAATGGCGGGAGAAGCAGAACTGGGGCGGAGGCAGAGTCAGCGTCCGTTACTGCCGTTTGATTGAGATCTGTATATCGTATGTACAGATCTAATCGCTTTCCCAAATTCTTGTAACCAGGTGGGCGTGGTGTGCGGGGCATCCTTGCCACCCTCAGGCTCAGACAACAGGTCAGAGTCCCCTCAGCTAGATGAAGAGGAGGAATACCCTTCTGAATCCCCCAAATCCGGAGAAAAGGACAGCAAACATGGGTGCTTACGTGGCCACGTGAATCCTCACCAAACAGGACCAGCCCTCTAAAAGGGGGGCATCCATGATCTTGGATTGTATGTCCTGGGTGAACTCGGACACTCAACCACAAGTACCGGCAGATACAAACTGCCGGAGCAGCGGCCCTACATGCTGAGCCCACGGTATAACAGGATGCCCAGAGGATGCGATTACCAACATCAGAGCCTGACTTCAGAATAGTCATCAACTACGCACACCCTGGGAAATCTGGCATGGCTTGGGCCACCTTCACTGCCTTGTCCCACAAGGTGTTCTGGTATTGAACCATGTGGGCAAGGAAGTTTTGGGAGCGTATAGCACACATGGATGAAGAGTATACCTTCTTGTACAGATACTGTTTTGAGTCTTTATCTGGTGGTTGAGAATTGAGGTGTCACAGTCACTTGGACCTGTCATGGGCAACACTGATCACGACTGAATCTGCCTCTGGTTGTTCCTCATAAAAAGGGTCTTCCCTGGGTACAGTATACAGCCAGTCAGATTTCTTAGATACAGCTGGCATGGAAAAGGGATGCTTCCAAGCAAGCTTATTAGCATCCTTATAGGATTCAACCATCGGAGGGACGGCCATAGGCAAGGTGTCCTTTTTCCCTAAGAAAAGTAGCCAGTAGCTTTTGTTCTGGGTCCAACTCTTCTGTGTCCCAGCCGTTCAGCTGTTGGATGTGATGCATCACATCTATAAATGATGGGTTGTCAGGTGGGGAGTGCGGGGCATCCTTGACACCCTCAGACTCAGACAGCAGGTCAGAGCCCCCTCAGCTAGATGAAGGGAAGGAATACCCTTCCAAATCCCTCAAATCTGGGGAAAAGGAGGGCGAACGTAGGTGCTTATGTGTCCAAACTGAGGAGGGGTGTCGCCCCCTTCTGGCATTGGGGTAATCCCCCTAGGAGGGGGAGTAGGCGGGTGGACTGGGTTTGGAAGCAGCCCCTTGGGAGTTGCCTGACGGGATGCCTTGGGTGCCTCTTTATCTTTGAAGTAGGCCCACCAGGCCGCAAAAAGCTTGTTTATGCCCTGCGGTGGATTTTGTGGTGAGGCTGGTATGTCCGGCATTTTATAGAGGTAGAGGCAGGCGACCCTGGCGCCTGGTTGTCAGGGTGAGGTAACTGGCATCGGTGTAGGGTGATCCCAGTTACCTGGCTTTGGATGCAGAGGGACAGTATCGTCTGGCTGGGCCCGGCTTCCGGTTGTTGGTCATTGGGTCCTCGGGCATCTGCTGAGGATGGGCATCAGGCCCAGCCAGCGACTGTGGAGTATCTGGCAAATAGGTCACCTGAGTAGGCATCGGGGAAGCTGGTGTCGAGGGGACTGACTGAGGCCAGACTGGAGACTGATCTGGCGGCCGCATGGGCGGAGTCGCCAGAGTAGGGCAGCTAACTCCCGAAGGGGACGGATGCCCCCTTTCCTGGAGGGCGATGGTCCCAGGTGTTGGTACCTGATGTCGAGGCAGACTCAGCAGACACCTTGGTTGGGACACTGGCAGGCAAAGGCCTGCTGCCCGAAGAACAACCGACCAAGCCACTTGGTTTAGAGCCTGCAGTAACAATGGGACTAAGCTTAAGCGGCTAAGGGGGGGGAAGATTTCCCACACCTCGAAGAACCTTCTCCCGCTACAGAGATTAGGCAGGTAGGTTTTGTCACTGGGAGTCCGGTGGAGGACAACACCCTGTGGAGGGACGAGCCAGGACAGGTCGCAGACCTCTTCGGGGACCAGAAGCGGTCTTCTGCTCAGGATCTCTCCTGATGATTTTTCCAGTGCTTGTGTTTGCTGCTCGATTTCTCCTCTTTATGATAGGATGATGTGGAGGCACCAGAGGCTGGAGAGGATGAAGAACTCTTGCGGTGAAGCTCCTTCTCCATTTTAGATAGCTTCTTCAAAAGCAGGAAGGCTTCAAGGGTCTTCTGGCAGCAGAGCCTGGTGCACTGGTTAAAGTCTTGGCAATGCTGGCAGGCCTCAATGTTGTGGTCTGGGTGGCAGGCTGTATGGCTGTCATTATGGGGAATCTGCTTCCCGCATGCACACTTGGACTGTCGCCTCTCGGTTGGAGAAGAAGAGGACATGCAAGAAATCGTACAAATCACTGGATCTATATAAATAATAAAAAGCAGATAGAGCAGTAAAAAAAAAAAAAATAACGGTCAGCAACCTGCGTGGTCGACAGCAGGAAAAGAACTGGGGATAGGCTGGAGGACCGCCACTTTTATACCGTACGTGAAGTCGGGGGCCGGCAGACATCAGGGACAATCCCCCGCTGGATACTGCTAACTAGAAGTTTTCCTTGGGGTCCTGGCACCTGGCGGCTCAGTCCTAAAGGTGTTACCTGCTGTAAAAGCGAATCTTGAAGTAAAATCTTGAGGTTCCACAGCCAATTGCTGCAGTAATGGAAACCATATCTGATGAAGCCAGAATGGAGCCACCAGAGTTATGGTGGCACCCTCCATCTGTAGCTTGATGAGCACCCTCTGTCTCGACATACAAAGACAAATCATTTTATTTTAAAGTGATTCAAAAGCTTTTACCAAAGAAAAAGTTAAGTAGTTTTGGCAGTCGAGCCGAGCGATGAAGCTTCCGCCGAGTCCGTGCGTGAATGGTCAATGGTGGGAAAGAACCGAGAGAGTGGGGCCGCCCATGCTTATATAACGTATGTGACATCAGAACCCGATGTCAGCATGGGTGGCGCCTAATAGAACTGCTGCAGAAAAAGCGCTTCCATGTGATCCTAGCGCCTGATGGCGAAGTTCCATAGGTGTGACCGGATAACTAAAATATCCCTGAAGATGAGGATTCTCTGCTAAGAGTTTCTACAGTGGGATAAAACAAAGGTTTTAAAGAAAGTCTTCAAGCAGGAGAGCTCCTAGCCATGCTGCCTGCCCCTTTGGTGAACTGCACCAAGGCTGAAGATTCCAAGCAACTGCCTCAGAATGGAGAGGAGCCAGGGTTGTATGATTATGTCACAGCTTTGGAGTGTGTTAACCCCTTGTAAGTGAGCATGTGTACCTCAGCAGTAAAGGAATACCCAGTGACGCTGAAAAACACAGAAGAAAAAATTACTCACCATAGTAATCTTGTTTCTTCCAAGTGTGAATCTTACTGTATTCTGACTTGTGCAGTATGGTCTCACCATAGGACTGCCCCAGAGCCGAAATGGTTAATAGAACCTATGCAAATGATAGAATGCTAAGCTGGAGATAGGGTTTCAAACCATTGTCCCTGGTAAAACTGTTCTAAACTGTCAGATTCTTACAAAAATGCACAAAGAACTATCTAATTATGCTAATACTAGGCATTCCTGGGTTGTGCCTGAAAACAATCACTTTCGTGTCTAGTGTACCTACCCGGTTATCAAAAAAAAAAATAGTCCCCCCATTATCAACTATCAATTTCTCCCCTTGAAATATTTTTATAACGTGGCACCACTAAGACTCCAGTCTCAGATGCCCAAGGAGGAAAAACACCATACACAGGTTTGCAACATTCCTAATACAGCTGGAATGCAGTGACCATAGGTTTCTAGTAGAGGAGAAAGGGAGGGAGCTCTTAATACAGTAAGATTCCCTTGGAAGAAACAAGATTACCATGGCAATTTTTTTCTTCAAGCCCCAGGAAATCTTACTGTAATCGGACTTATGCAGACTACCAAAGCAGTACCTTTAGAGGTGGGCCTACAACCTATTCAGGATACAGGCTCTGCAGGACTGCTGTGCCAAATCTGGCACCCCCTCTGGCCTGGATGTCCAAACAATAATGCTTGGTAAATGTGTGGACAGTCTTACCAGTGGCTGCCTTACAGCTGTCCACTAGGGGAATGTCTCTAGCAGCTGCCAAAGAAGCTGATGTATCCCTGATTGAATGGGCCCTGAGGCCTGCAGGTAGCAGTTTACCCACCATAGTGCAGCAAAACTGAATACAGGCTACAATCCATCGTGCAAAGGTTCTTTTTGTGGCTGGTTTTCTTTTCCTCACATCCCCACAGGTGAGGAAAGGCAGAGTTTGATCCTGCCTATGACCTTTTGTGTGGTCAAAGTAGTATCTGACTACCCTTTTTACATCCAGGCTGTGCAACCTGCATTCACCCGAGGTGGAATGATCAGTGAAAAAGACAGGCAATGTGACAGACTGATTGAAGTGGAACTAGATACTACCTTGGGCAGGAATTTTCTGTTAGTCCTAAGGACTACTTTGTCCCTGTGAACAGCTATGTACCCAGGTTCTGTAGACAGTGCCTGAAGCTCACCAATCCTTTTGGCAGAGGTTATGGCTACCAGAAATACTGTTTCAGTCACATACTGGCTCTCACCAGAGAACTGCTTCTACCCGCAGACAAGTAGGCTGAGACAGCTGCCAGGTGCAGTCTCGGGGTAGAGGTCCTTAAGCCCGTAGAACGTAAATGGGCAATACAGTCCAGAACTACAGACAGACTGGCCTGTTTATAGTTCACACCCTTGCCCTGACACCAAAAGGAAAATCTCTTCCATTTGGAAGAATAGGTTTTCTTAGTGGAAGGCTTTCTGGATACTCTCAGGATCTCCATAACCCCTTCTGACAGGTGCAGACCTGCATATTCTAAGTTCTCAAGAGCCAAGCTTTGAACCTGAGGGACTGCAGGTTGGGGTACATGATCCTGCTCAGTGAGGATGACAGCAGGTTGTGCCTCCTGGGGGGACTAATTAGTTTGGTTACAGACACTGACAAAATCATGGAGTACCAAGGTTGTCTGGCCCAGTATGGGGCAATGAGAATCATTGTTGCTGGCTGGACTCCGAGTTTGTTCAGCACCCTTAACAGCAGAGGGAAGGGAGGGAATGCATACAGGAACCTCCCCATCCAATCCACCACAAGTGGATCCAGAGGAATTGTTCCTTTGATGGGGTGTCTGCAGGAAAACTGTGGCAGCTAATTGCTTGGATCTGCGAACAGGTCCACTTCTGGAGTGCCCCATCTCCTGAAGATGGCCTCCAGGACCTGCTTGTTCAACGACCAATCATGGTGGTTCTGGCTGATTCTGCTGAGATCAGCTGCCACATTGTCCTTTCCTGGGAGATGAACAGCTGAGAAAGAAACCTCCAGGGAATATGCCAAGGACCAAATCTTCATTGCCTCCATACAAAGAGGAGTTGACATTGTCCCCCCTTTTTTATGTAGCACATGGTGGTTGTATTGTCTGTTCTGACCTGAACCACTTTGCCCTCTACTTGATTGGTAAATGACTGAAGACACAACAGAATGCCCTGAGTGCCAACAGGCTGATATGCAGGAGTGATTCCTGTTTCGTTCATGTGCTGTATGATCCCCAAGTGTGCTCCCTATCCTAGAAGGGATGCATCTGTAGTCAGTACCAGTGAAGGGGCTTGCTGCAAGAATGGCACCCCTTGCCTGAAATTGGCCTGCTCTTGCCACCACTGCAGAGCTTGGAAAAATTTCACTGTGACAGGCACTAGCTTTGACACAGAGTCCCTTTTTTGAAGCCAGTGAGCTCTCAGGTGGAACTGAATGTCCCTTATTTGGAACCTGTCTCCTGACAGTTGCTGTGGATGCTGCCACATGGCCTAGCAATTGTAGGAAGTGTCTTGCTGACCTTGGGACATGCAGCTTTAAGGAACTGGCTACCTGGATAAGGTTGTCCACTCTATCCTGAAGGAGGAAAGCCTTTCCCTTTCTTGTGTCCAGTTCTGCCGCAATGAATCTGAGCAGTTGAACTGGTTCCAGAAGAGACTTTTTGGTTTACCAAGAACCCCAGTGAGTGTAGGTTATCTTGTGTGAGTGTCAAAGCCTCTATTACTTGTTGATATGACTGGCATACTATCAGCCAGTCATCTAGGTAGGGGAACACTGACACCCCTTGTTGCCTTATGTGTGCCACAACCACAGCCAGACATTTTGGGAACACCCTTGGAGTAGATGTCAGTCCGAAGGGCATTACCTTGAATTAATAATGGCCTGATAGTAATCTGAACCTGAGAGACTTCCTGTGTGATCCTCTTAGTGGGATATGGAAGTAAGCATCCTTTAGGTCTAGGGATGTTAGCCAGTCTCCATGCCTTAGGATTGGTAGTATAGTAACCAGAGTAATCATCTTGAATTTTGGTTTTGACCAATGTTTAAGTGTCTGAGATTCAGAATGGGTCACCACTCCAGTTTTCTTTATTGTGAGGAAGTACCTTGAGTACAAACTCTTTCCCCTCTGGTCTGAGGGAACTTGCTCTACTGCCTTTTGTAACAGAAGGCCTGAAACGTCCTCTACCAACAAGGCTGTTTCTGATGGGAAAGAGGGCTTGAAGCCTCTTGACCTCAGCTTTGGCATGAACTTGAAGCAGAGGACAAACCCCTGGTCCACTATTCCAGGACCCACTTGTCTGTGGTGATATTCTTCCACTAATGGAGGTAGTGGGTCAGCGTTCCCCCTACTGGGACTGGGGAGGTGACCCCAACAGACACCTCAGGGTGTCTGCTTTGTCTGGGCTGCTGGCTGGACACTGGGGCTAGTACGGCCACTGCCCCTTCTGCCTCTGCCTCCAAAGTATCCCCCTTTGTTGGTACTGGGGAAAAGCTTGAGGCTGGAAAAAAGGCCTGTAGTGAGCTCTGCCCCTGCCACCTCTGGCCTGGTGTTTGAGTGGTAGAAGCTCTCTCTTTTGCTGCTGCACTCTTACAGGCTGCCTTGTACTCATCTATTTTTTTCATACATGCCTCCATTTGTTCTCCAAACAGAGACATAGGGTCACACGGGAAATCCATAGCTTTAGTTTGTGTCCCCTGCATGAGACTAGCAGTTCTGAGCCAGGCAAACCTCATAAGCGACACTGCTGATGCAATTTGCCTGGATGCAGTGTCACTGGAGTCCACTGCCATCCTAAACTGCATTTTAGCAGCCTCAATTCCCCTTTTCTGCAGCTTCCTCCAGGTCAGCAGCCATGAGAGAAGGAGCTGCTTTGGCAATCACTAGCACAGTAGACCAAAGGTTCTTTTTATACCTCGCTATATAGGAAAAACAGGATTGCCTAATAGCCAGGGAGGACCCTAGGTGCACTTTTTTAGCAATAGAATCCACCCTTCTAGAGTCTATCTGGAGGGTGAGCGGCCAGGAGGATGACAGCTTTGTCACAAGCTGCAGCCTGTACCACACCTTCATGACTGGGGTGCCCAAAAAGAAATTCAGCACCAGTCCTGCCCATTTTCTGTCTGCCTTATCTGAAGAAGGCACCGAAGTGGGTGTCTGCAACAATCTCACGGTCCGTTTTTTCAGGGATTTATGGAGTGGCATAAGTAATTTTTTTGATGCTGGCATATCCATCATTTCTTTATAGTCCTCTTCCTCAACAGATTCCTGGGTTGGGAGGTTGAGGGTCTGTGCCACTTGATTCATGAAAGAAAAATAGAATGTAAAATCCTCTGTTCCCTTATCAAGGGAATCTGGTCTATGATGATCAGGAGAAATGTCAGGATCAATAGGTTCCCCAAAATCCTCCTCATCTTCCTCCTCCGCAGAGGCCTCTTCTTCAAACCAGACCCCACCAAGGTCTGTTAAACCGGGGACCTGAGTAGAACCGGGAGTTTGAACAGTGACCGGTAATGGCTGCCTGCCAACTGGAACCGGAGTCTGTAAAGACTGAATAATTCTGATCATGTTAGTGATCTCCTCAGCAGAAGGAACTGTAACCTTCTTCGGTTGCTGTTCCTGGTGCTTCTCCTTTTTCTTAAAACAATGGCCAATTCAGCAGCCTTTTCAGCGGTACGTTTTTTGGTACAGGAACTATCACCCCTTTCAGAGGGCAGCTCCTCCGGATCAGACTGAGGAAGAACCGGTTGTTCAACGGCTGGGTCAGTAGCCTTGTCAGCCATCCTTTCCTTCAGTCTCTTTAAACGTCTTTCGATGGTAGACTGTGGAAAATTCTTGCATATCTCACAATCTGTCTCTAGGTGTTCAAACCCAAGACAAAATAAAGAGATTAAATGTGGATCAGCCTTGGCAAAAAGTTCCCATCACTCGATACAGTGCTGGAAACCTGTGGGTCCTGTTCTCTTTTTGGTTTTCTGTGACATAACCCAGAAACAACAACAGAGTGACCAACTCAAAAGTAATACTGTTTGTTTTGTTTTTTCGGTCACACTAACCAATTAAAGAACCAGAAGTTACCCCAGTTAAATTTTATATCAAAACAACCAACTATACCAGAGTCTGTACAATTTAAATGACTAATCTAAAGAAAGAATAAGGGAGAATGCCGGTTCCCCCTCGGTTAAAGAACCGAAGAGAAAAATGACTACTTACCCTACAAAAACTAAAATCTAAAATTCTACCTGAAAACCAAAGACAGTGATAGGAATACAAATATAAACTAAAAACTACTAGGTAAAACCGAGAAAATAAACTTTTCTTCAAGCAATGAAGGAGAGCTCACCGGAGATGTCTTACCAAGGCAAGCGGAGTAAAGAATGACTGTTTAGAACTGTTTACCAGGGACAGTGGTTTGAAAACAGAGCTCGAGCCTAGCATTCCATCATTTGCACAAGTTCTATTAACCATTTTGGCTCCGGGGCAGTCCTATGGTGAGACCATACTGCATAAGTCAGAATACAGTAAGATTTCCTGGGGCTTCAAAGAAGAATTACACTGGGGAAGTCCTGGACCCATCGTATTGGCCACTTATACAGAGCACTGCATGAAACTGCACTGGTCTCTATGGCCACAATTTTTACAGAAACAGAATTCAGAATTAGGGACTAATTATACCTTCAATAGATGGTATAAATATGTAATACCTGCCTATAGTTTGATTTCTGCCACATATTGGCGGGAATTCTCTTGGAAGTGAAGGTATCGCTTCTTCCACTCCCCTGACACAGCGGCAAAATACACAGGCCCACTTAAGGGAATATGCTGGAGAAACTGTGGACAGAATGCGGTTACTCAGATGCATATTTTCCAAGACTGCTCCCAATTACAGCCCTTTTGGCATGCAGTTACTCTGGCACTAGAAGACATCTTTAACAGCCCTGGGGAAACAACTTCCTCCCTAATTTTACTGGTCATTCCACCATCTGGGAGCTCTCTTTGGGATCCAACTTTAAAATTTAATTTCAATCCTAGCCACAAAAAAAAAGTCTATTATGAGACTGTGGCATACCCTCTCAGATCCCTACACTGGAAGGGTGGCAAAAAAAACAAAAATGTTACTCACCTGTAACAGTAGTTCTAGGAGTGGTTTATGATGTTCATCCACACTTTCTGGCAGTTGCCTTTCCCATTAAGACTGGCATGAACGTCTTCAAGCTGGTTCCTCCCAGCCACTCAGGTGGTAACTCCCTCGGCTCCACCCCATGATGCCAGATCTTGCCCACTGGAAGTAGTTGTGTGTGCCAAAGCCCAGGGGAGGTCGGGTGGGTACGTGTGAATGATCATATACCACTCCTAGAACTACTGTTACAGGTTAGTAACCTGTTTTTCTAGGGACATGGATATGATGCTCCATCCACACTTTCTGGCAGATTCCTAGCAGTTCTCCGCGAGGAAGAAAGCAAGGCGCACACCCCTACTTGGGGAAATAAGGATTGGAGAACTGAGGCCCCCAAAACAGCATCCAGATGTCACTCAGGGTCGATGCAGTAGTGGGAAATGAAGGTGTGTGCTGACCTCCTGGTAGCAGTCCTGCAGATTTCCTGGACAGGGACATCCCTGGAAGCAGCCACCGAGGCAGCATTATGACAGGTGGAATGACCCCTTAGCCCTATGGGAGGCTCCCTACCCACCAAACTATAGCAGAGATAAATGCAGGATACAGTCCACGGTGTGGCTTCAGCGTGACACTTCCTGGTCGATTCCTTCCAAGATGCCTCTACAACAGTGAGAACATCTTCAGAGAGACCCAAAGGCTGGAACTCTAGCTACTCAGGAACCAGGCCGTCAGGTGCAGGGACTGAAGGTCCGGATGGAGTACCTTCCCCTGATTGATGGAGAGCAGGTCCAGGCAGAGAGGAAGATGCCTCGGGAGCCTGCTGTTGTGGCTGAGAAGACTGGGGTACCAGATCTGGCGGGGCCAGTTCGGAGCCACCAGGATCACCCGTGCCTTGTCCCTCCTGGTCTTGAGGAGAACCTTGTGAATTAAGGGAAGGCATAGAAGAGGCCTGGGGTCCAGGGCCTCAAGAATGCATCCCCCTACAGTGTTCCCTGTTAAGGGGGGGAAGCAGGCACAAAACAGCCTCAGCTCTGCGTTCTCCATGGAGGCGAACAGGTCCACCCAAAGGGTGCCCCACTGGGAGAACAGACTGTGTACTACCTCTGGATGGAAAAACCACTCGTGAGACACCTCGCCCAAATGCCTGAGAGTGTCCACCAGCTGGCTTAAGGCCCCTGCCACATGGATGGCTAGATCATCAGCACCCAGGCTGCTCATGAGGGTCCACACATGGAGAGCTTCCTTGCACAATGGCAGGGAATGTGTCCCGCCCTGTTTGTTGAGGTAATACATGGTCGTTGTGTTGTCCGTCTGGACCTGGACCACCTGACCCTGAATGTGAAGAGCAAAGGTAGTCAGCACCTGCCGAACTGCTTGGAGCTCCAGCAGGTTGATGTGGCATTGGGACTCCTCAGGGGGGTACCCAAAGCCCATGGACTCTGTTCCCCCAGGAGGGCACCCCAGCCCATGAGAGAGGAGTCAGTCGTCAGAATGACCGTCATCTCTGGCGGACAAACTGGATCCCTTCCTGTAGATGTTCTGGGATTAACCACCACTGCAGAGTGTCCCACATTCCCTGGGTCAGTGACCAGTTGGTCGAAGTGACCCTTGCACTGAGACCACTGCCTGGCCAGCCCCCACTGCACAGAGTGCATTCTCCAGTGGGCCTAATGGATCACACTGGTGCAGGCTGCCATGTAACTCTGCAGGCACAGGAAGTCCTGAACAGGATGTAATTGCCCAACCCGAAATGATCAGGCAAAGGAGAAGAGGACCTCCGCCCAGGCTCTGCAAGATTTGAGCTCCACCCCGATGAAGCCGATTACCTGCGAAGGCATGAGTTTAACTTGACCTCATTGACTAGGAAACTAAGGGAGTGCAGGTCTGGAAGGCCAGGTCCTTGGACTGCTCCACCTCCTGCATGGAGGGACCTGCAGTCAGCCAGTCTTCAGGTAGGGATAAACCCAGGCCCATTGGCGCCTCTGGTAGGCTGCCACCATTGCAACACACTTCATGAAGACCCTGGGGGCTGAGGACAGAGCTGAATGGCATGGCCTGGAACTCTTAGAGGGCTCCCTCTGCTCAGAAGTGGAGTAACTTTCTGTTTGTCGGACAGATCGGGATGTGAAAGAACACATCCTGAAGATGCAGGGTGTAAAACCACATGTTCTGCTCTAGAGATGGTATGATCTGTGACACAGCTACCATCCTGAAGGTGTGCGACTTGAGAAACTTGTTCAGGTCATGCAGACCTAGAATGGGCCGCCAGCCCACCTTCAGCTTTGGCACCAGGAAATACCTGGAGACAAACCCTGGGTGTTCCGGAAGATCCGTGACAGGAATCATGATCTCCTTGCGGAGGAGCTGGGTAATGTCATGCCGAAGAGCCGACAATGTCTGTGGATAGCAAGCCCTCCCGTGGGGCACGGGCTCGACAAGGAGGGTGCTGCTCGAACTCCAGAGGCAGACCCTGACCGACCACCGAGAACCCAACTGTCCATGGTGACAGCAGACAAGGCAGAAAGGAAGTGGTAGAGCCACCACCCACCCCCCCCAAACAGGAGGACCCAGGGGAGGTGTGACAGGCATAAGGGTGGCACCCCTCAGCCGGTGACCGGCAGGTTTGGAGGAGGGTCCGGCTGAGGTGCCACCGAGGCCTCACTCTCCAGGCTTACGGACAACCAAGGCCACCGACTGGGGCTGAGGTCATCAGGCCTGGCCTGAGCTGGTTTGGCTGCAGGAGTGGAGGTGGACCGAAAGGCCTTCTTCTGCTGCTTGGAGCTCTTGAGGTCCCTCTGGCCGGGTGTCACCAAGTCCAAGGTGGCACTGGATTCCTCAATGCGGGTGAGGTGGCCCTTGACTCCGGGCCTGAACAAGTCATGCCCAGGAAAGGGACATCTGCCAGCTTGTGCTGGGTATCTGCCATGAAGGTAGAGATTCGCAGGCAAGCCCTACGATGCATGGTCACTGAGGCCGCCACAGAGCGGGCAATGGAGTCCCCAATGTCCATTGCTGTCTGAAGCTGTTACCTCCATTTTCAGACTCGTGGACTCAGATCAGGCAGAGAAGGCCCGTAAAAGAAGTAGGGCCTTTGTCCGTCGAGAGACCTCCAACCAACTCCACGTCGACCGGATGCGAGTGCAAGGAGGAACCCTGACTCCTAGGAGTCATTAAAAAAGGGTCAATCGTTTAAATGATATGTACAATATAAAAAATATATATTTTTTTTCCTCTCCAGGGAAACCCTCTCCATTGAGAGACTTTACAGATATTACTTCACAGGTCCTAGCTAACTGGTTTAAAATGCGAGAAAAAGAGCCCCTCCAATCAATCTACGAATACTGCAAAATAATTTCAGAGGACAATCTTTTCATTCCATCCCACAATGATCTGACTTTTTCTCGTTGGCGCAGACTGGGGTTGGAGTAGGTTTTTCAATTTTTAGGACCAAACGGGATTTTACTGTTTGAAGACTTAAAACTTAAATTCAATCTTCCAAATGTGGATCATTTTAGATATCTCCAAATAAGAAACCATCTACTTCGCAATAGAATAATTCAGGTTAAGCCGACTTCCCCTATTCCTCCCCTCTGTTCCCGCTAGCCACTTGCCACGTCGCCACTGGCGAATGTTTTTAGCGTGTGGCTAAAATTTCTAACGATTTTTAAAGTTACTCGAGCCACAGAGGCTAAAACCTTCTGTTCATGCCATTTTTACCAGTAGCATAGTATGTGGTTTAGAATAATTTGGCAGTGTATATCGTGGTGTGGCTCATGATTTTACATAGTGGCTAAACAGCCTGGGGTCACTTTAGCCACAGTGGCTAACATTTAAAAAATCCTGAGGGGAATGGAGCTCCCCTATTAAAATTATTCCTGGACCACTCAGGGGGACAATACTGGACTCACTTAATTGGTCATCTATATAAAATGATGCAAGACTAATCTAAAGAATCTACAAATTCAATATTAGCTAGCTGGAACAAAGATCTAGATTTCGTAGAATCTGAATCAGAATGGTCCTCCTCGTCCTTGCAGGCGGTCAAGATCACTCAGTCTCACATTTGGAGAGAATACTCGTGGAAATGTAGATCAAGATTTGTTAGATCTTCGGCTACTCTGACTAAATATCTTCTGATGGAATTCGGTGTATGCTGGAGGGGGTGTGGCACCGACATAGCAGATTTAGCACATATTCTGTGGCACTGTCCATATCTAATACCTTTCTGGATACACATACAGAAAGAAATTGGGGAGGGCCTTGGGTACTATGTCGAGCTCACAGCTGAAATGGTGCTTATGGCGGTTTACCCGGATTGCACCCCCCCAGACAAAAACTCTACTTCCTATCTTACTATTGGCAGCAAACAAATCTTCAACAAAGAAATGGATGACCAAAACAATACCGAACATTCATGAATGGAGACAAATTGTGTATTCTATATATCAGATGGAAAATATCACTGCAAAATTAAATAATCAAGTGGATAGATTTGCCACCCTCTGGCAGAGATGGTCTCTTTACCAGGCCAGAGTTGATCCTGAATTTTTTCCATAGTGGGCAGGAACTGAGTTAGAGAGAAAATGAGAACGGATTGAAATAATGGGTCTATTTATCTTCTAAAAATGACCTCTATCAAGTAAAAAAAGATATTAATGCAAAGTAAACCTATATCATAACTCTGATGTAACCATAGAAAATGATGTGACTGTACAATGTCTCCTGGACTACAAGAAAAAGGAAAAAAAAAACCTTAATAAAAATACATTTAAAAAAAAAAAAAAAGAAAAGGGTCAATCGTCAGAATCCCCGCTGACCCTCCGGACAGTCAGGAGTGATGTGATCGACAGTCTATGTGGAAGCCCCTTGGCCGGCCAAGACTCCTTGGTCAGAGCACCGGTTTTCAGCTGTACAGGTGGCGGCTCCATGGAAATTGGTGGAGACGTTAGGGTCAGCTGAGCTGGTACCGTCTTAGTTGACTTCTAAGGCGGAGAAGGCATCAGCCGTTGAAGCAAGAGCCAGGTGACAGCCAGTGTGTTAGCCAGGACCAGCTTCATATCGGTGAACATCAGCTGCTGCCACACGAGATCCTCATAGCGCTGACGCAGCTTGCATCGAAGCCTCTCCTCACCAGAGGAAAACGAGGATGAAGAGTAGCGGCAACACCTCTTACCAGAGCATCGAGAGTGGAAGTGCTGATGTCAGTGGGACTGAGACCTTGACCACGACCGCTGGGGGGCCAGTGGCAGGGCTCAGAGGGAGTTGGTGAGCATTGAGGCTCCTCTTGGGTCTTGGTCAACCAGAGGTTGCGGGTCAGTGGACTGATCCATCCATGTAACAGTCTGGGTCAGGACCAGAGTCCTGAAGAGAGAGGCGTCAGACTCTTTAGTCGACAACCGGTTGATCGGCTTGAGAAAAATCTTGGCTGGATGATCAACTCGCATCTCAGCCAACAGGCCCCAATGAGATTACTGTGGAGACAACTGGCTGTGCCGAGGATACGACCGAAGTCAGATCTGGAGAAGCGCAGGAATCCAAAGCCCTCGGATCGAGAGCGCCGCCGATCCCACGACCCATCGCAGAAGATAATTTTTGGTCTCTTTCTTCAGTTAGATGTGAGCCGGGGGCGCCTGACAGCACGCCTGCAGAGCCTGGCACAATTCTTTGAAAGTCCCCGTAAAAGAGGCGCCCAGTGAAAGTGGCACAAAGGATGAAGCCGAGGAGGTGTGAGCTGCGGCCCGGGCAGCCGCCTCCTCAAACACCGCTAGTTGTTCGGCAGACCCCGCAGCCGCAGAGGACATACGATGGGCATCTTTAGATTTGACTGGAGGGTAGCATTTGCTTGGTTGGCCTAACTTAGGTCAAGCTAGACGGGTCCTCTAGAACGGTAGGGTGGAAAGTTCAACAAATGTCACAGGTCTGGGGACTGTGCTTGTGCCCCAGACAGTAAACACATGTGGTGTGCAAATCTGTTCATGCCATTTTCTGCCCGCAAAGGCACCGACGGAACCCGGGAGTGGACCTGTCATCGTCCTTTGTGGTCATGATCGATGACTGTGCCTGAAGACAAAGTTTTGAAAATGAATTGGAAGTAAATCCGGAGATTTAATAGCAAAGGGCCTACTCAGCACGAGAGCGGAAAGGAAGGAACCTTCTTCCAAGCAGAAAGGAAAATCTGGCATCATGAGGCAGAGCCGAAGGAGTTACCACCCAGGTGGGTGGGAGAAGCCAGCCTGAAGACATTCCGACCGTCTTAAAGGGAATGGCAACTGCCAGAAAGTGTGGATGGAACATATCCACGTCCCTAGAAACTTGCTTTAAGATCTATTCCTTAGAAAGATTAACCAACTCTCAGCTGGGCAGGTGGCTTGACAGTGGCACTACTGCCCACCACGCTGGTGACCAGAGTTCAGAAGTGGACTCAGGGCACTAGGGGTCAGCTGAGGGGAGGAGGAATGAGAATCTGTGGGATTGCTGTTCTGCTCCAGGGGTGGGGGTTGCTACAGCACCCAATGCTAGCCTGGCCCCTGGTGGCAGTCTTGGAGCAGAGCACTGCAACTGTGACTTGGGGATGAAGGAACAGCAGCTGTCTGATATCACACAGTTGGGAGTAGAAGTGATAACACTGACGGCACTGCATGCTGCTCCTCCAGGGGAAGCACAGAGGGTGAAAAATCTCTCCAAGCCATCAGGATGAGCTATCAATCCCTCACGGGCCCTGCATCAATGACCTTGGCACAACTGTAATGCATCCTGGAAGTGGGGATCTCTTTGCCACCCTGCCTCGTGGGGCAACTCGTGGGGGGCAGAGCTAGTAAGACTAGGAGAAGTCAGGCGATCAGGCTACAGGGGTAGGGGTGATAGCAGCCAGTTGGGGAGGGAGAATACTAGAGCAAAAAAAAAACACTACACTCATAGATAAAACTAGTTTATTCAATACCAGGTGGCACAGATGGATGCTACTCCAACTAGACAGAGACAACATTTATACTATGATGTTGACCCCCTTTCTCCTATTCACCTTTCCTCTACCCCTAGTTCTTTCCTCCATTTTCTTTTTCTACACAACTTACTTACCTAGATGATTTCGGTATTGTTTTCTCCAAGGCAGCTGATGGTATTCAAGTAAACCCAATAGTGAGGGTGTAACAATCTGGTAGGCAGACTCTCCCTCTACCTTCCAACCATCACCCCACAGGTTGTCAGACTGGCATCAAAAGCAGCAAAGGATGGACAATGCTCCTTTCAACATCACAGGTATCATAGGTAAATCAGAGCTAAGGGGACGTTAATGTCCATAGTGCTCGCCAAAATGCATTCCTAGAGTTTACCACCCAATCGATGTAACCCATCTAAATGCTGTCTGAATACCTCCACTGTATTACTTTTCACCACCTCCAATGGCAGTGAGTTCCACATAGGAACAACTCTGGTTATACCACCTTTTTCTATGCCAAGTTGTACATTGTTCACCATGTAATTGACAGGGGTGTGCTCTAGTATTATGATATATAATTCTAAACTAAGCCTATTTACTCCAGGGTTCCTCTTCAGTTATAGCTTTAAACAACAAACACATATCCCCTCAATCTTCTGCATTCTAAACAAACAAACAAACAAAAAAAAAACAGATTTAATGAATTTAACCTCGCTGTATAGTTTTTACCCTGCATCCCCCTCACTCGTGTAGCCCTTTTCTGTACCTCCTCCAGTCTATCTATCTCTCTTCTTAAATAGAGTGACCAAGCCTGGGCACCATATTCCATAAGGGGCCTCACCAGGGTGGAATACTAGGGCAATACTACATCGCTGTCCCTGCTCGAGATATTTCTCAATATACAATTTAATATACCATTTGCCTTTTGGCAACATTTCTACAATTTGTGGAAAAATGAAGATCCTTTGTTACCAAGATGCCTAGGTCTTTTTCCTCATCTACAGTTTTCAGAATATCATCACCTAAATAGTAGGTAGCATTTGTGTTTGTGGATCCCAAATGCATCATGGTAAATTTGTCTGGATTTAAATGCAATTTATAGGTTTCACACCATGTATCAATATAATTTAGTTTGTGTTGTAATTTCAAGTGATCATTTGGATCTGTTAACTCCAACCCTAGTCGGCAATCATCAGTGAATCAGGTGAGCCATACATTTCCTGGATGTTCCTCCAGTGTTGCCACACAGATATTAAAAAGGTCCCAACACCGACCTCTGAGGCACTCCACTGGTAACCTCTACCCCAATCTGACAAAGCTCCGCTTATATTTACATGCTGCACTCTGTTGGCCAACCAAGAGGCAATCCAAGATACCACACTGCAGTGCAGACCAGTCTTCTGAAGCCACTCAATAAGTTGTTTATGAGGGAATTTATCAAAAGCTTTTGTGAAATACAAATAAACCACATCCACAGCTCCCTCTCCATCCAAAACCCTGCTCACCCCGTCATAAGTGAAGCATATTTGTTTGACAGGAATACCCCCTTCCTAAAACCATGCTGTGATTTATCCTCCAAGTTATTTTCTTGAAGATATTCATTTATCAAGTCCTTAATTATGCCTTCCAGCACTTTCCCCAGGACACTAGTCAGACTCACTGGTCTGTGATTTGATGGATCCTTCTTATTTCCTTTTTTTTTTTTTTTATATAAACAGGTATCACCGTAGCTTCCCTCCGGGTATCTAAAGCCTCCCCTGTATCTTATGACTGTTGGAACAGGTGACTTAAAGGTGGGGTCAATTCAGTGGCCAACTCCTTTACCATTCTGGGGTGAAAGCCATCTGGTCCTGGTGATTTATTTGGTTTCAAAGCTGCCAGCCTACCTTACACATCCAGGGCAGGATATTCAGACTGCGCCTGGCAGTGGTGCAAGCCTGAGCGCAGCGCATCTGGGCTGCGCCAGGTCCAGGACCAGGCAATATTCAGCGGTAGTGCGCCATGGCTCAGCACTGTTGAATATGGCACGGTTGGCACACATACTGCACATGGCGCAGTGGCACTGTGCCAGCGCAAGCCACAGAGAGGGAGCACGGGGCTGCGCCAGTGCAAATGCAGTTGCACTAGGTGCAGCATCCACAATATTCAGCCGGGAGCATGCAAATGAGGCCATAATCTATGCATGGCGCAAATGGGGCCATTTGCATGTCATTATGGCCCCATTTGCATGCGATGCTCCGGGCGTCCAGGCGAATTGCACCTGTCTCCCTGCCAAGCTGCTGATGTTGGGGGTTGGCTCCCTGGTGGGCTACTGCAGGCCCCCCTCCGCATGCCCAATCACGGGCAAAAGTACAGATAAACAAATACGTATGCCGATCATGGGCAGTAGTATAAATATACAGAGCCCTATGCCCGATCATGGGCACTAGTATACATATACATATCCCTATGCCCGATCGTGGGCAGTAGTACAGATAAACAAAGACGCATGCCTGATCGCGGGCAGTATTATGAATAGCCATAATCCTGGTGGTTTAGTGGACCTCCCTCTCTTCCCAGATGCCCGATCGCGGGCTGTAGCAATACCAGACATCAACCTGGTGGGTTCTAGTGGTACCCTTTCTCCCCATTTCCACACAGAGGCCCCAGCCACCCTAGACACCCCATCAACGGCAGCACCCGCTTCAAGCCGCATGACAGCATACGTGTAGGATCTGTATCGACTACTGGGCCACAGTGTGGACTAATGGGCAAGCTAGATTATTATTGTATTACTACAAGACCAGATATATGAATGAACCTGCTCATTTACATATCTCGGTCCTGTGTAGTACAGTATGGCCTGCATGCCCACTATCCACACTGTGGCTCCAATAGGCATACAGATCATACTGTACGCTGTCCATGGGGAGCCGGCGTATGTGGGCAGGGTGCTGCCGCCCGCTGGCGATTGGGGTGCTGGTGGCCAGGGGCCTCTGTGGGGGTACAACTACACCATCAGGTAAATCTCTTTCTACAACAGCCCACAATTGGGAGTACCGGGGTACCGCTAGACCACCAGGTAAATCTGTATTTCTATAACAGCCGCATACAGCTACCCGCTTATGGGTGGCCAGCTTCTGAGCCTCTATTTTACGGCTCAACTTTGAGCACCAGTGTGGTGCATGGGGTTATGCTGGCATACGCCGCCGCACATCCCGAGCTGAATATCGGATGCGTGACATGCATGGGCATGCCCTTGTATCTGTACCAAGATATTTACCAATGCGCCTGGCGATCGGGGTTACGCCGCACAACATGCCCTTTGAAGATCGCACCGGGGCGCATTGGGGCTTGCGCATGGTAGAACACTGTTGCGCCAGGTGCAACCCCTTTGAATAGCCTGGCCCCAGTGTTAATATTATAATATGGTTTCCCATAGTTTTATCCCCCTTTTTAATTTGGCAAGTCCCAATATTTTCTTTAGTGAAGACTGATGAAAAATACTAATTTTGAATATTTGCCATTTCCGTATTTGTAGTTGCCATTTTTCCATTTCTTCCCTCCAATGGTCCTATTTTTGTCCACCCCCTTTTAACTCATTAATATATGCATAAAATACTTTATAGTTCTCCATACTTCTTACTGCAAGTTTCTTTTCATGCTCTTTCCTTGCCCTTATTTCCTTCATTTGATTTTGTAATTGCCTATATTTAATCCAACCCTCACCTTTTGCATTGTGTTTAATATTTTTGTACATCTTGTTTCTTTTTAATCTTTTTTTTTTTTTTTAGTTTAGCCAACTCGTTGTACTACCCTTTTTATTATATTTCTTTTTTAATGGGATATGACCAGTGGAGTCCCCCAGGCTCAGTACTTGGGCCAATCTTGTTCAATCTGTTTATTAGTGACATGCACATATCTACCAACAACATAACTGTCAAATTTGCAGACGATACAAAACTTGGGGGGAAAAAGCCATAAAACAAAATACCAAATCTGGACTACAAGCTGATTTATCATTGGTAGAACAGTGGGCACGTACTAATGAGAGGCACTTCAACATTTCTAAATGCGCAGTACTACACCTGGGAAAAAATAATCCACTACATACATATTATTTGAACAATACCATTATTAGAACTTCAACAGCAGAAAAGGACTTAGGAATATCTGTGAACAAACTATCAACTACCCACTGCACCAAAATAGCAAACCAAGCAAACGCCATTCTCCGTAGAATAAGTAAAACATTTGTATCTAGATCAGAACAATGTCTTCTACCCCTTTACAGATCCCATATCAGGCCACTCTTAGATTATGGCTCTCCTTTCTGGAGTCCCTGTTTGATCTCTGACATCAATAGGATTGAAAACATTCAGTACAGAACCACTAAGCTCATATCTCACTTATCAAACCTGGACTACACCACTAGATTAGCCAAAACAGGTTTACACACTTTATCTCAAAGAAGACTCAGAGGGGACTTGCTACTACTATTCAAAATATTAGGCAACCAGGAAGAGATGCAGATCTGTGGTATCAAATTTTCCACCAGAAAAACCGTGGCCAGATTACACAATAGACAGCTAGAAATTATGAGAGCAAAGACTAACAAACGAATTAACTATTTCACCATAAGGACACCAAGAATTTGGAACAGGTTACCACAGGACTTGGTCGACTCACCTAACATCTTAATATTTAAAAACAAATTAGACAAATGGTTGTCTGAGTAGGGACTCAATAAATGATCCATATATATGGAGGACAATCGTGATGGGCATTCTGCCTTCTTTTGTCCAAAACTACCAAAATATGATCTTTCACACATTGTCCTAACACTTTGTTCATAATTCCCCACGGTTCATGCACTGTTTTGTTTACAAATTCCTCCTTCCAGAGCCACAATTGTAATCTTTCTCTAATAGCTCCAAATTCAGCCTTATTCCACACCAATGTTTCAGTAAGCCCTCTGCTGAGAGAAAGAAAGAAAGCAGCCAAAGCTTCCTTAAATCAAGGAGGTTATTTTCTAGACTATACTGAACTGAATTATTACTTTTTGCCCCTGTGTAAGTAACTAGTATTGATTCTGTTTTTGGGGTTGACTTTGCTTAGTTTAACTTTAAGTTGACAGGGAGGAACTGCAGCTGGGAGATATTTGCAGTCATTTGTGACTAGACCTGTTACTTAACCTCTGTGAAATAGGTGTCTGAAAGGAAGTAAGGCACTCCCCGGGGTGGAGGCAGTGGCGTAGCAAATTCCCAGAGGCCTGGGTGCAAGGGTATGTTATAGTAAAGTACTCGTTTTGAATAAATATTAAATTACA
Organism: Neoceratodus forsteri; assembly: GCA_016271365.2. NCBI lineage: Eukaryota > Metazoa > Chordata > Ceratodontiformes > Ceratodontidae > Neoceratodus > Neoceratodus forsteri. The sequence goes on along the minus strand of CM057451.1, from coordinate 947,353,528 downwards.
ATTTGGGCTCCTTCAAACCTGAGGCCCGGTGCACCTGCACCCCTGCACCTTGTAGCTACACCCTGGTGGAGGGTCAGAACTGTAGTTGATTGTTTCTGGAGGCACAGGTTTACTCCCACCCACCCTGCCCCTCATCCCAACCGCATAAAGTACAGTTACGTAAGAACTTACTGTAACAGTAGATCTTCAAGAGAGGCTCTCGCAGTAGGTATTCACATATAGGACTGACCCACCAGGCATCAGGACCCCACGGAAAAATTTCTAGCTAGCAGTCTCTGGCACGGGACTGCCCCCACGTCAGGTGACCGGCATCATGCGATGTCAGTATAAAGGGGCAGAACCCCAAGCTTGCCTTCCAGTTCTTTCCCATCAAGGGCCAAAAGAGGCAAGACGAGAGAGAAGAGGATATTTCTTCCCATGGAAATGGAGCCAAAAAAGCTTAGGGGAATGGAGGGCAGGAAGGCAACACCTACTGCAAGAGCCTCTCTCGAAGATCTACTGTTACGGTAAGTTCTTACGTAACTGTACTTTCTTACTTCAAGAGGGTTTTTGCAGTAGGTATTCACATATAGAACCGAGTCCCAAGCAGTCTGGAACAAAGAAAAGCACTCGGGAGGAGGACAGACATCCATAGCATGGAACCTCAGGCTCAAAAGGATCTCATGAGAGGAGACCTTGTAGCACAGACAACCCAAAGCCTGCTCTATGGCAAGAAGCAATGTCCAACCTGTAGTGTTCATAAAGGTATGGACAGAAGTCCAAGTTGCAGCTGCACAGATGTCTGCCGCGGACACAAGCCGCGGAGGCAGCTACTCCTCTGGTGGAGCGACCTCTGACTCGACCCAGCAGGGTCTTGTTGTATTTGTCATAACAGAAAGTGATACAATGAGCCAACCATTTTGATAGGCATTGCCTTGAAACCATGTTGCCTTCTCTTGTGAGCAAAAGAGACAAAAAGCCAATCAGTTTTCCTGAGATCCTTAGTCAGAGTGGTGTAGTATCTCAGTATTCTGTGAACATCCAAAGTATGCAAGAGGTACTCCCCTTGATTGGAGTGTTGCATAAAGAAAGCAGGTAGCTCAATGGATTGATTCAGCGTAGATTCCACCACCACCTTAGGAAGAAACTTTGGATTGGTGCGTAAAGCCACACGTTCCTTGTGAAAAATCAAGTACGGGATTTTACACATCAAAACCTGAAGCTCGTAAATGCGCTGAACAGACGTAATGGCCACTAGAAAGAGACTCATCCAAGAAGGGAACTTTAAATCGGCTGTAGCTGCTGGCTCAAAGGGAGGCAGGGTAAGTTTCTCCAGAATAAAATTCAAGTCCCAAGGAGGGGCAGGAACGTGGATGGGGGGGGGTCTCAAATGGAGAACCCCTCTGAAGAAGATCTTGGAGACTTACAACTGAGCAAATGTCCTGTCCCGATGGGAATATGGTATGCTGAATAGTGGCCATGTGGACCTTTAATGAGTAATGACAGTGACCCAGATTGAAGAGGTGATGCATGTAGTCCAAGACTTTATTGGCTGGGCAAGAGAAAGATTTACAGGCTTTCCACTTCATGTCGTAGCTGGATCTGGTGGAAGGCTTTCTGGCCTCCACCAAGATGTCCGCTATGAGCGGAGAAACACCGAAGCAGACTTTTGCTACCTCTGCAAAAGCCATGCATGTAAATGAAGGATTTGAGACCTGGATGAACAAGGGTCCCCCTGATCCTGGGACAGCAATTGTTGTGGAAGAGGAAGTGGAGGTTCCTCTGAAAACTGTTGCAGAAGAGAGAACCAAACTTGCCTGGTCCAGAAGGGAGCAATAAGAATCATTCAAGCCCCATCCGATCTGAGTTTGTTCAGGACCCTCAGAATTAAGGGAATAGGAGGGAAGTCAAACGAATCTGTCCCTCCAAATCAAGACACAGAGCGTCCCGCCCTGGAGCAAGCGAGCAGAAGGCGGGAAGTTTTGCATTTTGAAAAAAAGCAGAGAGGTCTATCCGAGGTGTTCCCCAATGCAGAAAGATATTGTTTACAACTTCTTGATCCAATTCCCATTCATGGGCCCTGGCTGAGGACCGACTGAGGTGATCTGCCAGTGTGTTTTTCACTCCTAGAACGTGAATCGCAGTCAAGTGAAGGTGATGTCAGGATGCCCAACTCCAGATTCTCATTGCTTCCTGGCACAGAGGGTAGGAGCATGTTCCTCCCTGCTTGTTGAGATACCAGACTACACACGTTTGTCCGTTTATATGAGATGACCAGGAAGGATAATGGAGTGTAGAGCCTGAAGGGCATAAAGGACTGCGCTCAATTCTAGCACATTTATGTGCAGATTTTGTTCGAATTTGGACCAGCTGGCCTGAGTCCTGTGAGACCTGAGATGGACTCCCCAGCCTTCTCCTGACGCATCTGTTGTCAACGTCTGGGAAGGGGGTTCGATACGGAAGTGAACTCCCAGGTATAGGTTCTCCTGCATCATCCACCATTTTACCAATCCCTGCACTTGTTTTAATCCTCCCTAATCCACTCACCTGCCAGATTCTGCCTAGCCTAACTTTAACCTTCCTACCCTTACCATCTCCTTGACAGCTAATCTACCCCAACCACACACACCCACACACACCCCGAGCCTTGTTTCAGAGGCCATGATAATGTATCCTGCCCAGTCAGGAATTTGTCCTTGCCTTGTTTCACTGCCTATTTGAATCTTCACTGGTGAGACTAATTTTAACAATATTTCTTCCTGCTACGTTGTGGTATCTCTTCCTAGACTGTGTAGGTTTTCTCTGCCTAAAAATGCTTATGTGAATTGTATTGATTGTTATTGTTCTGGCTGCATGTATTCATTACTACTAACTGTTTTGACATATGCTATTGTAATTTCATTGTACTCAAGCTATGTACCTGTATTTGATAGTTGTACTTTCCCGTGTAGTGCCTGAAAATAGTAATTACATGGCTAGTGCACCTACCCGGTTAACAAAAACTAAATAAATAAATAAAAATTGTGAGTCCCTGATCATGGGATCCGAAACTAGTACCTCTTGGTCTAGACTGTTCAGGGTTTGGTCCCACTGAGACCGAAGCGTCCACAGAGAGCATGTGGGACTGTTGGAATGGCAGTCACCATTAGCCCGAGGAGGTGAAGGACTGACCTGGCACCAACCCTCCTGTGACCAGACAGAAGACGGGCCCGAGTCTGGAGGCAAAAAGGCTTTGCCGATGGTCATGTCCAGAATCGCCCCCTATAAACTGGAGGCGCTGACAAGGGACCAAATGGGACTTCACCTGGTTGATGGTCATACCCAGGCTGGTGAAAATCTGCAGGGTAAGTGAAAGAGTGCAGGAGTTCCTCCCTGGACAGGGCCGACAGGAGCCAATCGTCCAGGTATGGGAATATCTGAACTCCCTGGATAAGCAGGTGGGCCGCTACCACAGACAGGCATTTGGTAAATACTCGGGGGGGCTGAGTAAAGACCAAATAGGAGGGCCTTGAACTGGTAGTAGTCCCCCTGGAAGCAAAAACGGAGGAATGTGTGGTGGGAAGGGCATATGGGGATATGCAGATAGGCATCTGGCATGTCCAAAGCACACAGCCACTGCCCCTGCCAAAGGAGTGGTAGAAGGCTCTGCAAAGAGAGCATTCTGAAGCATTTGTACTTCACAAACATGTTCATGGAAGTGAGGTCTGGAATAGGCCTCACATCTCCACTCTTCTTTGGAACCAGGAAGAAATGAGAGTAGTAACCTGTCCCCCAAAGATGGTTGGGGACTGGCTCTATTGCAGTCTTCGAGAGAAGGGAGGTGATTTAGTCTAGCACCACAGGAAGACATTACGGGGAGCAAGACGACCTGGGCGGGTGGTCTTCGATGTAGTTTCTGAAAAACTCGATTGAGTGTCCTGCTGATATCAACTGCAGCACCCAAGCATCTGATGTTATCCTCTCCCAGCCCGGCAGATAGCAGGAGGATCTCACCCCTACCGGTTCCTCTGAAGCCTCCAGAGGCAGTGGGAGAGGCAGGGAGTCAGGAGGTGTGGGGCAGCGCAGCAGCAGAGACTCCTGCGGCTTTTTTGTTAGGAGGAAGCTTGGTTGCTAGAGGAGCCCTACGCTTGTTGGGCCACTTGCCCTGTGGTTTTGATTTTGGTTGGTTTCGTCTATGAAAAGGATGCCGCTGCCCTTGAGGAGGCCTGTACATAGAATCTACAGACTTTAGTGCAGTGCCCTTCTCCTGCAGGTCAGTAATGAAGTCCTTGACATCACCCCCGAACAGCACCAAACCCCTGAGGGGGAGCCTCCTGGATAGTGGATTGCACTTCAGGGACTAATCCTGACACACGGAGCCAGGCATGATGCCGTAAGCCTACGGCAAAAGCTGAGCTCCTTCCAGCCGAGTCCACTGCGTTGTAAGTGGCACAAAGCATGTGCCGACTGGCCAAACGAGCAGAACGGACAAGATCTATCACTTCCTGCTTAGTCCACGACTCAGGAAGGGAGTTCAATTTTGATTCCCCCTGACTAAGGATGGTCTTCTGAAAGTCTCCCATATGTGCTACATAGTACAGGGCCCTAATACCCAGGGTAGAAGAGGAATAAATCATCTTCCCGTATTGGTCCGGAAGCCATGACTCCTTGCCAGGTGGGGATGAGCTGAGGTGTTCTGAGTTAGCGGAACGGCCATGAGCGGTGCTAATGACCAAATCCACCTTGGGGTGTATGTTCAAAATCTACTCCTCGGGAGCCTGATACTGCTGGTTTGCCTTCCTCGGGGCGCATCGCAGAAGGTTGTTTCAAATAGTGAAACAAGGTCTCATGTGAGGCTCTATCCAGGGTGGAATCAGCTTAGGAGCAGTCTCGAGCAGATCCAAATGAGCAGCAAGCTTTTTATGATGTGGGTCTGGCTCCAGTGACTGCCACTGATGGACTTTCTGGATTTTCCTCAGTAACTCCAGAAAGGAGGGATCCTCCGGAGGAGACTTCGGAGGGGTCCTTGGCCTGGGGCGGTGTGGAGTATGGGGCCTGTCATCAGGATCAGAGCGTCCAGTCTCTGAGTCAGAGTCAGACGTATCCGATGAAGAAGAGGAAGATTACTCCCTACAAGGCGGAGGGACGGCCCCTTTGGGGAGGTCCCTGGGGCGCGTGTCCTCCCCACCCCGGGTGCCAGAGGGCTCTCCTCTGGTGTCGGGTGGGGGGAAGGAGTCTCCAGTCTCTGACGTAGGGGTCCTGTAAAAGGCCCAGCATCGGTAGACGACTTCCCACCTCTCTGGTGAGTTGAGCCTTGGCCTCAGCCCACCAGAAGGCCAAAGTCTCCTTCAAGTCCGCTGACGGCTGGGGTGTGGGAGGAGGAGGGGGATACAAATACTGAGGACATCCGTAAAAGGTGTATCCATAACCTGACAGTGGGAAACCCGGCGTCTGGTATTGCAGCGCCGTATACTGTGGAGTCTGGTATGGTGGCACCGGATATTGAGGTGTCTGATACCAGGGAGCCAGGGGCTCTGGTGGAACAGAGGGACCTGGCCGAGGCCCAGCTGGTGGGCCAGGCAAAGGAAAAGCTGGCCCTGCAGGTGTCAGGCTCGGCGTAGGTACACTGTCTGGTAATGGGATGTGGCCGGAGTCCGGTCTGGTGTCAGGCTGTCGGGTCCCGAAGGAGGGGGCCCTGACGACAGCATCTCGAGGTCCTCTGTGACGACGAGGGAGGAAGGATTAGAGTCTCCGGGGGTCGGCAGAGGGGACGCAGGGACATCAGAAGGCAACGCAACGTGCTGTGGAAAGCCTGGGGTGTCTGACTGATTTTTAGGGTCCGGCACAGGCTCCTTGGCCAGGCGGGCGTTGGTAGGGCTGGCGTCCGGCTTATCAGCTGAATCTGGGCGGGTGTCAGAGGACCAAATGTCCAACTTATTGGATCCCTTGCCAGAGGAAGGTCGCGCTGGAGATGCGGCCTTGTCGGGCAAAGTTTGGCTGGTTGGCTGGTGTCCTAAGGAGCAGTGGCTTAGCAGCTTCTCCGGGCGGGACGCTGGCACCAGCATCCGACTTTACTGGACCCGCTCAAACCCGAGGACTGTGTGGTGGAAGCAGCCCTCCCAGAAGCAGAGGCCTCCTTTTCCCCGGAGGCTCCTGAAAGACCCGAGCATGAGCCAAAACGGGAGGGGTGACATCTTCTTGGACACCACCAAGACAGTCGTCGTGGAGCGATCCCCCGGAGGGGACGTTACCTTCAGTGCCGCAACTCCGTCCAGAGCTGCAGCGGCAGTTTCACGCTCCCGATGCTTCTCTTTGTCACATTTCTTCTTCTGACCTTCGGGGGAAGTGGACGCCTGCCTTAATTTCTTTAGCTCCTTCTCCATCTATGCCATTCTTTTCTTGAGGGTATGGGCTTCCAGGGACTGCTGCCATCTTTTCTAGGTAGCGGAGTTAAACTGTTGGCATTCTCCATGGGGTGATCTGAGCCCAGACAGAAGAGGCACAAGGAATGGCCGTTATTGTGTAACAGTTGAGAACCACACGAGTTGCACTTATTTTTATGCAATTTGAGGGGCATCGGGAACGACATACACAGCAGATCGATAGTTATAATCGCGAAATAGAGAAAAATGAGGTAGACAAGTTTGAAAACTAGACCGAATGACTGACAAGCGTTGAATTCTACCGTGAAGAACTTTCACAAGCCGACCGAGGGAAAGAACTGGAAGGCGGGTGTGGGGGACTGCCTTTTTATACTGACGTCACATGTTGCCGGTCACCTGACGTATGGGCGGTCCCCCCGCCAGAGACTGCTAGCTAGAAATGCTTCCGTGGGGCCTTACGCCTGGCAGGTCAGTCCTATAATGCGAATATCTACTTTAAGAGCCCTCTCGAAGTAAGATCTTCCTTTATAGCAGGAGTTCTGACATCACTTCCCAAAAACTGCTAACATACACCTCTTCATATCCTTAAAGGCACAGCACACTAAATAGGGGGTAGAGACACTCACAAGCCTGCATACACTAAAACAAAAAGAAAAAAAAAGCATCTGTAACAGGAAAGGACACAGACATGTGGGGAGTTGTGCAATGCACTGGCTGTTGAGCAGCGGTCTTCCGGGAGACATTCTGGAGACTGCATTGCTGCCCTATTTGCAGGCACCTCTCTGGTCTGAGGGAGGAGGTTGTTAGTCTCCATGCTGACCTGGCAAGGATTCAGGAAACCTGCTCCCCCACCCAGGGACCACCCGGCCACCGCCACTACCTCAGAGGTTGCAAAGAGAAAGGAGTGTGTGGGACCATGGTGGGCTCAGGGAGGGTGAGGGTGGTGGAACAGAGGCGCATCCCTCCAGTGCCTCTCCACAATTCATTCGCCACTCTGGCACAGCATGGTTCCTCTATAGAGGCACCTACAGTGGAGACCAAGGAGGATGCTGGGAACCTCCACAATGGAGACCCACAGGAGGGTGGCACAAGACCCCACAAGGGAAGGAAACAACTCCTGGTGGGGGACTTAATTGTTTGGGGGGGGGTAGAATTGGGGGAGGGAGGGGAAAGGGAGGTAAGGTGTCTGCCTGGCACCATAGCTTGGAGGAACAGGAAACGAACCCTCAGGATCGTGGGAGCAGCTGCAAGGGGGAGTGAGCTGGATGTCATTATCCACCTAGGGACAAATGACCTGGCTGACAATGGGATCACAGCAGTGCAACAGGAGTTTGTGGAGTTGGGGAAGGGCCTTAGACAAGTAGCACACATGGTAACTTTCTCGGAAGTGCTACCTGTCTATGGCATGGATGAGGCTAGGGTACTCCGCACCATGGGATTCAATGATCGGTTGACAAACTGGTGCAGAGCTCAGGGATTTGGCTTCATTGGGGACTGGGGCTCCACCTGGAAGGATGCAGGCCTATACAGGCACGATGGTCTGCATCTATCCAGGAGGGGAACCAGGATCCTAAGTGATAGGTTTAAATGCTTCATTGGCAAGCATTTAAACTAGCCAAGAGGGGAGGCACTGAAAAGAAGAAGGGAAATCCTACCCCAAAAAAAACAGGTTATTTAGTGAGGTAAACGCCAAGATAGAACAGTCGATAGGGAGAAGGGCAGGGGTACATGGAGAAAAAGACAAAGGCAGTAAGGACAGGGATGGGGCAAAAAGAAATAAAGCCATATAACAATGGAGGGTAATGAGTACCAATGCCCGTAGTCTAGGTAAAAAGTTCCCGGAAATGGTGGCCTTGATGGAAGAGGGATGCCTGGATGTCAGTCACAGAAACATGACTGGGATGTCAACATACCAGGATACACAATCTACAGGACGGAAGAAGAGGAGAAGGAGTAGCTCTCTATGTAAGGAAAGGGATAAAAGCAACAGAACTAACGGGTAACTAGGGTGGAGAGGAGGCACTGTGGGTTACCCTGGAGACTGGAAATGGCACCACAATCCGCACAGGGGTTGTATATAGATCCCTGTCTCAGGGAGAAGAAATGTACAAGGAAATGACAGAAGGCATCCTTGGGATGGCAGAGAAAGGGGAGATATTGCTGGTGGGGGACCTGAATATGCCAGATGTTAACTGGAGTACCTTTGCTGCAGCCACATCCAAGAGCAGGGCCATTCTCGATGCCCTACAGGGGCATGCCTCAGACAGCTAATTTTGGAACCCACTCGGGAGGGAGCAATCTTAGACCTGGTACTCTCAAATGGGGATGGAGAGAGGATCTCCAATCTTGAAGTGGGTAGCCATCTGGGAACAAGCGACCACCAAACAGTGTGGTTCTCGATAAACTTAGCTGTAGAGTTCAAGCCATACAAAAGTGAAGGTACTGGACTTCAGGAGGGCTGATTTTGTCAAAATGGGAGAGCGCCTCAGAAAAGCACTAGCAAACAGGCAAGAAGGTGGGGTGGAGCAACAATGGGGAAACATCAAAACTGTCAGAGACAACAAGTCTTTGTGTGAAGCAAATAAATCAATACGAAAGAAAAAAACACTATGGTCTCAAAAGAAGTGGCGGGGAAGGTAAGGGAGAAAAAGATAGCATTCAGGAAGTATAAGGAAACACAGAAGGAGCAAGACAGAGAACGTACCAGTTAAAGCAGAAGGAAGCAGGGAAGGCAGTCAGAATAGCAAATGCCCAAACCAAGGAAAAGGTAAGCCAACTCAGTTAAGAAGGGAGATAAAAAACCTTTTATAGGTACATGAGGGAGCAAAGAAAGACTAAGGCCCCGTTCACACTACACCGCTCTGGCCCGGTAATGGATGCAATCCGTTACGGCCGGGGAGCGGTGCAGTGCGTCCATACCTTGGTGGTGTCCGTTTCGGGACCAGCACTGCCAGTCCACACACTGGGAGCCGGGCGACCATTACGGCAGCGCCCGATCCCACAGTGCAGCTGGCGCTGCGCCCAGTCCATGCAGGGACGTGCACGCCCATCCACACTACGCGGGTAAGGTTACCCGGGCGGGACCCGGTTCTATAACCGCTGCTGAAACCACCTCATGTGGTTTCAACAACGGTTACGAGAACGCCTCCTGTAACGTTACAGGTGTAAACGTAAACCGTTGTGGTAACGGTTTGGGCACTCTGCAACGTTATAGAGGCGTAGTGTGGACAGGGCCTAAGGCAGGGATACTGAGGCTGAATAAAGAGGAAGGTGGTTGGGCAGAGAGTGACAGTGAAAAAGCAGGGATACTGAACTAATACCACTGCTCAGTATTCACAATGGAAAAGCAGGGAAGATACCTAATCCAGTCAATAGAAGCACTCTGGATACGGAGATTAATATTAGTCCTTTCACAGAAGAAAGGGTTCTGAAAGAACTCTTAAAACTGAAGGTGGATAAAGCAATGTGGCCTGATGGAATTCACCCCAGAATTTTAAAAGAACTAAGGGAAGAACTAGTAACACCACTGACTACCCTTTCTAATAAATCATAGGAGGATGGTGTGGTACCTAAGGACTGGAGGAGGGCGGATGCAATTCCCCCTTCACAAAAGTGGGAGCAAGACAGGGGCAGGAAACTACAGACCTGTCAGTTTGACCTCAGTGGTAGGGAAAATGATGGAATCACTTCTGATGAAAAGAACTGTTGAGTACCTAGAGGCCAGTGGGCACAGGACCCAAGGCAGCATGGATTCACATCAGGAAGGTCATGTCAGACAAATCTAACTGATTTCTTTGACTGGCAGACCAAAGTAGTAGACCAGGGAGGGGCTGTGGACATGGCCTACCTAGACTTTAGCAAGGCATTTGACACAGTCCCGCACAAAAGATTAATAAACAAATTAGCCAGCCTAGGAGTGGGTCCCAGGGTGGTAGCCTGGGTGAAACACTGGCTGGACAACAGGACACAGCGGGTAATAGTAAATGGCGTCCACAGTGAAGAAGGGGGTTACTAGTGGGGTACCGCAGTGTTCAGTACTGGGGCCGGTCCTTTTTAATGTCTTTATAACTGACATTGCAGAGCGACTGAAAAGGAAAGTATGTCTCTTTGCAGATGACACAAAAATCTGCAACAGGGTTGATACGCAAGGTGGGGTGGAAAGGATGAAAAGGGTCTTGGCGAGGTTGGAATAATGATCAAATGTATGGCAGCTTAGATTCAATGCAAAGAAGTGCAAAGTAATGCACCTGGGAAACAAAAACCCAGGGGAAGAGTACACAATGGGGGTGAGATACTGACAAAAATGGAAAGGGACCTGGGGTAGTCATATCAGACAACCTAAAGGTGGGCCAGCAATGTGATAAGGCAGTAAGGAGGGCTGGGGGAATACTGGGATGCATAGGGAGAGGCATCACCAGAAGAAAACAGGAAGTTGTTGGCCCCTCTGTACAGACAGTTGATAAGAACACATCTGGAGTACTGTGTACAGTTCTGGAGACCCCATCTCCACAAAGACATAAGACAGGGTGTAAGCTGCCCAGAGGAGGGCAACCAAATGGTGCAGGGTCTGTACCAGAAGACATATGAAGAAAGACTAAAGGAGCGCAGCTGTATAGACTCAAGGAAAGGAGGGAGAGGGGGGACATGACAGAAACTTTCAAATACCTCAAGGAATCAACAAAGTCCAAGAGGGTAGCATCTTTCAGAAAAGAGATATGTGTAAGAACAAGGGGGCACAATCTGAAGATAGAGGGGGGACGGCTCAGAGGTAATGTGAGGAAGTATTTCTTCACAGAGAGGGTTTTAGATGCATGAAACGTCCTTCCTGAGGTCACAGAGGCAAAAACAGTGGGGGAATTCAAGAATGCATAGAACAGACATAAGGCAATTCTAGCAGGGGGTAGGAGGAAGTAGGCTGTTGGTTAACTAGGATCTGCATCTTATCTATTAGGTAGGGAAATGGGCAGACTAGGTGGGCCAAGCGGTCCTTATCTGCCATCAAATATACAGGTTACTCACCTGTAACATGAGTGGTATATGTTGTTCATCCACACTTATTGGCAGGTTCCTTGCCGCTTTAAATCTTGCCGGAAGTTCTTCAAGCTGGCTCCTCCCACCCACCAGAGTGGTAAAACTCTCGGCTCCGGCCCATGACGCCAGATCTAGCCGGCTGAAAACCAGATTGCGCGTCAAAGCCGGGGAGGTCAGGTGGGTTGTGTGGATGAACAACATATACCACTCCTGGAACTCCTGTTACAGGTGAGTAACCTGTATTTCTAGGGACGTGGATATGTTGTTCAATCCACACTTATTGGCAGACGCCTAGCAGTTCTCTGGGAGGAAGGAGGCAAGGCACGCACCCCCTACTTAGGAAATAAGGACTGGAGAACCGATGTCCCAAACCCAGCATCCGGGCGTGACTCAAGGTCGATGTGGTAGTGGGTAATGAAGGTGTGTGCTGACTTCCAGGTAGCAGCCCTGCAGATTTTCTGGATAGGGATGTCCCTGGAAGCAGCCACCGAAGCAGCGGTATGGCGAGTAGAATGAGCTCTTATCCCTTTGGGAGGCTCCATGCCCGCCAACCTACAGCAGAGATCTATGCAGGAGGTGACCCACCTGCCTATCGTCCGCTTGGCTGTAGGTCTGCCAGGTGCGGCTTCAGCGTAGGTGACAAACAGCTGGCGAACCTCTCCCCGAACTTCAGCCGTCCGCACCTTATAATAAGAGAGCGCTCTTCTAGGGTCCAGAGTATGGAGCCTATATTCAGCCTCCAAGGTGTGACTGGGATAGAACACCAGCAGAGTCAACACCTGGTTATGGTGAAACTCCGACACCACCTTCGGAAGGAATTTCAGGTGGGGGCGCAGGAGAACCCTGTCCCTGCGGAAGACCAGATAAGGAGACTCACTGGAAAGCGCCTGGAGCTCTCCCATCCTTCTGGCTGACGTAATGGCCACCAAGAAGGCGGTCTTCCACGACAGGTGAGAGATGTCACACCTGTGCATTGGTTCGAATGGCTTGCCCATGAGCTTAGCCAATACCAGCAGTAGACCCACGGAGGTGGAGGTTCTCACACCGGAGGGGATATGTGATCAAGGCCTTTGAAAAAGCCCCAACCACCTTCTCCTGCACCACAAACTGCTTGCTGGCCCACGCCCGGTTAGCAGAGATGGCTGCCAGGTACACCTTAAGGGTCATCGACCGAAGCCCTAGCCGAGAAAGGAACCACAGGTAGTCCAGAATGCTAGCCAATGAACAGAAGGAAGGGTCCAACCCCATGCCCTGACACCAAATGGAGAATCTCTTCCATTTGAAGGTATAGCATTTTCTGGTAGGCTCCTTATGGGATGCCTCAACAACACTGAAGACCTCGTCAGAAAGACCCAAGGCCTGGAACTCTAGCCGCTCGGGAACCAGGCCATCAAGTGCAGGGATTCAAGGTCCGGATGGAGTACCTTCCTCTTGCTGACAGAGATCAGGTCCGGGTGGACTGGAAGCCGCCTTGGGAGCCTGGAGCTGAGGCTGAGGAGATCTGGATACCAGAACTGGCGGGGCCAGTCTGGGGCTACCAGAATCACCTGCGCCTGGTCCCTCTTCACCTTGAGAAGCACCTTGTGGATCAAGGGAAATTGAGGGAAGGCGTAGAAGAGGCCCAGGGTCCACGGCCTCGAGAAGGCATCCCCCTGCAGCGAGCCCTGCTGAGGGGGGCGGGCGTGAAACAGCCTCAGCTTTGCATTCTCCCTGGAGGCGATCAGGTCCACCTGAGGGGTGCCTCAGTGGGAGAACAGATCTTGTACTACCTCCAGCAGGAGAGACCACTCGTGAGAAGCAGCGCCTATCCGGCTGAAGGCATCGGCCAGATTGTTGGAGGGTCCTGCCACATGGATGGCTAGGAGATCTGCCTCCAGGCTGATCACGAGAGACCAAGTGCGGAGAGCTTCCTTGCACAGAGGCAAGGAGTGCATCCAGCCCTGTCAGTTCAGGTAGTAGTACATGGTCATGGTGTTGTCCGTCTCGAACTGGACCACTTGACCCCAAACAAACGGAGTGAAAGCGGTGAGGGCTAGTTGGACCATGCGAGGCTCCAGCAGGTTGATGTGGCATCGAGACTCCTGAGGGGACCAGAGGCCATGGGCTCTGAGCACCCCAACCCATCAGAAAGGCATCGGTCGTCAGAGTGACAGTTGGCTCGGGGCAGACAAACAGGATACCCTCCTGCAGATGAGCTGGAACGAGCCACCACTGGAGGCCATTCCACATCTCCTGGGTCACTGTCACTGGCTGGTCCAGAGGACCGGAGTGCTGTGACCACTGGCGAGCCAGCCCCCACTGCACGGGATGCATACGCCAGCGGGCCCAATGGACCACGCTGGTGCAGCCGCCATGAGGCCCAGGAGGCACAAGAAGTCCCGGGCAGGGCGCAATTGCCCAACCAGAAATGACTGAGTTAAGAAGGAAAGCACTTCAGCCCTGTCCGCCGGGAGCCGTGCTCTGGTTCGAATAGAGTCAAGCTCTGCTCCGATGAACTGAATCGCCTGCGATGGCACGAGTTCTGACTTGGCCTCGTTGATGAGGAGGCCAATCTGAGAGCAGACCTGGAGGACCAGATCCCTGCACCGCTCCACCCCCAACCTGGAGGGGGCTGCAATCAGCCAATCATCCAGGTAAGGGTACATCTGGACCCCTCGGCGCAGGAATGCCGTCACCACTGCCATGCATTTAGTGAAGACCCTGGGAGCTGGAGAGAGGCCGAAGGACATGGCCCGGAACTCGAAAAGGGATCCCTCTGCTCTGAAGCAAAGGAATCGCTGGTGAGACTGACGGATTGGGACGGGAAAGAACGCGTCCTGAAGGTCCAGAGAACAGAGCCACATGCCTCGTTCCAAGGATGGAATGATCCGAGCCAGAGTGACCATCCTGAAGGTGCGAGACCTTAGGAACTTTTTCAGGTCACGGAGGTCGAGAATGAGGCACTAGCTCCCCCATCCGTTTTGGGACCAGGAAGTACCTGGACACAAAACCCTGGATCTTGGGTGTCTGCCACCTCCCTGATCACCTCCTTCTGGAAGAGCAAGGCAATGTTGGCTCGACGAGCAGACAGAGAGGCTGTGAAACCCATAGCCCCCCGTGGGGCGACAGCTCGATAGGAGGGGAACTGCTCGAATTCCAGAGGCAAACACCCCTGCCTACCACTTCCAATACCCAGCGGTCCGTGATGATAGCAGACCAGGTGGAAAGAAAGTGGGAGCCGGGGAGGGGACCCCGGGGAAGACTGACGAGGTCGGGGGTGACACTCCTCAACCTGTTACTGGGCAGGCTTGGAGGAAGGGCCGGCCGAGGAGCTGCCTGGGCCTTTTCCTCCCAGCTTCCTGCTGGAAGAAGCAGAAGGCTTGGCTTTGGGGTGCCAAGCACAAGCCTGCTGGCCCTGATGCTGGTGTTGCTGGGCCGGATGTGCAGCAGTGGCTGAAGGACGAAAGGGCTTACTCTGCTGCTGGCGGCCTTTGACCTTCTGGGCAGACATATTCGAGTCCAAGGTGGTGTTGGACTTCTCGATCCATTGGAGATGACCCTCCACCCCGGGACCGAACAAGTCGGTACCCAGGAAGGGGATGTCCGCCAGCTTGTGCTGGGTATCAGCCATAAAGGTGGAGATCTACAGCCAAGCCCTGAGGCGCGTGGCTACTGCGGCCGCTACTGACCGGGCATACGAATCAGCGATGTCCAAAGAAGTTTGGAGCTGCTGTTTAGCTACTGTCCTTCCCTGATCCCACACCTGCTTGACCTCCATCTGAAGGTCAGCCGGGAGATGAGGAATCACCTCATCCAGGGAGCCCAAAAGGGCGTGTGAAAAGTGTGTGCCATCAGAATGGCTGATCTAGCCTGACGAAGGCCTAGGGAGGAAGCGGCATATACCTTCCGTCCTGAGTAGTCCTTATCGGGTGGTTTGTCCACATCCCGAGCATTCCCGGAACGTCGGAAATCATCATCGGTCACTAACCCCTCCGCAGAGGGATGTGCTGAGAAAGCGGAGAGAGAACCGGTAGGGACCGCATACTTTCAAGCCATCCTGGCCGAAGGTGCGGGACAAGATGCTGGCCGCTGCCACAGCTCCAGGGCCGGACCAACAATGGCTTCGGCCACTGGAAAGGCCTCTGTAGGGGAATCCCCTCGGTCCAGTATCTCTGTGAGGGGATACTTGGCCCGTTTTGAAATGGGTTTGAGCTTCATCCCAGTGGACTCAGATGAGTCAAAGCATTCCTAAAAATGAGGATGGGTTATCGTCCACCGACTGACCCCCTGTAGACTCCAGGTCAAGCGGCCTGGAGAACAAGAAGTCATCGTCGTCAGACTCTGAGGAGTCTGCGAACAGCTGCCGAGCGCCTGAGCCACCCTCCGCGTGCCGAGGTCCATCAGGAGTGTGGGTGACCAACAACCTATGGGACAAGCCCTGACATGACCGAGAATCCTTGGTCGGGGCCCCAGTCTTCGGTTGTGGAGGCGGAGGTTCCACCACAATGGGTGGAGCAGCCGGTTTCGGCCAAACAACTGGTGCCGGTTTCGGCTCCTCGACTACGAGGGGTTGTTTCGGCCGCACAGGTGACAGCCACTTAATGGCCGGAGAAGGTGACAGAGTCGGCTTATTCCTAGACAATAAGAGCTGCTGCCACATTAAATCCTCATAGCGCCAATGCAACTTGAGCTGGAGCCCATCCTCCGAAGAGGATGACGAGGATGAGCGGCGCCGCCACTTTCCATGGTGCTAAGACCGGCCATGTGCATGGACCGGGTTGGACTTGGAAGAGGTCCGAGACCAGAGACCTTCAGGGATTCCAAAGGTGGGTCAGAGAGAGGACAGGGGGAAACCCGCTCCTCCCTCGGTTCAGGGACCTTAACCGGGGACTCCGGCACAGGCAAGTCCTCGGTTTCCACCGGGGGAACCGGTGAGCTAGGGAGTCGAAAGTCGACCATCCAGTGAAGGGGATCCCTCCCGCTCCCACGAACATAGACGGTGGGACTTACCTTTTCAGTCCTTCTTCTTGGACCGATTGGAATGTCCCGGTGGTCCTTCTCCCTTGGAGAGAGATTGGCAAAGCTCCTTAAAAGAAGCAGTATATTAAGAGCCCAAGGAGAGCGGTATAAATGCTACGACCGAGGAAGAAGACACGGCCTGGGCCGCCTCCTCCTCAAGGGCGATCATCTGCTCCAACTGTTCCGTGGAGCCTGCCGCTGCGGACACTGCCCAACGGGCCTCATTCGGCTTGACTGGTGGATACCGTTTTTCAGGGCACCCCAAAAGAAGTCATGCAGCGCGGTCCTCCAAGACCGAAGCCGAAAAGGATTTGCACAAATCGCAAGCTCTGGATCGTGGCCGAGCCCCAGGCAGTAAACGATGTGGAGTGCGGCCGGTCCAGGACATCTTCTGCCCACAGTGGCACCGACGAAATCCAGGAGTCGATTTGTCCATCACAGCCGCAAGGGAAAAAGAAGACCGAAGTCTTGTAAATTTGAGAATTAGTTTTGGATTAACTGAAGAGTGTGGATCCAGGCCTAAAACGCAGAGCGCTAAGGAGGGAACCCGAGCTTCCAAGCGGTAAGGAAGATCTGGCGTCATGGGGTGGAGCCGAGAGTTTTACCACCCGGGTGGGTGGGAGGAGCCAGCTTGAAGACCTTCTGGCATGATTTAAAGCAGCAAGGAACCTGCCAATAAGTGTGGATTGAACAACATATCCACGTCCCTAGGATCTACGTTTCTCTGTTACCAGACTACTTACAAGGAGGTCAAAGATGATCATGTTGTGGTCACTATTCCCCAAGGGTACTAAAATCCTACAACTTTCAATACCCTCCTCCCAATTTGTTAAAACCAAATCTAATATATTTTGTTCTCTTGTTGCAGCATGGACCATCTGCCTCAGTCCTACCTGGCTGAATTTGTCCACATAATCTTTTTCCGTCTTTCTTTTCCCCAATAGGGTATCCCAACTAATACCTGGGAGATTAAAATCCCCTAATAATATAATCATATTAGCTGGGTTTAGTTGTGATATTTGTCGTTTCATCAAACAATCTGTTTCATAGTTTGTTAAACGTGGTCTATACAGTATCCCCAATATTATTTTGGGTGAGCGGTTTGGGGTAATTTTCTCCCACAGTTGCTCCAATGAGTTAGATGCCCATTCTACCTGGATGTCATCATGAATATAAAGGGCCACTGAACCCCCCTTTTTGTAGTTCCTGGATCTGAAAAAGATTTGATAACCCTTTATTTGACATCCCCAGTTATCTTCCTAACCCCACCATGTTTTAGACACTGCACAGATTTTTACGTGGTGGGTATCCAAATAAAATCTCATCTCATCCAATTCCTTTGGTAGACTCCTGGCATTTAGTAATTAACAGGTCCAGTTATTTATCTGAATTTGATTTTCACCTATAAAAGGTTCCCCCATCTTTAAGTTTAAAGATGAGTCAATATTCTGTTTCAGTGACCTAGCCAGGTATCTCACTCCTACTTTGTTTAAATGTAACCCATCACCTGCCAACAGTCCGTTTTCCTTAAATGCTTCCCAGTTTGTAATATAACAGTGTTTATTTACAGCACACCAATGCTGTAACCAACTGTTTAGTTTCATGTTTTTATTTTTGTATAGATGTCTGCCTGAAGTAGGTAGAATTTCTGAGATAATACTCCCTCCTGTTTTCTCAATTTCATCAGCCACTATACAAAAGTCGGTATGTATATCTTAATTGCCTATCTGTTACATCATTTACTCCCACGTGGATAATAACCAAGGGAGAAATGAGATTTGATAGCGGCCCTTTAAGCATACCCCTGACATCACTTATCTTGACCCCAGGTAGGGTGTTAACAGTAACTTGTTAGTTTCTGCCTTTGCATAACAAAGTATCCAAACCCCTAGTAATGGGATCTCCTATTATCAAGATATCCCTATATTCTTGATTTACTCCATCTTGTATATGTATTTGCGACTCAAGTTGTTCATTTATAAGGGGTTTGTACCTATTCAGCATGACATGAGGTGCCAGGCAATTTGTATACTCTCCCTTCTTTTTTTCCTCAATTTTAGTGGGCTGTCTCGTGGGCCCCTATGTTCTCATGGTTAACATTTGGGTATTTTCCCCCATCTTTTTTTGTATTTCCTGTGCGCCTCCTACTAGCTCGTGGCTGTACTAAACTCCATTCCTCTACTATTTGTGCATGCTCAGTTACTACTATTTGTGCTTGAGCAGCTTCCTTGGTGTATATACTAGGTTGGGTTTCCTGTGCAATCTGTCCATTTAATTTCAGGGGAGTGCCTTGACAACAACTGTCTGCAGCCTGGTCAATGAATTCCTCTAATACAGTAATCTCTCTTCGTGTAGTGTACGATTTTATTTCACATCTTCCAATTCTTTTAACAATGTGCATATTAACACACATTTATCACACAGTTCCTCCACTGACAGACTGTCCCTTGTGTACATATTGCAATCTGCACATAGTTGCCATCCTAGAACATTTTCAAGAAACATGCTGTACATTTAGCTCCCTCCATGTTTCTTCCTAAGCCTAATCTTTCTTGCACCACAGAGTTTATCTAGCGTTCTCTTACCCTTTTAATGGTTTCCTGGGTGGTTTGTTTCTCGCCGTCCTCGGAGTGATGTCATGCCCTGCTCAGCTCGCTGCAGTACGTATATTTATACAGCAGTGTACCCGGAAGCCGAACCAGGGTCACGATGCTCAAAAAGTTTAAAATCTCTCAATCGAGGCCAAATAACTATCCTGAGTCACTCACTGGACTCTGTCCCCCACAAGTAGAGATATGCATCTGTAATACTGTTAAAAGCATAGTTCGTCCGTATGTCAGGTATGAACTACACAGCTTCTCTTCTTGCTTCCTGTATACGAGCAGGGCTCCAACCTACATAGTAGTATATCTAGTCAGAAAAATAAAGCTCAACACGTAAAACCTCCCCCAAGAGATCTTTGCTGCTGTGCCTCCCCACACTGATTTAGCACTAAATTACTAAACATGCTGCAGGCCCAGACCTACATCAATAGCCACAGATTGTTTTGCTATTTACTGTATTTCATTTACATGAGTTGAAGCAGACAAACAGTGAACGACTGGCATTTCAAACATTATTTCCAGCTAGTACCATTAAATATTATATTTTATGAGTTGTGGAACTTGGTACATCTCTGCTCCAGGTGTTGAATTCTGTATGAGGCTTACCTGTTTATACTGATAAAATTCTCTTTAATAAAAACAAATAAAAAAGTAAGTAGCATTACACTGTTAAAGTGTAAGTATATATGCTTTTTCACATCGGATGAATGTGCCTTGTGAAATGTACTCGTATGCCCCTTACCCTGTGCTTTCGCCTCTCTTTCATGATGTCCTTGGTGTCCTGCAGCATCTGCTCTTTCCACAGGTCAAAGAAGTAGGAGGGATCAGTGTAAAATTTCAAGGCCTCCCTTCCGTCCTCCCTGTGTATAAAGCATACACACCATTCATTACTACAGTAAAGTGCAATCAAGGTCACAGGACATGAAACTCAAGCCCATCCATTCGCACAATTCTGTACAAAGTAGGCAAACTACTAATCCAAAGGACCCTGGAATTTGTCAGGCCAGGGGCACAACATTTATATGCCACCACAGTATTCACCTTCTGTTTTCATTTTTATTTAAAAAATAACAGCTTTCATGCATTCCAGACGCCCCTCCTTTGTTTGTCCATAAGCCCATCCCACCTTTCTCAATATTTGATGTCATCAATTATACAATGGCAAGGAAATTTCCTGTATTCTGATTGGTCAGTGTGTGCCTGAGACAGTGATGTTATTACACAATAACATCACTGTATTGATTTGTTACCATAAAATTTGCATCATTTGCTTTTCTCTTAAGAAAAAGCTATATTGCCACACTAAAAACATTTACATTTTTTTTTATTTGTATAACAATGAGCCATTGTATAATTGCAATAAGGCACTCCAAGGTGTGTGTGTGTTTTATTGTGCAATAACGTCACTCCTGGGGTGATGGAAGCACTCTGCTTCACCTCGTGCTTCAACCCACCCCAGGAGAGACGTTATTACTTAGTGGCCTTATTGCTTATTATATCACATGGCACATTTGCCAAAGGATGGTTCACTGTAGGTGCAATAGCCTGCCACAGACAGATGTACTGGAGTGTTGTCACAGAACTTGGAGCTGAGGCACCACAAAGACCCAGGAGATCCTAGTGCTTCCTAATATCCAGCTGGAGTTAATGTTATACGGATGAACATTTTCTTGTTTCAAACCCCAGGAATCCCTCACTATGCTTGTTAGTGCAGTCAGCCTACTGGTCTGAGCTGCCCTGGGAGAGTTGAATTTTATGCAAATGAGGGAACGCTGGAATGAAATTCAAATCTCTGCTAAGTGGTCACACTCCAATTTACTCTCGAACTTCAAATTTATTTCTCAACCTGAGGAAGAAGTCGCCCCAAAGAGTTCTCTTCATCTCTCTTATATCGATTATGGTTTTTCTTACTATTTTATTTTTCTCTCAGTATTATTTTCAATTTTCAAATCCCTACATTATAGTTGGGTGTTATTTTGCCTTTTTTAATCGCAATTCTCCAGTTCTCTAGCAGTTCCCTTCCTTTACATTTTTTCCCGCTTGGGAGCAATAAAAAAACAACTGCAATTTGAGGGTCTTTATACTGGGAAAAAAAAGACCCCCCAAAAAAGAGCCTCTGCTTAGCAGTTATTATCTGTGCCGTTACCCCTTTGTGGAACCGAGACGCAACTGGTACTTTTTCATTAAATTTCACACAATTATTTATTTATTTTTTTTAAGCAGTTTCTGACAACTTGGGAACCGGACCACAAATTACCTTTTTCCCTTATTTTGGAACAGATTTAAAACTGGGCTGTCCACCGTAATTGTAATCTTATGAAGTGTACTGTATTAATATCCAGGACCACCTTGAAAATGAGCTTGCTCAATGGTGTTTATGCCTGGTTTAATAAAGTGATTAACTGACTGATGTCCGACAGACACAAACACAAAACAGGACATACAGGCTTCAAAAATTGTCAAAACTGTTTTAACCTCCTAGCTAAGGCAGACTGCCAAGAGTTGTGTTTCAGGTTCCTAGGTTCAGATCACCTTTTCTCCAGTTATTAGCTTTGTATCAAGCTTAGCCCTAAAACTATTAAAAAAGGAATTTTCAATGGTTTCCCAACCTAGTACACTGGCTGTGAATGTGTGTTGCCACAACATACAATCCATAAAGCCCCTGCGTCTGCCAATCTCATGCTCTCCACAAGTGACTGGCTCTACCTGTGGGCTCTGGGTGATGATCCTGCAGTGGGGATCAGTCTCGTTCCCAACCGAAGGTGAACATCCTGCAGGATGCTCAAACCTCCTACCCCACAGGCCCTCCCACTCCGGGCTCACCTATGAACCTGGGTGACCAGCAGTAGCACTGCTCCTGCACCGCTGAGATGCTGAGACAACTCATACAATGTATATACTAATATTTTCCCACAACAACAAAATCTTCCTTATTCATCACCCACCCTACAGTGGCCATTTTGAATTAAGGCTGAGCAAAAGAATGTTCAGACTCTTATGTGAGCTCCTTCAGAGAAAAGTTTTAAATAAAGAATTATGTAGTGATTAACACCGTATTGTGATTTTGTCTGCTGCCCTTTCCCAGTTCCCAGTCACAGCTTCTAATGGAAGGCAGCCAGATGTAATTTTAGACACTGCAGTTTCCTTGCGTCAAAGGTGAGGCAGCTGAAACTTTTTGGTATAAAGACAATTATTGCTATAAATGCTGATATTACTTTGCAAGTCAAAGAACAAGGAAGGAGCAGTAATGAAATACGTCCATTTAAAGCCCCCCATAAGCATGTCTATAGGTCTATAGAACGTCTTATTCAAAACAACATTTCATAACTACAATAGCTTACTTTACAAGTAAAATCTATTTTGTGTTTCTAATAATCTTTCAAACAAAAGAGTGTGAACGTCACTGCTTTTCAAGCACTATGAATTTTCCAGATTACTGCATTTATAGGAAAGGGGGGTCTAAGTACAGATCAATATATAAAGCAGTCCAAGTTTTTTTTATCCAATCAGCATTCAGAATTAGAGTACCTATCATGTGCAGTACTGACAGTCTCTTGCTGACCGTTCATGTGATTCTTCCTGCACTCACTCCTGCTGTCACTTTCACCTGTCAGAAAATAGCCGCTCTCAAGAGGTACTGTTTACTTCTTATGTCACTAAGTTAATTTCCTATTGGAACTGCTGAACACTGAACTGTCTTAAAAAAAAAAAAAAAACTGGCCACGTTTCCTCAATTAAGCATCTTCACTTCACAGTGCATTAGCACCTTGCTTACATCCTTCAAACCGTGGATTGTACCAAAATGTAAGCGCGGGGTGGGGGGGGACATAAAAACTAAAAACTATTTTTAAACATTAAAATCACTACCAAAAGAGTCTTTCTTTTGGGGAAAAAAACTTAAGACTGCTTCATAATATATTAATATGTATACCTGGATGCATTTCTTGCAGTATAAGAATGTTAAAGTATCTCATGCTCTTTGGGCTAACAGAGCTGCTCAGCTTTGCGGCCCCCTTGCCCAAACAGCATGAGATAACATTCCTTATGCTGTAAGAAACATAATCAAGTGTATATGTTAATATAATATAAATATTAAACCCCATTATTCATTATGCTCTAGTGCTCTCATCCAAGTTCTCCTTCTTGAAATAATGCACTGGCCATACGCTCAGGCACGGAAATGGTTGGGTGGATGCAGTGTATGTGTGTTTTGGGTTGGTGGGTGGTCATGTCACTGACTAACAAAAATTTTAGATCTAAATTTTGCAATTCACAGCAGCTTTACAGTTTATCAAGTAGAAATTTCAAGACATGCTCTGAAAAGCAGTCACAAGGAGATCTGAAGCGCAGCCCTGGGTTATGGATAGCTGGGTTCACTATACTCCACTTTGGCAAAAAATCTTCTTTTGTTTCAAATGGATATTAATCAATGCTCCATGCAGCTTCTGATTGGACCGCAGTTGCAGGCGTGAAGACAAAAGCAGGGAATGTCACAATGACTCCCTAACCCTACCAAACAAGTGCAAAGTTAGTATGTTATTGGGAAGTAAAAAAATGCTCTCAGTTATACTGTACCTGTAGCATGAAAGGTTGTTGAGTGGAGGAGGGGGGTCGCATGTGTTGTAGGTCTCTTGCACAGGAAAACAAAGTGACTGACGAACAAACAGCTGCTGATCCTGAGTTATGTCACTTTTAAATGCCTTCTTTGTATTTATGCCTTGCAAGGACACTAAGGAGAGAAGACACAGAAACTAATACAGAGACTTAAAATTCCAGGCCGATATCAATGTTTTATTTAATAAAGATTTTTACTGCCTGGTCAATATGATTCACTGGTTTCAAGGTGTTGGGGGTATTAAATGAGTTTTGAACATGGGACTACAAGAGCACTGAAACATCAGAAGGGAGATCATGATACGCAGGACTGGACCCACTCTGTGCTCTTATGCTCAACAGAGACTGGATTAGCCCAGAAACAAAAGAAGCCGAAAGGGAAGAAGGTGACTTCTGCGTTATTAAGGTGAAGCCTCAGCAATGCTAGTTGTCTTTGCCATGACTGTCATCAGGAAGCTCTCAGCAACACTGCAGCTTCTCTGGCAGAATTGGCTGGCACAACTCTGACATCTGCATACAGCAAAATGAAGACTATGATCTAATGCCTTTCTTGTTCTGATATAGTATAACCCCTCTAATAGAAAGTGTGGAGTTGCAGTGAGGGAAAGAACCTCATCTGACCACCTGTTCCAGGAGTCAGGTGATCCTAGGTGCATCGCAAAGTGGATTCCTGACATAGGGAGTAACAGAACCCACCAGGGAGGGAGCAGTCTGATCTGGTGCTGTCAAAAAGGGACCATGTACAAGACATAAAGGTTGCAGAGCCCCTGTGTGGAAGTGATGATAGCACAGTGTAGTGCCAACTGCATTTGGGAATGGAAAAGGCCCCCACTACGACTAATCCTGGATTTTAAAAGGAACGTTGAAGACTGCTCTCTAGGAAGACATGACAGAGCAAAGGGAGCCAAAACTGGGCACGCAGGGGACAGTCAGCAGACCGCCCTAGAGGAAGAACCAGACAAAAGCCACTACAGTTAAAACAGGTCTCTGTATCATCCGGAGAAAGAGCCAGGGAAATAACACCTCTTGAGGACTAAAGAAAGGAGGGGGCACCCAGGTATATGGATAGGCTGCACCAAAAGGCATGCCATCCTGAGAAGAAAGATAAGAGTGCAGAAGCTCTAAGCCAAAGGGGGACAGAGGGCATGTCTGCATGACCTGATGAAAGAGATCCCCTCAAAGATCTACTGTCATGGTAAGTTCGTAGGTAACCGTTCCATCATCTTCGGGAATATTTCTTTCATCAGGTCACACCTAAAGGACAAGTCCTTAGCAGTATTTCCACAGAGATAGTCTGGGTGCCTGGAGGCTACAGGCCTAAGAAAAGAGACCCTGAAGCACAGCCAGGCTGAAGCCTGCCTTTCTTAAAGGGGCAATGTCCAGATTGTAGAGTTTAGTGAAAGTGTGGACAGTACTCCAAATTGCAGCAGGACAGATCTCTTCGTGTGGCTGAGACCTTCCTGAAACAGGCAACAGAGGTGGCCATGCAGCACACCAGGAAGTGCCCTTTTGAACTTCCTGTAACAGAAAGAAATACAGTTGACCAACTCCTTGGAAAGGCACTGTTTAAAAATTGGCACACCTTCTTTCCCAGGGGCGAAGGAAACAAAAAACTGTGAGAGCTTCCTACAGTCTCTCATTCGATGAACATAATATCAGAGTGTTCTATGTATGTCTAATGTATGGAGCAATGCTTCTCCTGGATTGACATGCTCAGGAAAATCAACTGACAGGTGGATGGTTTGATTTAAAGTAAACTCAGGCACTACCTTTGGAAGGAACCTAGGCTTGCTACGCAAAGGCATCCTGTCTTCATGGAAAATCAAATAAGGAGGCTCACACATGAGAGCCTGAAGCTCCTTTGTGCAGAAGCAACAGTACTGTAACCTCCCAGGTCGTGCCTGAAAATAAGCAAATGTACGCCTAGTGCACCCTACCTGGTCAACAAAAACTAAATATATAAACAGCAACTAAAACAAATGCTTTCCAAGAAAGGAAGCATAGCTCACAAGTCACGGTTGGCTCATACAGAACCAAAGTGAGTCTTTCCAACACAAACTTCAGGTCCCAGACCAGGACTGGATTGCGGATGGGAGGCCTCAAAAGTAGCACGCCTCTTAAGAAAGTACAGATGACCTCTAGCTGGGCCACCATATGGCCAGCACTAGGCACATGGAAAGCTGAAATAGCAGTCAAGTGCACTTTTATGGAAGTGTACTGGGGGGGGATAAGTTCTGTACCTGACAAGGACAATAGATACTCTAGAACCAGGTCCACTAGAGAGGTTAAGGGAGCCAGCGAACGAGAAGCAGACCATAAAGTAAACTGCTCCCACTTCATGGAGTAGGTGGACCTGGGGGAAGGTCTCCTAGCAGTCACCCTGACGTCAGTCTCCTTCGCGGACACACCGAATCTCGCAATGGCTATGTCTTCAGGAGCCATGCATGGAGATGGAGCAACTTGAAGTCCAGATGGACCAGAGTTCCCTGCTTCCATGAGAGCAAGCCTTTGCACAGAGGTAGTGGTAAAGGGGGTTCCACTGCCAAGAGCCGCAGTAGGGGAAAGCCTATCTGACGAGGCCAGAAGGGGGCCACCAGAAATACACTGGCGCCCTATATCTAGAGCTTAATTAGTATCCTCCGGATTAAAGGAAAGGGAGGAAAGACAAAGGAGCCCTCCTTACCCGACCCAGAGGGTTAAGGCACTGGACGCCACACCACACCGGCGACTCGGATTTGGGAATGAGCCCGGGTTGCTGGGGGTCGGGAGGAGGAATAGAACTTAAGCATCCGGAGGACGCTTTTCTACCGGGGCTTCTGCTCGGCACTTGGCTGGCCTCTGGTGGAAGCCGGAGGCACAGCAAGTGCTGGAGCATAGAGAAGGGGGGGAGTGGCAGACGTCGGTGGCAACGCCTTGATGTCAGGGCGCTAGCCACTCCCTAGAATAAGGAAAAAAATGCCCTTCCAGCTCAGATGGAGACAGAGCATCAGAGCTTGCTATCAATCTGCGGCTGCCCTCCTGGCACCCTCCTGCTCCCCTAGTCCTCTGATCTCAGGGAACTGGTTCAGTGGTCCTCTACTGCAGGACGGTATGGACGTCCTCTAGCAGCACTGGTAAGTGGTGTACAGGATAAGTAGAGGGAGTTGGAGGAAGGTCTGGCGGCAACTCCTGAAATTCTAAAGCATGGTCCCATTCCATGAACTGCAGGGCCCAAGCAACTGCCATAACCACCTCACCAGTATTCCAGGTGGAGGGAAAGGTGATCCCATACCAACCTCTCCTGACTTAGGACGGGGGGGGGGGCGCAAGGAAGGAGCCCCGCCAACTGTTTTTGTTTTTCCCCAGATCCCGTGGCCGCACCACCACTCCTGGGAGCTTTTAGGTAGGTACCCAGTCAGGGGGCTAGGAATGCTGACCCTGCTCCATGCCAGCCTGTGTGCCAGGCCCCTTACTCAAAAATATGAATATCCCCAGATTAACAGTGCAATGGAGGAGCTCCAGACCCTCACCCCCAAAGACCCGGCACCCTCAGAAAGGGGCAGTCAGGGTGGACTGATGTTCGCCAGTCTCGAAACCCTGGGCCAGAGGTCCCTCTTAGGGAGATGCCAGCATTAGCTACACGGGTGAGGCAGCGGATACACTGCAGGCAGGCCCTAAAAGGGGCTGAGGTCCTCTGAGGGGGGTCCAGGTGGTGGTGGTGGTGGGGGGAGACAGAAAGCTTGTCCAGCGAGCCCTGCTCCGCTACGGAGGCAGGGAGCACCACCGATGTCCAAAAATCTAAACTGGGACAATCCGGGATGTATGCCACCCAGTGCACCCTGGTGCCAAACATGGTGCTGTGGGGTGCCACATCGACGAGAAGGGAGGGAGGCAGTCGAAAGGTTGGAAGGGAGCCTGATCGTAGCAGGCAAATAAAACCCTATTGTCAACGGCCACCTCGACGATGAGAAAGAAAGAAAGAAGGAAGGCCAGGGATGCCTTAGATGGCAGTCGCAGCTACGACCCGTCCATAACCTGCAAGGGGGGGGCATGCCCATGTTAGTCTCAAGCCGTTTGGGGGGGCAGTCGTGAAGTAGCCCAGAAAAACACCATTCCAGAGGCAGAGTGGGAGTGAAAGGTTGGAAAGGAGCTCGCCACAACAGCCTAGCTCACGTCCGTATCCAGAAGGATGCAGGGAGCCTAGTAGATGCCAGAGAAGAAAAAATTACATCTTAGTAATTGTGTTTCTTCTATGGAGTCTTGTTGTATTCTGACATATGCAGTTAGCCCCATCACTTGAACTGCTCCAGAGAGGAAAGAGTTAACTCTATGCCAAAGCATAGAAGGTTTAGATCAAGCTCGGTTCAAACCTCCATCTGCTGCACTTCAAAGTGCAACAGTCAGATTCTTACGCGCTAATACTAACTAACTACACCTCCTAGGTGGAAATTGTAAATCAGCTAGCCAAAAGGCAACCAATTTTGTGGGTCCCAAAAGACTTAAGTCAAGAACCCCAAAACAATAACCAGTTAGCAAACAACATAACTACAAAAAACAACAAACAGAACCCACTACTCCTTTCTAAAAGGGGGGGTGCCAAGAACATCCCTGAGGTGCAACACTGTACCTGCCAGCCCACTTCCCAAAAACCAGGTTCTGAGAGGGGAGGCAGGGAGGTCAGAATATAGCAAGACTCCATTAGAAGAAACACAACTACTAAGGTGAGTAATTTTTTCTTCAAACATGAAGTCTTGCTGTATTCTGACATATGCAGACTACCAAGCAGTACCCACAAGAAGGAGGGTATCGAACCTATTCTGGGAATAGGATCTGCAGTACTGCTGTGCCAAGTCTAGCATCACTCCTAGCCTGGATATCCAGAGAGTAATGCTTGGTGAATGCATGGACTGTTTTCCAGGTGGCTGCTTTGCATATTTCTAGTAAGGGTATATCTCTGGCAGAAGCCAGAGAAGAAGCTGTACCTCGAGTCGAATGAGCCCTCAGACCTGAGGGGGGTTTTTTGCCTTGCTCTTCATAGCAGAATTGTATACAAGAGACAATACACCTGGCAATAGTTCTCTTAGTAGCAGGTTTACACTTTCCCACTTCACCATAAGTGAGAAACAACTGAGGACAGTCAAACCTAAGTGCCATAGTACGCTCAATGAAGTAGCTAAGTGCCCTCTTAACATCCAAACTGTGTAAACTTCTCTCTCCTGAAGAATAATGAACAGTGAAGAACACAGGAAGAGACATGGACAGGTTCAGATGAAACACTGAAACCAATCTGGGTAAGAACCTCCTGTTGGTCCTAAGGACCACCTTATCTCTATGGAATGAGATAAAATCAGGCTCCACTGACAGAGCTCGTAATTCACTAATACGCCTGGCAGAAGTGATAATTACCAGGAACACAGTTTTCCAAGTCAAGTACTTATGTTCTGCAGAGGCCAAAGGCTCAAAAAGGGGTTGCATAAGCTGAGCAATGCAAACATTAAGATCCCAAGTAGGAGTAGGGTCCTTAAAGGGAGGAGTGGTATGGAACAAACCTTTAAAGAACTTACAGAAAACGCAAAGAGATGCCAGGGAGGAAGCCTTCCCCACTGACAGGAATGCAGACACAACTGCCAAGTGTACCTTCAGAGTAGCTGGCCTGAGGCCTAAACCATTAAGATGAACCATATAATCCAGAACTGTAGCCAAATCAAGCAGTGTCTGGAGAGACATCCCTATTGGAACACCAAATGCTGAATCTTTTCCATTTGGAATTATAAGTTTTTCTGGTGGCACGTTTTCGAGAGGCTTTGAGAATATCCAGAACCCCTGAGAAACAGATGCAGACTTACATATTCTAACTCTTCAAGAGCCACGCCTTTAGGTTGAGAGACTGAAGGCTGGGATACCATATCCTCCCCTGTGAGGCAGTTAACATATTTTGTCTCTTGGGAAGAGACAGGGGAAGATGGACTGCTAGGGACAGCAATAAAGGATACCAAGGCTGCCTGGCCCAGTCGGGTGCAATCAGGATCACTTTGCATGACTGTGACCTTATCTTGATCAGAACCTTGAACAACAGAGGAAAGGGGGAAAGGCATACAGAAATTTCCCCTCCCAATCCAGAAGTAGAGCACCCAGGGGGACTGAGCCCATGACTAGGGGTCTGCAACAGAAGAGAGGAAGTTGGTGTTTTTGTCTGGGGCTGTAACGAGAGCTCTCTCTCTCTCTCTGGAGTGCCCCATCTTGAGAAAATTACATTTAACACTAGGGGATCCAGGGACCATTCGTGATGGCCCCGAGATATTCTGCTCAGAGCATCTGCTAGCACATTTTCCTTCCCTGGAAGGTGGACTGCTACCAGAGATCTCTGCAGGGAATAAGCCAGAGACCATAATTTCATGGCTTCCATGCACAAGGCCGTAGACCGAGTGCCTTTCTGCTTGTTGATGTACCACATGGTGGTGGTGGTGGTGTCTGTCCTGACCTGAACCACCTTGTTCTGAGTCAGAGAAAGCTTGAAGAGCCAGGTACACTGCCCTGAGCTACAGAAGGCTGATATGAAGTGGAGACTCCTGAGAGGACCACACTCCTTGTGCTGTGAGGTCTCCTAAGTGAACTCCCCATCCCAGGAGAGAAGCATCTGTGGTTAACACCACAGAATGAGTCTGGGTGATGAATGGGACTCCATGTCTGAGGGTGTCCTGACCCAATCACAACTGGAGAGCCTGGATCAGAGTCTGAGTCACTGGAATTAGTTTGGTTAGAAGATCTTTTTTCTGAGACCAAAAGGACCTCAGATGGAACTGAATGTCCCTCATCTGAAATCTGGCTCCCTGTACCACTGCAGTGGAAGCTGCCATGTGACCCAGAAGCTGAAGAAAATGCCTTGCTGGTCGAGACACCAGAAGGCGGAAAGAAGAAGCCAGGTCTGTAAGGGCCTTTACCCTTGCCAGAGGACGAAAAGCTTTTGCTTGGACAGTGTCCAACTCTGTCAATATGAAGGTCAGGAGTTGCACTAGTTTGAGAACTGACTTTGGAAGACTGAGGAGGAATCCCAGAGAAGTGAGCAATTGTTGGGTCACTTGCAGGTTTGACTTGACTTGGTCTGGAGACTGCCCCACAATGAGCCAGTCGTCCAGGTATGGAAAAATGTAAATGTTTTGTCTCCTTAGAAAGGCCACTACTACTGCTAGGCATTTTGTGAACACCCTTGGTGCTGATGTTAGTCCAAAGGGCATTGTTCTGAACTGATAATGGCCTGAAGGCAATTCAAACCCAAGGTACTTTCTGTGGGAGCACCTGATGGGAATGTGAAAGTAGGCATCCTTGCGGTCCAGGGAGGCTAACCAATCCCCTGGCCTCAGAGAGGGAAGAATTACTCCCAGAGTCACCAAGGGGTGGGGGTCGACCTGGGCCAACACATCAGGGTGTCTGCTTGGCAGGAGCCTTGGACTGGGAAGAGGATGCGGCCCTGCTCATCTCCCTTCTGTCTCTCTCTCTCTCTCTCTCTCTCTCTCTAAAGAGCACCCTCTGAGGAAAAGGAGAGGAGGCCTGTGCCTGGTAGAAAGGCCTGTGAAAAGGTCTGCCCCTAGACTACTACTTTTGAGAAGTTGCCTGCTTTTCCTTGGCCTGTGCACTCCTGTAGGTGGTCCTGTATTCGTCCATCTTTTTCATGTAATTCTCCGTCTGCTCCCCAAACAAAGAATTACCCACCACAGAAATCCATGACCTTAGCCTGTGTGTCCTGTGAGAGGCTAGTATATCTGAGCCAAGCAAATCTCCGAAGAGACACAGATGTAGTAGCCATGACTCTTAATGACACATCATTAGAGTCCACAGCAGCATGAAATTGGACCTTAGATGCCTCAATCCCATCAGCAGCCACCTACTCCAGCTCCTTGACTAGCTGGGGAGAAGCCTGTTTAGCCAGTTCCAGAACAGTATCCCATCTGGACTTCTGGTATCTGACTGTGTAGGCCATATAGTTTGCCTGCCTGAGTCCCAAGGAGGATGCCAAGTACTGTTTTTTAGCCATAGCATCCACCTTCCTAGAGTCTTTATCTGGGAGATGTGAAGGCAAAGGTATATTAGCTTTGTCACATGCTGCAGCCTGCACGACCCCAACATGGCTGCATTGTTGGAACAAGTACTTCATACCTGAGCCTGACAGCATATAGCTCCTGTCCATTCTCTTGTCCACAGGAGGTAATGAATTTGGTGTCTGGAGAATTTTTTGTGTCCGTTTCCCAAAATATTTATGGAGGGGAATAGACAGCCTCTTGGAGTCTGGGATGTCCATCATTTCTACATAGTCAGGCTCCTCTTCTTCCTCAACAGCTTCAACCACAGGGAGCCGGAGGTCTCTGCCACTTTTTTGTAGAACAAATAGTGGAAGGGGACTCAAAGCCTAGGAGGGAAACATTGGAAGGTCTGTCTGGGGAGCTGTCCGGTTCAGTGGGCTCATCCAGACCTTCCACACCACCATCATCTTCGTTGTCACCTTCCTCCCCCTCCAAATCTGGTTCATAATATTCATCTGGACAATATTCCGGAACCGGAGGAACCGACCGTCTACCGAGAGGTGCCAGATCAGACAGAACAGGTCAGAGCGATTCCACAATACTTATCACTCTGGCCATCTCCTCGGTGGTTGGATGTTGCTGTTCTGGATCCAAACTGGACGATTTTTCCTTTTTCTTAGACGGAACTGACCCCTCAGGATTAGCTCTCCTTTTGCCAGAGGAAGTACTGCCCAGGTCACTGGGCACTCCCTCAGGTTTGATTGTAACCGAACCAGGCTGGCCATTCGTATCAGCGGACTTCTCTGCCTCCTTTTCCCTAAGCCTACCCAACCTCTTATCCACGGTGGCCTTCGGTAAATTTTTACAAAATTTGGCAGTCTGAATCGAGGTAGTCAAACCCCAGACAATAAACACAGGTGGCGTGAGGGTCTGCCTTAGCAAAGGCATCCCCACACTCACTACAGTATTGAAACCCAGTGGGCCCAGTTTTTCTCTTGGGCTTCTCAGACGTAGCCATCCTAACACTTACCCTGTGATAGGGCGCAGTACATGTGGGCAGTCACATAAAAAAAAAATGTCTCACCACTCCTTGCAATTTTTCCCAATTTTAATTGGTTCCAATCACAACAGGTTAATTCTAGCATGACACAGTACTTTTTACAGCTTACACTTCCATTCGGACAGTAGTCATCAAACAGATGGCATAATCTGGCATTTTATAAATCTTCCATTCCAGACAGTAGATACCACAGCAGACAAATATTCTGACGATTCTAAGTCTTCAATTCAGAGCAGTAAGTACCACAGTTCATTAAAACTCCTCAGAGCACTTTTCCACAGCATCCAGAGCATACCTCAGGCTCACGCAAAACTGAATCTGCCTCCCAACCCACACAATCTAAATTTATACCCAGAAGGGTCATGTGATTTTTTTTTTAACTCCACCCCAGTATATAATTATCTACTTTAAATCTTTATTTACTATGCATTTATTTTATTTAATGAAGTAATACCTTTAAATCCATAGAACAGTATACATTCAAGTTTATAAGTGAATTACACCTTTTGTAAGCATTTTATCCTTTATTTCTGAAGGTGGGAGTACCACCCTTTTAACAACAGTATTTAAGAATACAGAGAATGGCCGGCCGCTCCTAAGAGCAGGATACAGCCACCAAACAAAGAAAGAACTCCAAGCTCCCAAAATGCCTGAGAGACACATAAAACCCCTCGCTCCATGCCCACACTAGACCAACTCCAAACCAAGAACTCACTCCGAAGGTAAGGAGGTTCAAAGAGTGGTTATTTTGATAAAAAGTACAATTGCAAGGGAGCCAGAGAAGAAACACCCTCCCGTGGTGCCACTACTCGCACAGTAATTTCACCAGCACTTGAATTGCCATAAAGGACCTCGCGACATTTCTATGTAAAAGAAACATGCGAATCCTTTTAAAGCCTTTTACTAAAATAAAAGCTTAACGGGGAAGCTAAAGAACCGAAGGTTTTTTTTCCGTGATTTTAACTTTACCCAAAATAGCGCAAGACCATTTCCTGATAGCTGACAATCAAGCCCGACGGCACACCCATCAACTCGGCTCCTTCCAATCAAAAGGAATTAATTTTACCAAAAGCGCACAAAACATCTTAGGAGCGGCAGATCAACCGGCCAAAACAAAGCCCAGCCGCCACTTCTTCCCACAACCACTCACACACAAACACCTACCTCAAGCCCAACACCCCTCTAAATCCCACAATTCTCCTGCTTTACCCACAGGATCGGTCGCGAATAGCCGCACTGCCAAAGCAGTCCAAGTCCACTCCACACCCCAATGGCTCATTAACAACAGCAGGACCCAAACGGACGGTGCACAAAGCTGCATAGAACAAGAGAGTCCATTTCCGATGGCTTAACATTCCCAATACCAGAACACATACCCTAGCTGCACAAAGGTGAATACTATCACCCCCCCTCCTGCTGGTTTAGCGAGAATCAAGGAAACAACAGTACACATAAACGTTGCACTGGTAACCTAAAAGCGAATATCGTTTAATCTGTACGAATACGCGCATAATCGTGAGACGGATGCGTTGCTTTACTGAATGCTCAAACCGCAAATCCGAATATCCACTCACAGGATCAAACAATAAAATCCTTTACCAACACTCACCCCAAGGTCCACGATAAGGGGGTAATCTCGGAAAATCCTATTACCAGCTCCAAATTTTAGCTACCTTTCTCTCTTAAAGGGAGAGCTTCTACATATACCAGTAAAAAGAAAAAAACACATCTAGCCTCTTATATTATTATAACAATAATCACAGAGCCACTCTGTGACATACCCTTTAGCAGCTTTAAAGCCAGGCAAGACCCCCTCTATTGGTTACCAACCGTGCTACGGGCTGTGGAAAAAAACATCTAAAAATACAGTTTTTTTGAAAGCTCACACTAAGAAACTAATGAACAAAATTAAACAGTACAATCGGTTCAGAACCGGATCGATTGAAAAAATTTACAATTTCCACACAAAACACAGAAAAACACACAGTAACTAAACTAAAGTCCACTACCTACAACACTTACTGTATCGCAAACAGGGATCTGAACCAAAAAATAAGACAAAATACGGTTTAAAACAGACGTTTTACTGAGACCAAACCGACAAGCGAAGGAGAGATCTCCGGAGCGACCGTTCAGTTAAGTGGAGTAAAGAATCTGACGGTTACACTTTGAAGTGTAGCAGACAGAGGTTTGAACCAAGTTCGAGCTCAACGTTCTATGCTCTGGCACAGAGTTAACTCTTCTCCTGAGCAGTTTAAGTGCTGGGGCTAACTGCATGTGTCAGAATACAACAAGACTTCATGTTGTTTGAACGAAGTCGAGATGGCTGGGGATGCACGCCACCCGGTGCACCAGGGACCCAAACATGATGCAGGGTGGCGCCACGCTGACAGACAGGGAGAACAAAGATGCAGTCGATGGGCTGGGAGAGAGCCCAAGATGGCAGGCAAAGAAACCCCTGAACGTCGACAGCTGCCCCACAATGAGACGGGGGGCACTAGGGCATCAAAGGCCACGTCGACAGGGCTCCTGCAAAACAGGGCCTGGTTTGAGAGGACCAGGACCCAGAAGGCGCTGCCAGATGCAGACGGGAGTACCGTCGACAGGGTGAAGGAGCAGCCGACAGGGGAAGTACTGGGCGCCATCATCAGTGCAAGTCCTCTGACCATCACCAGGTGATGACAAAGAACCATCAGCGCGGGAGGCAAGGGTGCCACCACCAAAGGGGCCTGGGGAAAAGAGAGAAGGAAACAACCCCACAAGCCATACCCCTCCTGCAAGGATTGGGGTGGGGGGGGAGCTCAGGCATCACTGTCCCGGGAGCACTCCTGCAGCAACAACAGAGACTGGCACCAGGCTCCCCAGCCTCAGAGCACAAATTACCAGAGGAAGAAACCCATCTGGTACCAAGGGCCGGTAGTAGGAGAGTGCCCAGAGGTGGTACACGGTATATCCATGCGACCCAGACTGCCCGTGGCAAGGAGTCCCACGCTGGATCTGATCTTGGTGAAGCAGGCCCTCGGAAACTTCAGCGGGCCCACGCCGCAGAGAGGTGGAGGCCTGTAGTAGCCTGAAGAATCCCCCTTAAATCCACCAGTGAACTTACTGAAGTGAAAGTGTCTTGCCCACCAGGAAAGCAGACCGTTAGGCAAAGCCTGACAAAACCGACCACCAGGCAGCCGCCACAGCACCACTGAGAGAAGGAAAACACTGAGGCACCTCCGAGGAAAACAGAGAATGGTGACGGAGGCTAAAGGTGAGCACTGAAGCAAACTGTTTCTGAAGTAAAATGAAGATATCCAAGATTGTACTGGAAGCTTCCGTAGCAATCTTGAAATCCAACGAGCACTAGTCGGATGGGGCCGCCCTTGCTTATATAGGGAGGGCAACATTAGACAATGTTGTGGACAGCCCCATGTGAACTGCTATGAAAACTTTCTGTGTCTCCCTAGAGCATGATGGGTCATAGTCCTTTAGGCATGAACTGATGAGATATTCCCGAAGATCATGGGTTTATGGGAGGGAGATTATGTCAGACAAAACTAACCGACTTCTTTGGCTGGGTCAATAAAACAGTAGACAGGGCCCAAGCGATGGATATCCTGGTTTGGAGTTCAGCAAGGTCTTTGACTCTAGCCTGTACCCCACAAGAGATTGATCAGCAAGTTGAGAGATTTAGGGGTTGGTGAAAAGTTGACTTAGTGGATGGAAAAATGTCTGAGAGGCAGGACCCAGAGCATGGTGGTGGGACGTGAGCTCTCCAGCACCAAAGAGGTCACCAGTGGGGTTCCTCAGGGAATGGCACTCAGACCAGTGCTGTACAATGTCTTCATCAATGATACTGGCGAAGGCATTGAGGACAAAAATCTGCCTATTCACAGACACCAACCTCTGTAGGAGGGTGGACACATAAGAAAGGGCACAAGACCAAAGAGAAGATCTGGGAAAGCAAGTGAGGTGGTCCGGGATTTGGCAACTTGTCTTCAATGCAAATAAATGCAAGGTTATGCACACTGGAGCCAAGAACCCAAGGACTGAGTACAGCTCAAGTGGGATCCAGGTATCTACATGCAAGGAGGAGCAGGACCTAGGGGTGATGATCACTAGTGTCCTGAAGCACTCCATGTAATGTAGAAAAGCAGCAGCAAAGGCAAATAAAATGTTGAGCTGCATTGCCAGGGGAATCAACAGTAGGTGAGAGGAGGCAATACTGCCCTTGTACAGGTCATTGGTGAGGCCATATCTACAGTACAGTATACAGTACTGGTGCCCATACCTTAAAAAGGACATAAACCTGCTGGAGACGGTCCAAAGGAGGGTAACTAAAATTATTATGGCCAGCAGGCTAGGACGACAAGGAGAGGTTGGAGTCCCTGAGCATGTACTTGGGGGGCCTTCAAGACGAAAGGAATAAATAGGGTGAACAAGTGATGGTCTCTTCAAGCTCAGTGGGAATCGAAACACGCAGGAACAGTCTCAAGTTGGAGGGGGAGGTCTAGGAGATGGACTACAAGGCACTTCACAGAGAAGGTGGTGGTGGGTTGGAATGGGTTTTCTGAGGTGGTTGTTTCCCTGAAAATGGTAGGCAGGTTCAAGAGGGACTGTGACAGAGTTAAGGGAATAATAAGGGTCAAGAGGGGGTGGACAGAGGGGAAGGACTGATTAGGGACAGGGTCATCAGCTGATGCTGAGGACCCTGCAATCTGAGCAGACTCTAAAGACATAATGGCATTATTCTGCTGTCTTTGTTGTATGTTCCATTAAAAGGGTTGGCCCAGTGGCAAGTTAAGGCATCTGTGCCTCTATGCTGCCACGCCAGCGACCCAAGTTCAGGAATGAACTCTGATTGCTCGGAGGACCAACCAGGGAGGGAAGACTGAGCAACCCTAGGACAGCTCCCTCCCTCAGGGAGGAGGGATTCCACGACTCTCCGCTCGACTGCCACCTGGAGGAATCCACATGGCAGTGCATGCGTAGTCTCGCAGGCATATGGAGTGCTGAGGGCGCCTCTTCAGAGCTGGAGCATGCACTGCACGTCCAGCCATGCAGAGAGAAAATCAGGAGGAAAAACAAGAGGCGCTGGAGCTTAATGAAGTCCACCCTGCAAGCACCAACAGCCTGCCCAGTCTCTGAGAAGAAGCAGAGACTCTGGACGGACGGACAGACAATATGGAACAGGGTTGATACAGCCACCCAGCCTGCCACTGAGTGATAAAAACCTATATGGGAGAAGAGGAAAAAAAAAAAAAAAAGGTATACCCCAGCTCTCACCAGAAACAGGCCCTCAAACTCTTGTTTTGAATGACCAGCTGCAGTATGCAGATGCAAAGTCAAGTTCTTCCCCATCATCACTGTCAACAGGAGTTCAGGCCCTTTTTGTCACTCTTCAGACAGCAGAAACATGCTCACAGACATATCAGATGTCAAGACTTCACTCTTACCTTCCTCCTCCTTGGGATCAAGTTGTGTTACTTTGACCTGCAGGCGGTCAATTCTTTCTCCAAGAGAGTTCACCCGAATGGCAAAAACACCTGCCTGCAGATACAGTTCTCCAAAGATATCTTCTGCATATTTACCTGAGGGGGAAAAAAACAAAACAATAGCTGTTTCTCTTATTTGAGTTCCAAACAATTGTTAGCCCCCATCTCCAATGTACGTTTTAGGCATGGCCTTGAAGCCACAGTGTAAACTATAACAGCAAAAATTAAAAATAACTGATTTAATCAACCCCCGTCCTCATTTTCTAACAGAGAATTCAATCCCTACAGGAAGTCTGAAAACAGCAGCACAATGCAATAGGGCAGTAGGGAAGGCACACTGGATGTCGGGGTGCACAGAGAGTGGAACGGTGTTCAACTGTGAAGACAACATTTAAAGAAGGACAAGGACAGTACAGAGGAGAGTTGCAAGGATGATTCCTAGGCAACACAGAAAGACTTATTGAGAGACACTGGCAGATCTAAACATGTACTTGCTGGATAAGAAAAGTGGACACGAATGAATCATACAAATAGCTTCAAAGGGTTAACAACCTGGACAATGGGGATTTGTTCACAGTGAGTGGGGAAAAACAAACCAGAGGAAACTCCGTGAAGCTGGAGGAGGGCAAATTCAAGAGCGATATCTGGGAAAAGTTTTTCAGAGGGAGGGTTGTGGCAAGATGGAATAAGCTACCGACAGAGGAGGTCTGTGCAAAGATGGTGGGGGTGTGTGGGTTCAAATATGGGTGGGACAGATACATGGGCCTCGTAAAGACATTTCAAAAAAAGGGAGGTCAAGTGAAGTCACCAGGGTTCTCAAATTCCACATCAGCTAGATACAGTGCCTTCAGAAAGTATTCACCCCCTTGGATTTTGTCACATTTTGTGATGTTGCAAACCTCAAATTAAAATACATTTATATAGGATTTTGTCACGATCTACAAAAATTACCTAATGTCAAAGTGGAATGAAACTTGGAATTTTTTGTACATGTAATTTAAAATAAAAACCTGAAATGTCTTGAGTTGATAAGTATTCACCCTTTGCTATGACACTCCAAATTGAGCTCAGATGCATCCAATTTCCTTAGTAGATCACTCTAAAACTTGAATGGAGTCCACCTGTGGTCAGTTCAAATGGTTGACATGATTTCAGAGGAAATACACCTTTCTATATAAGGTCCCACTGTTGACAGTGCATGTCAGAGCAGAAACTCTACCATGAAGACCAAGGAGCTGTCCATGAGAACTCGTGATAGAATTGTGAGGAGGCATAGATCTGGGAAGGGGTATAAAAACATTTCTAGGGTGTTGAAAGTTCCCAGGAGCACAGTCAAGTCCATCATTAGGAAATGGAAAGATTACGGAACCACCCAGACTCTTCCTAGAGCAGGCCGTCCTCCCAAACTGAGCAACCGTGCAAGGACGACCTTGGTCAGAGAAGTGACCAAGAACCCAATGACCACCCTGACAGAACTACAGAGCTCCGTGGCTGAGATGGGAGAACCTGTCCAGAGGACAACAATCTCTGCAGCACTTCACAGATGTAGCCTCTATGGGAGAGTGTCTAGATGGAAGCCACTCCTGAGAAAAGGCCACATAATAGCATGCCTGGAGTTTGCAAGAAGGCACGTGGCAGACTCTGAGACCATGTGGCAAAAGATTCTCTGGTCTGATGAAATAAAAATTGAACTCTTTGGCCTGAATGCAAAGCGCTATGCCTGGCACAAACCGAACACAGCTCATCACCCATGTAACACCATCCCTACCATGAAGCACGGTGGTGGCAGCATCATGTTATGGGGATGCTTTTCAGCGGCATGGACTGGGGCACTTGTCAGGATAGAAGGAAAAATGAATGGAGCCAAATACAGGCACATCCTTGAGAAGAACCTGCATCAGTCTGCAACAGACATGGACTGGGGCGAAGATTTACGTTCCAACAGGACAACAACCCCAAGCATACGGCCAAAGCAACACTGGAGTGGCTTCAGAACAAGAAGGTGAATGTCCTTGAGTGGCCCAGCCAAAGCCCAGACTTGAATCCCATTGAGAATCTGTGGAAAGACTTAAAGATTGCGGTTCACCGACACTCCCCATCCAACTTGACAGAGCTTGAGCAAATCTGCAAGGAAGAATGGGCGAAAATCCCCAAATCCAGATGTGCAAAGCGGTTTCAGACATACCCAAGAAGACTCAAAGCTGTAATTGCTGCCAAAGGCGCTTCTACCAAGTATTGACTCAGTGGGGTGAATACTTAAGTAAACAAGATATTTCAGTTTTTAATGT
Organism: Neoceratodus forsteri; assembly: GCA_016271365.2. Classification (NCBI taxonomy): domain Eukaryota; kingdom Metazoa; phylum Chordata; order Ceratodontiformes; family Ceratodontidae; genus Neoceratodus; species Neoceratodus forsteri. The sequence continues at coordinate 947,313,116 of CM057451.1, read as the reverse complement.
TTCACAAATTTTTGTTGCACAATAAAAATCTTTTTGCCCCTTTAAATTGTTGAGTATGCTGTGTAAATCAAGGGAGAAATAAATCATTTCAATGCATTAAAAATTCTGGTAGTAACACAACAAAATGTGACAAAATCCAAGGGGGTGAATACCTTCTGAAGGTACTGTAGGCAAAGGGCAGACACAATGGGCCATGGGGCCTTTTACTGCAGGCACATTCAGTTTTTAATAGCCTCGTTCTGCCTTCAGGCTGTAGCCAGCAACTATCCAGAACCATCTTCCATTAACTTGCTGCAGTCCCCCCACCCTCCAAAAATGGTTCTTCCCTGCATGACAGCGGCACCATGGAAGAGCCACCCTCACCCTGGCCCAAGTCAGGATCTGGTTGCAGGCAGCATGGTGGGGAGCCTAGATGTGCTGGCACCCATCATCCAGGGCAAGATCTGAGAATCTTTGTTTACTCCCCACACGCCACACACCACGCCAGGCCAGAGTGCTACCCTTTTTGAGGGCCTTAGCATAGCTTCTTTTACCCATGTGGCAGCAAACTGTCTGAGTACAGTCACAGGGGCTCATCGCTACAGTGCAGGAACCCACCACCAATCCTCCCAAGCGGTTACTACACAGCAGCCACCTCAGCCTAGCCTGCCTCCCACTGTGGATGACCAGAGTCCACTCCTGAACTTCGGTCACCAGCACAGAGCCATCAAGGGAGCCTCGATTTTTTTTTTTTTTTTTTTTTTACCAGTTTGCATCTCAGCAGTGTTCCAGGAAGGTGGACCCGTGGCCATGTGGTCTTGTGGTTAGAGCACAGATCTGTGCTGCTGGAGACCACCAGTTTGAATCCTTCCACCACCAGCTAAGCACTGTATAGCTTTGATAAAGTCAAAATCTACCTATATTTTACTTCCTTCTCTCTCTCTCTCTCCCTTTGCTTTAACAACTCCTGAGTTTCCGATAACCGCCCGGTGTACACCTAATGACTACTAGAACAGTTTATGACCTATACAGAGATTAAGGATGTATGTAAAGCACTGTTGCACACAAAAATGCCTATCCTTCTTAAAGATCATGTGCAACGGTTTTTACATAGTTTTAATAAAAGCTTAAAAAGTTGCAGTTTAAATCCTTGTGTTATGACTAGTGTTTCCTGAAAATTTCATGCTGTTTGGTTTTGAGGTTTTCTTTAAATCAGCATTTGTTAACTTGCTCTGCAGTGGCTGAAAACAGTGGAGTTACTTCTTTCCTCTCAGTCAAGCTTAGAGTGCAATGAAATCATTTTGGAGCAGCTTGATGTTTCAGATTCCCAATCAGAGCAGCACTCTGTAGAGTTTATGGTTTGCTGTGCTCTCCAGGTTTCTTACAAACCCAGTCTCTGGTTTGTGTTTAGATAGATCAGCTTAAAATATATAATTCCCTTCCTTTAAAAAGCTGATCATTCCAGTTTCAGTGCCGAACCAAAGTAGTGGAAATCTTTTTCTGTGAGAAATTAGCTTGTCTGTATCACAGCTCTGTTCTTTCTACTCAAACCTCAATTTTCTTCTAACTATATAACACAGGGCTGTTTAATGAATATAAAATAAATCTAAATTTTGTTCATTCACAGAAAGTTTGTTTTTGACGTAGCCTTCATAAATACAATCATGTAAGAACATTTTTTTCATGTCAGATTAACAAACAGGTGCTTGTCACACTCTGCTACAGTATTTCAAGAACATGTACTGTCAGAACTCACAAATTTCAGTTCTTTGGTGGTTTCTGTGTGAAAATACATCATGTACGTGTATAACTAAAAACACTAGGTGGCATCCCGATGCACCATTTCTCTGCCCCACAGCTGAGGCAGCTGCAGTCTACTGCCACCAGTCCCCTGCCCCACAAGCCCCCCGCCTTCTGCTCCACATTTGAGGCTGCTGCACCCTGCTGCCCACTGTCTTCTCCCACACAGTCAGGGATTGTGCACCCTGCTGCCTCCATCCCCTGAATAAAGAATCAGGACTACCGCACCCTGCCGCCCCCTGCCCAAACAATTGGGGTTGATGCACCCTCACAGTTAGGGATGCTGCACCTGTTGCCCTGTTCCTGTCTCCACAGTCAGGGCTGCTGTGCTGTGCTAAGCCCTAGAGTGCCAGGTTCCCTGCCTCCACAGCTGGGGCTGCTGCACCATGCTGCCCTAACACCAGAGGTGGGGCTTTTGCTGCACCCTGCTACTCACTTCCATTGCCCCAAATGATCAGGGCTGCTGCACCACACGCACCCCATCTCACAGTCAGGGCTGCTGTACCCTGATGCCCCCTGTGTTCTGCACCACAGTCAAGGCTTCTGCACCATGCTGGTCTCTGTCCCCTGTCACCAGAGACAGGGCTGCTGCACCCTGCTCCTTTCTACACAGTTGGGGTTGCTATACGTTCTGGGTGGAAGCTACAGAGTCCAAGATAGCATTAGACTTCTCAATGTGTTGAAGGTGACCATCAACCCCTGGACCGAACAAATCGGTGCCCAGGAAGGGAACGTCTGCCAGTTTGTGCTGTGTGTCTGCCATAAAGGTATAGACCCTCAGCCAGACCCTGCAGCGCATGGCGACTGCAGCTGCCACTGAATGGGCACAGGAATCCCTAATGTCCAGAGCCATTCTGGAGTTGCTGTTTTGCCACAGCCCGACCATGATCCCGGACCTGCTTGACCATAGTCTGAAGTTCCATGGGGAGATAAGGAAGCACCTCATCTAGGGAGCACAGGAGGGCATGGGAGAAGTGTGCCATGATAACAGCCAAGCTTCACCTGATGAGAGACCCAGCGAAGAGGCAGCATAGACTTTCCTAGCAGAGTGGACCAGTTATTTGGATTCTTTGTCTGGAGGTCTATCAGTGTCTCCTGAATTGCACAAGTGCCGAAACACAGATTTGGTCACCAACCCCTCAGCCAAGGGGTGCTCTGTGAACCCAGACAGGGAGCAGATGGAAACAGATGGGAACCTTGTACTTGCGGGCTATTCGGTCTGATTGCGTGGCACAGGAGGCAGGGTGCTGTCAAAGCTTCAGGGCTGGGCCAACAATGGCTGTGGCCACTGGGAAGGCCCCCGTCGGAGAATCCCCTTTTTCCAGGATGTTTGTTAGGGAATATAGAGCCAGTTTCTGAACCGGCTCCAAAGGCATCCCCATGGAGACAAGATGGAGAATGTCCATTAACTCATTCAGGCCTAGAGACGTCTGTAAGCAGAGTCTAAAAGCATAGCCATTCAGGACAATAACGCCTGTAGACGTACTCAACTGACTTTCACTCAGGCCTAGAAACGTCTGAGGAAGTCAGCAGTTTTTAGCTAACTATTAAACAAACCGAATTGCTTAGAATTTAATGCATAGCAGCGTTAGAAAGGTAATTTTGCTCTGAACAATTTTGCTGCAGACACTTTGTGTCCATCATGTATACTTTTGGAGTTATTCATATTTGTTTAAGGTATGGTGTGCATGGCTAACATTTGTCTCTCAAGCCTCATCTAAGCACCTTGAATAAATCTGAAAAACAACAGTTCTTTGGTATTTCAGCTACTATAAAATAAAAACTAAATGGATTACAATTGATTGCATAGCACCATTAGAAAGGTTATTTTGTGCTGAACAATTCTGCCACTGATACTTTGTGTCTCCCACATGTACTTTAGGAGTTATTTGCATTTGTTTAAGGTATGTGTGCATGGCTGACATTTGTCTCTCATGCGTCACCTAAGCACCTTGATAAAAAATCAGTTGTTTGGTATTTCAGCTAGTATAAAATAAAAACTAAATTGATTACAACTGATTGCATAGCACCATTGGAAAGGTAATGATGTGCTGAACAACTTTGCCACTCGTACTTTGTATGTAGCACTGACGGTTCAAGAGATAGTCACATTTGTTTGTGGCATGCTGATTATGGCTTGATTTTGTTTAGAAAGGCCCAGAATGCAGTGCTAAGAGTATACAGAGCACAAGTGGTGGAAGTCTCAAAGAGCTCTTATGGTGTGAATGAGTTAAGACGTGGCACCAGTCTCCGTCAAGAGATCCCCCAAGCAAAACGTCAAACAGTCAAGAGTGCAAAGAGGAGTCCTTGGACTCCTGGGAGTCTGGATAGATCGGCCAACCACCTGAGTCGCCTTCAACCTGCCGGACAGTCGGGAGTGAGGGTGACAGACAGCCTATGCGGGAGGCCCTCAGCAGGCCGAGACTCCCTGACAGGAGCCTCCAAGGGAGGCTGTTTAGGTGGCGGCTCCACCACAATCTGCGAAGAGGCTGGTTTCGGCAGAGCCTGGAGGGCCTTCACCAGCTCTGTGGGTGGAGGAATGGTTTCAGCCAGCTCCGGAGGGGTTGGCATAGAGGGAGACAGCCATGCGATGGCTGGAGTGGAAGCTGGGGTAGACTTCGGACCAGCCAACACCAACTATTGCCACATAAGATCCTAGTAGCATCGACATAACTTGCACCGAAGCCTCTCCTCTTCAGAGGAGGACGAGGATGAATAGTAGCAGAGAATGCCATTTGTGAGTTCTCCTCAACCTGTTGGTCGAGGTTGACTGAGACCCAGATCTCGACCATCGGGGGAACCGATGGAGGCATTCAGAAGGAGCAGGAGAGATCCGCAGCTCCTCCAGGTCAGGAACAGGGACCGTGAAGAGGTACTCAGCAGGCTGGATTTCCTCGTCGGTAGGTCCAGTCAGGACCAGAGTCCTGAATAAGGAATTGTCAGCCTCATCCAGCAACATCAGGTCGACGGTGTCGATAATTTCGACCGGGTAGTCATCCCACATCTTAGCCGGCTGGCCTGACAGGGTCATCATGAAGCCAACGGAGATTCCTAGGAACGAGGCCCCTCTCAGTTCCAAAAATGATACTGACAAGACTTCTTGCTTGACTACTTGGATTCCTTCTTATGGGAACAGGAGCTGTGCGAAGCCAATGGGCTCTCTCCCTTGGTTGGGAGAGACTGGCACAACTCCTTGAAGGAGCCTGAAAAGGTAGAGTCCAGTCTGAGTGGTATGAAGACCAGTGCTGAAGAGGACTGATTAGCAGCCTGAGCCATCTCCTCCTCAAAAGCCTTCATTTGCTTGAGTTGTTCAGCAGACCCCACAGTCATGGAGACCACCCAACAGGCCTCTTTAGATTTCACCAGTGGGTTCCATTTCTTCGGTCGGCCGAGCTGTAACCGTGTGAAGCGACCGTCCAACACATTCGGCTGGAATGAGCAACAAAAGTCACAGGCCTGGGTATCGTGATCATGGCCCAGGCAATAGACGCACATGGCATGCGGGTCAGTGAGACATCTCTTCTGCCCGCAGGGGCACTGGTGGAACCTGGGCAAGGACTTGGCCTCTATTGCGGTCGTGATCAAAAAGCGATGCGGTGAAACTATAACTAGTTTAAGTTTGGGTAAGTAATCTGAAGATTTAAGCACCAGGGTCTACTAAACGCAGGAGCGATAAGAGGGAACTAGAATCTTCTAGTGGAAAGGAAGATCTGGCATCAAGGGGCTGAGCAGAGGGACATACCACCCGGTTGGGTGGGAGATGCCAGCTTTTAGACCTTCTGGCAAGATATTTAAAGAGAAAGGCCATGCAAAGTAGTGTGGATAAGAACATATCCACATCACTAGAAAGCTCATTTAAAGTCTGTGGAGGACTGAGCTGGTGTGTACGGCGTCAGGGGGTTGGCTTAGAGGGTCCGGGCCACTGGTCATCAGGCTGGGGTAACTTGGGGCGTCAGGTGCCAGCTGATTAGAGTTACCCAATGTCGGACCCTGGGGCACGGAGCCATCTGGCATCAGACGGGCTAGACAGAGTGTCAGATCCTCAAGCATCGGGCCTGGCTGGTGACTTAGGAGGGTTAGGCAACGACAGGGTCACCAGAGATGTCTGAGAAGCCGGCGTCTAAGGAACGGGCATAGGCAGCTGCCAGACTGGTGATTCAGCTGGCATCTGCCTAGGAGCAGTCATCTCAGCAGCGGAGCTGGCTCCCAAGTTGAATGAAGGCACCACTCTCACAGGAGAGGAGAGTGCCTGTCCCGGGGCATCACCTGGTGGAGTCAGCCCCTGACATCGGGGAAGACTTGGCAGACACACTGGCCGTGAGAGAGCAACAGGCAATGCTGCCTGAAGCTCCGCCAGCTGAGACACTCAGCTTAGAACCCAGAGGGACTAAGGGCCTAAGCTTCAGGGGCTGTGAGAAGGGGGCATTAAGTCCTGAGCCCCATAGAACCACCTCCCGAAACAATAAAGGAGGGAGGGAAGTTTGGTCACCAGAAGCCCAGAGGAAGAGAGGGCTGCAGCAGTGGAAGGAGTCAGCCTCCTACGGGGGGGGGGGGGGCCAGAAGTGGTTGCCAACTTGGTCGGGGACCTGAAGCGGGAAGCTGACGGGGGTCCACGGAGGTCCAACTTGCGCAGATCGACAGCGGGAAAAGAACCGAGGCTAAGCTGGGGGATCACCCCTTTTATACCACACGAGACATCTTGGATCCAGTGATCATCGCAGTGTGGTTCAGCATGAGCACAGTGGCAGAGTCAAGCCACAAAAGGCGAGGGTTGTGGATTTCAGGAAGGTGGACTTTACTAAGATGGGGCTATGTCTCGAGTGTGCCCTGGCAGAGAGGGACAAAAAGGGGGAGTGGAGAAGCAGTGGGCCTATCCGAAAGGAGCCATAGTAGAGGAGACTAACCTTTGCATTAGGCAAGACAAGGGAAAGAGAAAGTCACTATGGTTCACAAAGGTAGTGGCCGGGAAGGTAAGGGTGAAAAAGATGGCTTTCTAGAAACATAAGGAAATAGTGGGAGGAGGACAGGGTAGTATATCTGGATAAACAGAGGGAGACAGGGAAAGCAGTCAGGAGCACAACGGCACAAACGGAGGAAAAAATAGCACAGGAGGTAAAGAAAGGAGACATGACATTCTATAGGTACATTAGTGAAAGGAGAAAAACTAGGGGTGGGAGAGTAAGGCTTTAAGGGGAAGGAGGAAAGTGTGTGGAAGGGGACCTGGAAAAAGCATCAATACTGAACAAATATTTTTGTTCTGTATTCACAGAAGAAGGTGAGAGACCACTATTAGGCAATATGAACAAATATGGGAGGGACATGGGCACCAGTCCATTTACAGAAGACAGAGTCCTAAAGGAACTCGCAAAACAAAGTGGATAAGGCAATGGGACCAGATGGGATACATCGTAGAATATTAAGGGAACTACGGGAGGTGCTGCTGGCACCACTGGAAGAGCTGTTCAACAAGTCACTCGATGTGGGAGTGGTTCCAGAAGACAGGAGGAGGGCAAATGTAGTCCCTCTTCACAAAAGGGGCAGTAGGGAGGAGACTGGAAACTACAGACCTGTCAGCTTCACCTCAATAGTAGAGAAGATTTCCGGTCCATCGGCGCAGCAGTTGGATTTCCACGGCAGTGGCGACCTGGGTTCAGGAACGGACCCGGGAGCCAGAGGGCGAGTCAAGGGGAGGATGTCTGAGCATCCGTCAGACTGCTCAGCTCCTCCGGGGGGGCGAGGGGTGAACTGGCTCGGGGGTGGCCTGAACTCTGGTGACAGCCAGAGGTATCGCAGCCCTCATACCCGCAACAACAGGGGGAGAGCATGAAGGACCCCGGCGTAAGCCTTGGCATTGTGGCACTTCACCCTCTGGGAGGGCATACACGAAAAATGGCTCACAGCGTGACACCGTCGCAAGGACTGGATTGCAGGTTCTCACCTACCGGAGCCTGCAGTACCGACGGGGCTTCATGACAAAGACTTGATTCCTCTGGGGATGGGGTTCAGGGTGCCCCCCCCCCCACTGTGTCCCCACCCAGGGGGATTAAGCCAGGGATCCATGGAGGGAGTCTCAAAGGGAAGAGGTGGTGCCAGGTGGGTAGTCGGGTGACAGTGCTGGGTTGGGGCGGGGATAATATATATAAAAAAAAGTGGGGAAGATTATGGAATCACTACTTAAAGGATCATGGAACATCTTGAAGCAAGTGGCACACAGGATCAGAGGCAGCACGGATTCACAGCGGGAAGGTCATGTCAAACAAATCCAGTTGATTTCTTTGGGTGATTTAGGTCGTGGATCAAGAGGGAGTGGTGGATGTCGCCTACCTGGATTTCAGTAAGGCCTTCGATACCATTCCACATAGACTTGTGAACAAGCTGACCAGCCTCGGAGTGGGTCACAAGGTGGTAAACTGGATTAGGAACTGGTTGAGTGATAGAAAACAGAGGGTCGTGGCAAATGGTGCTCAATCTGAGGAAAGGAGGGTGACTAGCGGTGTGCCACAGGGATCAGTCCTGAGCCCAGTACTGTTTAATGTCTTCATAAGTGGTATTGTGAAGGGGCTGGAGGAGAAGGTGTGCTCTTTATGGATGACACCAAGATCTGCAACAGGGTGGACACACTGGGAGGAGTGGAAAAAAAGGAGGGACCTAGATAAACTGGAGGAATGGTCCAGAGTGTGGCAGCCGAGATATAATGTGGAAAAATGCAAACTCATGAATTAGGGCGCAAGAACCCAGGGAAGGATTACATGATGGAGGGGAGAAACTCATGGTAACCAAACAAGAAATGGATTTGAGGACAATCATATCTGATGACCTAAAGGTGGCCAAACAATGTGCCAAGGCTGTGGAAGACCCAGTGGGATGTTGGGGTGCATAGGGAGAGGTATCACCAGCAGAAGGAAGGAGGTGGTGATGCTACTCTACAGATTAGTGAGGCCTCATTTGGAATACGGTGTCCAGTTCTTGAGGCCACATCTCCATAAGAACATAGACAGAGTGGAGGCAGTTCAAAGAAGGACAACAAAGATGGTGCAGTGTCTGCACCAAAAGTATATGAGGAGAGACTGGGGCTCCTCAATATGTATACCCTGGAAGACAGAAGAGACAGAGGAGATATGGTAGAAACCTACAAATACCTAAAAGGCATAAATACGGTAGCGGAGGGTGGCATCTTTCAGAAAAGGAGATGTCCAGGAACAAGTGGGTAGGACATGAGGTTGGAAGGGGGTAGACTAAGGGGTAGCGTGAGGAAGTATTTATTCACAGAAAGGGTGGTGGATACATGGAATAGACTCCCAGCAGAAGTGGTGGGGGCAAACACAATGTGAGGAATTCCAGCATCCATGTGACAGGCATAGGGGAACCCTAGAAATAGGAACAAGGAGGTAAAGCTGGAGATCAAGTAGGGTCTGTGGCTAGCCGGTCGGGTGGGCGTGAGCGCTGGACACCATATCTAAGCATGCACGACAGCAGAGTTCAGGAACAAGCATGGGCGCCAGGGGTCGGCAGGGAAAGGAAAGGATTGAGCGTCCGGAGGACAGCTCTCCTCTCCCTGAGGAGGGATCCAGGGTATGTCCAGTGAAGAAGCGACACCCAGTGGAAGCCAGAGGCACTACACATGCTAGGGCTGACAAGTGGAAGGAGTGCGGCGGACATCTGCAGTGTCATGCTGCGTTGACGTCACTGCACTATTGCACTCCTGCACGAAAGTCTACTGGAAAATCCCTCAACAGCTCCACGGCGATGATGGGGACTCCAGGGGCTGGTCCACATACCAACGCTGGCCCAGCACTCCAGGGGACTCCCGCCCGACCCAACACTCGGGCAGGCCTTTCTAATTCCAGAAAGGCTGCCATGGGAGGCGGACCTGCCCATGAGGGTGATCCGGGGGGCTGGACCTGCCTGGGTGTTGGGGAGGAAGCTGGTAGCGAAAGGGTTCAGAGGCAGGGAGTAGAGGCCTTGCCAAGTGAGTACCTCAGGAGGATGCCCAGGCCATAGGGTGCATAAAGAAAATGTACAAAAAAAAAAATCTGTGGCTTTTACAGTAGGCAAGGAAAATGGGCAGACTACATTGGCTGAGCGGTCCTTATGTGCCATCAATTTCTATGCGACATCGGGGCAGGCCAACATCAGGGAGCAGTCCCCCGCTATAAACTGCTAGCTAGATGTTTTCCCTGGGGTTCTGGTGCCTGCAGGCTTCAGTCCTAAAGGAGTTACCTGCTTCAAGAGCCCCATCGAAAAAAGATGGCATAAAACCTCACCCATATCTCTGTTTTAACCTTGGGTACTTCGAGCACGTTTCAGTTAGAGGACCACAGTAAGTGCCTCTCAGGCTCGGTGGAGTATACATTTTGGTGAGCTTAAAGATCATGTGCAAAAGTTCTTAATGTAATTCAATGTGTTGCTGTTTGTGATTCACTAATAGGCTGCTCATTGGTCCTCAGCAGTGATTTCTGGTCTGTGCTGCTCAAATGCCAAGAAAATAAAGTTTACATCCCTCAAATACTGAGCAGTTCACATACTGCCTTCTGTTTGTTTTTCCCGTTGCACTGCCTGAAGAATGCCTAGCGTGATGACGTCATTTGGAGTGCAAGAGGGACTGTAGAGATCCTGACAGTACAGAGTTCGTCTGTTGTTTTTCTGGCTGCTTTAATAAAATAGAGCAATGACGATCACAGTTGAAATCACCCCCCTCACTATCTTTCTGTAAATCCGGATCTCTTTAAATGATAACCTGACTTTATAAAAACATGCTGATTCTGCAGCCCCCCACCCATACTTGTCATTCTGTACCTGCGCAAGCACGATCTGGGGACGCACCTCCAACAAGGTCCCCGAGCAGGCTGGAGAGTTGTGCTGGAGCCAATTTCCATATCGGGAGCATGTTAGGCTAACATGTTTTTCAGACGGGCGAATTCCTGCTGGGCTTAGGCAAGTAATTCGTTTCACGAACAGAGTGCTAAAATCTTTATAATCCATTGTTGAAAAAGTAGTCGTGGCTCCGCACATGCGCACTAGCATCTGCTTTGGCTCTGCACATGCGCACCAGCATCGACCTGGTGCGCATGTGCAGGGCCAAGGCAAATGTTGGGGAGCATGTGCGAAGCCACGAATTTACTATTTCAACAATGGATTATAAAGATTTTAGTGCTCGGTTCAGGAAACAAATTACTTGCCTGTAAGCTTCAAGCAGGAAACTTCATCTGAAAACATGTTAGCCAACTCTCCTAGATATGGAAATTAGCTCCAGCACCACTCTCCAGCCTGCTCAGGACCTCGTCGGAGGCGCGTCCCCAGATCGTGCTCGCGCAGGTACAGAATGACAAGTACGGGTGGGGGGGTGTGCAGAATCAGCATGTTTTTATGAAGTCTGGTTATCACTTAAAGAGATCTGGATTTACAGAAAGATAGAGTGAGGGGGGTAATTTCAACTATGATTAAGTCATTGCTCTATTTTATTAAAGCAGCCAGAAAAACAACAGTGACACTCTGTACTGTCAGGATCTCCACAGTCCCGCTTACACTCCAAATGATGTCATCACACTAGGGACGTCGTCTGTGGAGCGTCTGAGTAGATTGGGCATGGCACAACCAAATGGGGCAACAATTTAAACTATATTATAATGCAATAATTTTAACACATACTACACAACAATGACAGAACACCGCTTAGAAAGGTGTTCTGTACTGCTGCTTTAAGTTTGAAGGAAGCCTGAGTGCTGCATATGATCTTTAGGTATCAGGCATAACAGGGGATACAGCATCCTCCCCTCCAGGGAGGGCCAATTCAAGGAGAAGAGGATCTTACTTGACCCTGTTCGTCTCTGAGCTCCTGAGGAACTGAAGTATAGGGGCATCATAAAGCAGCATGAGGATCAGGACACAGTTTGCAATGACAAGCTTCGACTCGGGGGTTAAAACATTACCCAGGTAGTATAGTAGTCCAGTTTCCTGATATGTACAGGTCAGGTGATATGATCTACCTGAGGTCTAAAAGGGATAGCATGGTCAATGGAGACCCCAAGGTACTTTAGTTTGTCAACCACTTCAATTTGCGAGCCAGATGAGGTGGTTAGTGAGAGCAGGTGCTGCCTATCCATACTAAAGTATTTTGAGCCTAAGGGAACAGCATTGGTCTGTTTTTTTGCTCAAGACAAGTTTATTATGAGGACACCAATTTTCTAGCGTATAGAAGTCAATGGCAAGTGGAACGTCAATTATATTAACTTAGGCTGCCGCCGACATGATATCTTGTCCTAAAAACCTATGCGTTCTAAATCTTCCGGCAACCTAAGGGTTAACATCAGGAGCTTCTATACAGAACTGCCTCATCTGCATAAGGCAGTAGGTTCCCTTTCACCACAATCATCAGGCTGGTCATTTACAAATATAGAGAACAGCAAGGGACCCAGAAAAGACTCCTGGGATACAACATCTGTGATATATTTCTAACAGGAGTGGATGCCTGTGACAGGGCTGAATAAGGCCCTGCCTCATTTGTTATGCATAAAGAGTATAAACGCAAGGGTCCATTCTATCCTCTTCTTTTCTGCCTCTCTGTCTGGTTGCGCAACCAAATTTTCTTGCGAGACCTAGGAACTGATCATTCTGATGGATTCGCAACTGTTTACCTCTCGCCATGTTCTCTACCTTCCCTTGCTATTTCTGTCTTTTCTTCCCCCTTGCATATCTGTGGGTATAAAAACAAATGTGAATCTTTATGTGGAAATGTCACTGATTCTGGGATCACCTTTGTTTAAAACTGTATATAGTTATACAGTTGAAATAATTGCAAAGCAATTTGGAACTCAAGGGGTTAACCACAGATGCAGTTTTTAAACCTTTTCCAGAGCTGTAGATGAGGTCAGTTCTGGGTAATTATGTTCTTTCTGCTGCACCTGCATCGCAACGGACAAGAACATTCTGTAAACTTACAAGAACATTCTGTGAGAAGCAGGCTCTCTTAATGAGTTCCCAGACAAAGACTTATAAAAGAGCAGCAATGCTTTTGCTATTGACAAGGCGACAGAGACAAACACTGAATTAACAGATACCCTCAGAAGGACTTTGTTTTCTCTGCACTGCGTTTGTAAATTGTGGAAGCTAGAGGTAGGGGACCCCCCCCATCAGTAGTAACCAAATTCACCTCTACGGATTTGCTCTGTGGCCCTTCTACTTTCCCTCAGGCACTTGGCCAGTGCTGAGAAAAGTACCCAGACGTGGGATTTAAAAGGAAATTTCCCTTATGGAGTTGAAGGCTCTAAGGTGGTTTAGGGAGCCACCGGAAAAAGTGACCATGTCAAATGGAAGATGTTAGAGTGGCCGTCAGGGGTGCCGAGCCAGGGAAATCCCCAAATAGCGTACAAGTCGGGCTATGTACCCAAAGCAGCGTGCAAGTCCGGGCTGTGTGCCTGGTGGGTCCAGAGCCTGAGGGCTAAAGTGTTCTGGTTCTCTTAACCTGCATTACCAGAAGTGTAGCCCTGTTGGGGTCCGTCTATGCTTTGTTTCTTCTACTTGGATGTGAATAAAGTCACACTTCAGAATCCCATTCTGGTATTGGACATTAGTTATTGCTCCCTGTATTCGGATTTACTTGGGTGCCCCTGTACATAGTAGCCAAACCTAGCCCTTGTGCCGAGTAACCTAGTCCTCCCCTGGTACTGATGTCAGCTTCAACAGCATACCACCTGTCGTTTGCAAAAAGGCAGGGGTTACAAAATGGAGGCACTGCTGGAATTTTAATTTAGGGAGGAGAGGTGCTCGGACAAGGGGCTAGTGTTTTGGTTATCTGGCAGTGGGTACCCAAAAAGCTGAAGCAAGGCTAACTAGTGTGTCGCTGTGTGCTGTTGTCCATATGCTGCTGTTAAAATGTCAACTGTTTACCAAGGAGCAGTAAAGCCTGAAAGAGTATGCCCTTGTCCTGCATCAAATATTTACAGTGTTTTGCCAGTTTTTAAAAAACTGCTGTGATAAAGAAAAGTGTGGAAAACTAGGGGTTGCAACAGAAAAATTGTGCCCTGGACGTTGGAAATGCTTTCTAGTGAACTGTTGTGATAAGGAAAAGTGTGGAAGACTAGGGGTAGCCACAGGAAAATTGTGCCCTGGATATTGGAAATGCTTTTTAGTGAACTGAGAGACTTGCTGTGTTAATGGCCATGACAAATGGTTAAAATGGGCTCCCACCATGGAGTGAGTTAGAAAAAAAAAAAAGTGGTTTCTGCAGTTTAAATTTGCCTGCTCGACGATCGCCGTGAGGAGAAGAGCACTCGCGAGGGAAAGAGGCTCATTTGCATGGCGTTGTGTGATTGGTGAGGCTGCAATCAGTCCCGCCCCCAAGCCAGCTCTACAGTGACTGCCCAGCATTCGAGAGGGAGTGTGAGTGGCGTGCGTGTACTGGCTTAGTGGAGGAGCGTCACAGTGATTAAAAAGCGCTGTAAAAGTGTAAAAAACAGACTTTTCTGGCTAAAAATCGGGCTCAACCCACATCTCGATCGACTGAATGGTGAGTGTGGTGATCGGAGAGACAATCGTCAGGACTGCCCACCCCTTCCTTCCTGAGGCCTCCAAGACTGGCTGCAGGCTATTTTTCCATCGCAGCAAACAGCTACTGATAACAGCAAGTACCAACAGTAATAATTGCTCAGTGATTTTTTGCCAAAACCAGCTGAATGTGTGTGCAGCAGTGTAGTCGCTTTGCAAATAAAGACTGTGTCAAGTTTTACCAGCAACAGCAAGTCTGTTAAGCCATTTACTGTGAGCATAGTTATGGGTTCAGCGTCAGCATAAAGTTTCAAAGCCAGTAGAGAGACTGAGTTGTAGCAATATATGCAGCACTAGTTACAGGCAATCCTGTGCTTGAAATCCTGAGGCTTTAAGGGACTGTGCGCTAAAGCAATGATTTCAGCAAGTGAAAAGTCCGTGGTAAATCATATAAATGTGCTAGAACAAAGAACAGTGCAAGTTTGTGCAGTTTGAGCAAAAGTTATCAGTAGTGTGTGTAAATCGGATGTGCAGTGGCTTGACCCAATGTCAGAATGTTGATGCACAGGAGTGCTGCTGCCACCATTACAGGGTGGGGTAGTAATGTAAACACAGCAGCAGAGGAGCCATTTAAAAATGAAAGTGTTCAGTGAAGTGGAACTTTTAGGAACAGTGAGCATTTGTTTGTTTTTCCCTGCAGTTGTGGCCTCAGGACCAGCCCACTACCCGGGCTATGGTAGCAGCAGAAGTAAATAAGTTAAGAGACATTGAGAGGTGTTACTATGGAGGACAACTGCCTTCACATGTGGCGATTCCTGGATACCCAGTGCAAGTGTGTTTAATATGCTTAAATGCTGGAAGGGACATCTTCATGGTACCTCACTGTTCGGGGTGCTTAGAGAAATACGGCTTGTTTAAAGAGCCCAAGATTCATTTGGCTCCCACATGGACAAAAGTTCAGAAATTTGTAGTTGGCAGCACACAGCGCCAGGCGGAGCCTGTTGGAGAAGGCCTCTCGGGGGAGTGTGGCACAAAGCTAGAGGATGCAGATTTGCAGATAGAACAATATGCTAATGTTTCGGATGCTGGATCGCAGAGAGAATTCAGACAGTGCATCAGTAGACCCTTGGGGGGTGGGGGGCCTAGCCCAAGTCTCATAGGAGAAGATGAAATGATGGAGGCCTTTGAATAGGAGATATCGACCTCCGCGGCCAGTGAAGAGTGGATAGTCTCAGGAGTGAGGACAACTGCTCACTCCTGGGCACAGATTCTTAGTGAGGAAGAAGAAGAGGGGGAACCTATGTGGCCTTGTGAAAAAGGAACGGGTACACAGCCTCAAGCTCTTGCCTCAGAAGAATGCATGGAAGAGAGTGGTGATGCCACTGCCCTGGCTGTGCAAGAAGTAGTAGTAGTCAGGAATCCATTTTTCGTCTTGCTGAGAATGCGTAGCTGGCAGAACCAGGACTGGCCACCCCCAAGCCAGGCCAGCGGTCTCAGGTTGACCAAAGCTAGTAAAGAGACGACACTGGTTCATAGGAAGGCGAACGAAATCTATGGGATGTTCTTTCCTACCTTTCCTCGGAATCTGGGAGGAGACTGAGAACAGCAGAAAATCCTGGACTTGGGCAGAAGCAATGAAATGTGTGCATTCTGGTGCAAACAAGCATGTCAGGAAATACAGGTTACTCACCTGTAACAGGAGTTCTAGGAATGGTATATGTTGTTCATCCACACTTATTGGCAGGTATCCTTGCCGCTTTAAATCTTGCCGGAAGGTCTTCAAGCTGGCTCCTCCCACCCACCCAGGTGGTAAAACTCGGCTCCGCCCCATGACGCCAGATCTGGCCCGCTGGAAGCTCAGGTTGTGCGTCGAAGCCGGGGAGGTCGGGAGGGTCGTGTGGATGAACAACATATACCATTCCTAGAACTCCTGTTACAGGTGAGTAACCTGTATTTCTAGGGACATGGATATGTTGTTAATCCACACTTATTGGCAGACTCCTAGCAGTTCTCCGGGAGGAGGGAGGCAAGACGCACACCCCCTACATAGGGAATAGAGACTGGAGAACCGAGGTCCCAAAACCAGCGGACCGGCGTGACTCAAGGTCGATGTGGTAGTGGGTCATGAAGGTGTGTGCTGACTTCCAGGTAGCAGCACTGCAGATTTCCTGGATAGGGACATCCCTGGAAGCAGCCACTGATGCAGCGGTATGGCGGGTAGAATGAGCTCTTATCCCTCTGGGAGGCTCCATGCCCGCCAACCTACAGCAGAGATCTATGCAGGAGGTGAACCACCTGCTTATCGTCCGCTTGGCTGCAGGTCTGCCAGGTGCGGCTTCAGCGTAGGTGACAAAACAGCTGGTGAACCTCTCCCCGAATTTCAGCCGTGCGCTCCTTATAGTAAGCGAGCGCCCTTCTAGGGTCCAGAGTATGGAGTCTATATGGCCTCTGAGGTGTGACTGGGGTAGAACACCGGCAGAGTCAACACCTGGTTAAGGTGAAACTCCGACACCACCTTCGGAAGGAATTTCGGGTGGGGGCGCAGGACAACCTTGTCCCTGTGGAAGACCAGGTAAAGAGACTCAATGGAAAGCGCCTGGAGCTCTCCCATCCTTCTGGCTGACGTAATAGCCACCAAGAAGGCGGTCTTCCACGACAGGTGAGAGAGATCACACCTGTGCATTGGTTCGAATGGCTTGCCCATGAGCTTTGCCAGTACCAGCAGTAGATCCCACGGAGGTGGAGGTTCTCGCACCGGAGGGGAAATGTGATCAAGGCCTTTGAAAAAGCACAAGACCACCTTCTCCTGCGCCACCGACTGCTTCCTGGCCTGCGCCCGGTCAGCAGAGATGGCTGCCAGGTGCATCCTTAGGGTCGTCGACCTAAGCCCTTGCTGAGAAAGGCACCATAAATAGTCCAAGATGCTTGCCAAGGAACAGGAGGAAGGGTCCAGGCCCTTGCCCTGACACCAAATGGAAAACCTCTTCCATTTGAAGGCATAGCATTTCCTGGTTGACTCCTTACGGGACGCCTCAACTACATTGAGGACCTCGTCGGAAAGACCCAAGACCTGGAACTCTAGCCGCTCAGGAACCAGGCCGTCAGGTGCAGGGATTGAAGGTCCGGATGGAATACCTTCCCCTGATTGACTGAAAGCAGGTCCGAGTGAGCTGGAAGCTGCCTCGGGAGCCTGGAGCTGAGGCGGAGGAGATCTGGATACCAGCATTGGCGGGGCCAGTCTGGGGCTACCAGAATCACCTGCGCCTTGTCCCTCCTTGCCTTGAGAAGCACCTTGTGGATCAAGGGAAATGGGAAGGCGTAGAAGAGGCCCGGGGTCCACGGCCTCGAGAAGGCATCCCCCTGCAGCGAGCCCTGCTGAGGGGGGCGGGCATGGAACAGCCTCAGCTTTGCGTTCTCCCTGGAGGCAAACAGATCCACCTGAGGTGTGCCCCAATGGGAGAACAGATCTTGTACTACCTCCGGCAGGAGAGACCACTCGTGGGACATAGCCCCTATCCGGCTTAGGGCATCGGCCAGGGTGTAGGAGGCTCCTGCCACATGAATGGCTAGGAGATCCGCCTCCAGGCTGCGCACGAGTGACCAAATGCAGAGAGCTTCCTTGCACAGAGGCATGGAGCGTGTCCCACCCTGGCGGTTTAGGTAGTACATGGTCGTGGTATTGTCCATCTGGACCTGAACCACTTGACCCTGTAGAAACGGAGCTAAGGCGGTGAGAGCTAGGCGGACCGCTCGGAGCTCCAGCAGGTTGATATGGCATCGGGACTCCCACGGTGACCAGAGGCCGTGCACTCTGTGCTCCCCCAGATGGGCACTCCAACCCATCAGAGAGGCGTCTGTCGATAGAGAGACCGTCGGCTCGGGGCGGACAAACGGGATGCCCTCCTGCAGATGAGCTGGAATGATCCACCACTGGAGAACGTTCCACATCCCCTGGGTCACCGTCACTAGCTGGTCCAATGGATCGCAGCGTTGAGACCACTGGCTGGCCAACCCCATTGAAGGGGGCGCATATTCCAGTGGGCCCAACGGACCACGCTGGTGCAGGCCGCCATGAGACCCAGGAGGCGCAGGAAGTCCCGGACAGGCGCGATTGCCCAACCAGAAATGATCGGGCAAAGGAGGAAAGAACCTCGGCCTTGTCCGCTGGGAGCCGTGCTCTGGCTCGAAGAGAGTCGAGCTCTGCCCCGATGAAGAATCACCTGCTTCGGTTCGAGTTCCGATATGGCCTCGTTGATGAGGAGGCAGACAGAGCAAACCTGGAGGGCCAGATCTCTGGACCGCTCCACCTCTTGTCTGGAGGGGGCTGCTATCAGCCAATCATCCAGGTAAGGGTACACCGGACCCAAGGCCTGAGGAATGCTGTCCACCACTGCCATGCATTTGGTGAAGACCCTGGGAGCAAGAGACAGGCCGAAGGGCATGGCTCGGAACTCGAAAAGGGATCCTTCTGCTCGGAAGCGAAGGAATCTCTGGTGAGACGGACGGATAGGGACGTGAAAAAACGCGTCCTGCAGGTCCAGAGAGCAGAACCACATGCCGCGTTCCAAGGATGGTATTATCTGAGCCAGAGTGACCATCCTGAAGGTCCGAGACCTTAGGAACTTGTTTAGGTCGTGCAGGTCGAGAATGGGGCGCCAGCCCCCCGTCCGTTTTGGAACCAGGAAGTACCTGGACACAAACCCCGGGTCTGAGGGAGGGTCCGCCACCTCTCTGATCACCTCCTTCTCAAGGAGCAGAGCGATGTCGGCTCGGCGAGCCGACAGTGAGGCTGCGGACCCCAAGGCCCCCTTGGGTGCGACAGCTCTGAAGGGCGGAGCCTGCTCGAACTCCAGAGGCAGGCCCTTCCCCACCACTTCCAGCACACACCGGTCTGTGGTGATAGCGGACCAGGCAGAAAGAAAGTGGCGAAGCCGTCCCCCCCATGGGGGGAACCTGGGGTGAGGTGACGAGGTTGGGGGCGGCACCCCTCAACCTGTCACTGAGCAGGCTTGGAGGAGGGACCGGCCGAGGGACCACCTGGGCCTTTACCTCCCTGCTTCTTGGAGGAGGAAGCCGCGGGCTTGGGTTTGGGATGCCAAGCGCGAGCCTGCTGGCCCTGACGCTGCTGGGCCGGACGTGCCGCGGGCGCAGACGGACGAAAGGGCTTAGGTTACAGTCTGCGGCCCTTGTCCCTCTGAGCGGATGAGACAGAGTCCAGCGTGGCACTGGACTTTTCGATCCTCTGGAGGTGACCTTCCACTCCAGGGCCAAAGAGGTCGGTCCCCAGGAAGGGGACATCCACCAACTTGTGCTGGGTATCCGCTCTGAAGGTGGATATCCTCAGCCATGCCCGACGGCGCATAGCCACTGCGGCTGCGACTGACCTGGCGCATGAGTCACCAACGTCCAAAGCAGTCTGAAGTTGCTGCTGGCCACTGCCCTGGTCCCACACCTGCTTAACCGTGGGTCTGCAGGTCAGCCGGGAGATGAGGGACTACCTGCGTCCAGGGAGCCCAATAGGGCGTGGGAAATGTGCCATCAGCTTGCGGCCGAGCTGGCTGGACGAAGGCCAAGGGAGGACGCAGCGACTTTTCGCCCCCGGGCGAACCAACTTCTTGGACTCCTTGCCGGGAGGTTTGTCTATGTCCCTGGTGTTTCCAGCACACCGGAAGACACTGTCAGTAACCAACCCCTCGGCTGAGAGGTGTTCCGAGAAACCGGACAGGGAACCGGTAGGGACCACATACTTCCTTGCCATCCTTGCCGAAGGTGCAGGGCAGGAAGCAGGACGCTGCCAGAGCTCCAAGGCCGGGCCTACAATGGCCTCAGCCACTGGAAAGGCCTCCGTAAGAGAATCCCCTCGGTCCAATATCTCCGTGAGGGGATACTTGGCCCGCTTGGATACGGGCTCGAGCTGCATCCCGGTGGACTCAGATGAGCCTAAGCAAACCCATGAAGGACGAAGGGCTATTGTCCAGTGACTGACCTCCTGAGGACTCCAAGTCGACCCGCCTGGAGAACAGGGAGGAATCGGGCTGCCTGACTCGGGAGGAGTCCGCAAAGAGCACCTTGGGCCTGAGCACAC
Source organism: Neoceratodus forsteri (assembly GCA_016271365.2). Classification (NCBI taxonomy): domain Eukaryota; kingdom Metazoa; phylum Chordata; order Ceratodontiformes; family Ceratodontidae; genus Neoceratodus; species Neoceratodus forsteri. Next base: position 947,292,769 of record CM057451.1, on the reverse strand, counting down.
CTACCTGCCGAGGGGCGATCGGGAGCGAGGGTGACAGACAGCCTATGGGGCAAACCCTGGGCCGACAGAGAACTTTGGTCGGAGCCCCAAACAACGGCTGTGGAGGCGGAGGTTCCACTTGGAATCGTGGGGCAGCCGGTTTCGCCGAGCAGCAGGCCTGAAGCTAGCGCCTGCAAGGCGGGGTTGCTTCAGCAGCTCGGTGACAGCCACTTGATAGCCAGGGAAGGCGGACGTCGGCTTGCTCCCCGGACAGAAAAGCTGTTGCCACATAGAGGTCTCGTATCATGAAGCGCAACTTGCGTTGAAGCCTCCCCTTGTCCGAGGAAGAGGACGGGCGGCAGCGCCGCTTACCACGCTGCCGAGACCGAGACCGCCTATGATGGCGGGATAGGCTGGACCGAGAAGAAGTCCGAGACCGAGACCGCGAACCTCGGCTTTTCCGAGGAGGGTACGGAGGTAGGGCGGGGGGGAAACCCGCTCTCCCCTCGGCTCGGAGGGCTCAACCGTGGACTCCGGAACCGGAGGCACGGTCAAGTCCATGGACACCTCAACCACCGCCGGGGGAACCGGGGAGTGAGGGGTTTCGGCTTCACTGGTCGACAGCCTGTCCAACGGGTCGAGAAAAATCTCGACTGCGTCAACGGGAGTCTCGGTCAACTGACCTGATGGGGACACCGTGAAGCCAGTGGCCGAAGCCGAAGGATCGACCGAAGTCGGTGGTCGACTACTCGGTGAGAGGGTCCTCTCCCGCTCCCAAGAGCGTCAACAGAGGGACTTACCTTTGTGGTCCTTCTTCTTGGACCGAGAGGAAGGTCCTGCAGATGTTGGTCCCTCTCCCTTAGTGGAGAGGGAGAGACAGAGCTCCTTAAAAGAAGCTGAATAGGAGGATCCCAGGGAGAGCGGGATAAATGCTGCGGCCGAGGAAGACGAAGATGGCCTGCACCGCCTCCTCCTCGAGGGCGATCATCTGCTCGAGCTGTTCCGCCGAGCCCGTCGCTCGCGGAAATCAGCAACGGGCCTCCTTCGACTTTACCGGAGGATAACGCCTGAGTCACGCCGTTGTAGACGGGGTGACACGGTCTCCAGGACGTAGGGCCGAAAAAGAAGAGCACAGGTCGCAAGCCTGGGTCGTGCCCAAGCAGTAGACGTGCGTGGAGTGCGGATCCATCAAAGACATCTTCTGCCCACATGGGCACCTCTGGAAACAGGAGTCGATTTGTCCATCCAGCCCAGCGAGGAAATAAGTGACCAAGTCTTGAAAACACTAAAGTAATTTCGGTAAACCAGAAATAGAACCAGTCTTATACGCAGAGCGTTAAGGGAGGGAACCTGAGCTTTCCAAGCGGTAAGGAAGATCTGGCGCCATGGGTGGAGCAGAGTTTACCACCCAGGTGGGTGGGAGGAGCCAGCTTGAAGACCTTCCGGCAAGATTTAAAGCGGCAAGGATACCTGCCAATAAGTGTGGATGAACAACATATCCATGTCCCTAGAACAAAATGTTTCATGAAAAATACAGCCAGTGGAAAAGAGGCAGGACACTGTTTATGGACACTGTTCGAATAGTGGATGGAGAGGGACGTGAAACCTTTCACAGTGTGAATTGTGTGTGCCCAGACGGGGTAATAATTCAAGCTCCTGACCTGCTGTGCTATTGGCCTCAATGCAAAGACCTCCCTGCAAATGTGCCCGTGCCTACCAGATGGAAAGCAGAGCAGTGGTAGTCAATGCTGCCACACCAGCCACTTCAGTGCCGTTGTTTTTCCGCCAGTATGGACATCCAGGACTCAGGTGCCCCACATTCATCAGTTCTACAGTATACAGACTTTCCAGAATCCATCGACTAGCCCACCAGATGACTTCAGACCCAGAGAGGACGCCAGCCCAGCTGTATCCTGATCCATCGCCTGGTAATGACGTCAGACCAGCTGTTTTCCTTTTTGTTCTTGTTCCAAGGTTCCATCTCCAGAGATGACATCAATCCAGCAGTTTCCAGATGTGCCCTCCTGTAGTTCCCAGAAGATGTCCGCCCAGCTGTATCGGAAGAGTGCTGCCAGGGAGAGTCTTCGGCTGAGGAGCAGGTCTGTGCCATTGTTCATTCTACAAGAGGCTGGTAAGTCCAAACATTTCTATCCTTATGACATTGCAATACGCACCCTACACTAGCAGACTCCAAACGTGTGAACTGTCCTCAAAGACTCTCCCCTTCGGGACTTTGGCCTGCTAGAACTGTGCTTCACCAGGCTCTGGCCCAAGAAAGACTCTTTAATGGACTAGCCTTCGGTCACTAGATGGGACTTTTAGGGCACTCCATCCCCCAAATGTGTATCGTAAATAATGTCATTGTTTTTCTACCGTTTTCTAGTGTATATACTGTTTTTCTACCTTTTTCTAAAAAAATCTTTTTGGGATTCTCAGTGTTTTGATGGTAGAGGTTTAGATAGACTGTGTATGCAGATTAGGAGTGTGTGTTGTCTTTCCTTTTTCTTGCAGGTGTTCCTGAAGAAGACAGAAGAGAAGACGAGAAGAGGAGGGGGTGCTCAGAGTTCCTCAATAGTACTTTAGTGTGTATTATTTAAAGTACTGTTGGTGGTGTTACTGTGTAGTAACCCTTTTCCTTCCACAGGTGTGGTTGTGGGGTATTGAGGGAGTAATGTAATGGTTGGTATTAGTTCCTGGTGTGTGGTTGCAGGGTGCCCAAGGTCGGGGAGGCCCCCCGTTTGTTTTGTTTTGTGATTTGAGTTAAAGGCAGACAGGTTTTCCCTAGAGGGCTAGGGGGGATAGACAGGCTGTGGCCCTGACCTGCAGTAGGGGTTGCAGTACTGATCTATTAGGGCTATGCTCTGGACAGTTCTACCAGAGTCAATAGGCACCCATAGTTAGTGGGTAGAGTAGAGGCTGATATGTCAGCCAAAGGCCTCTAGGCCCTTAGTGTTGCCTGCCTGTGCTAGCACATGGTAGGAGGGGGCCTGATCACCCCCCTCCGCAGGTAGCACATAGGGTGAGTTGGCCTCAGCCGGGTAAATAATGACTGCAGACAGTCATTTTCCTGGCCCAGGGCAAGTGTAATCCCCTGTTACCCGGGGTTACTAGAATCCCAGTAAGACCTAGTGGTAGCCAGGGAAGGCAGCTTGTGAAACTCCAGTTAAATGGATTTGACACTGTCTCACTGTGTTCTCAGTCTCAGCTAAGAATGAGGGATGACATCACCACAGAACTTTCGCAGCTGCACGAGCCACATTGGAATCTGCAGTTGGGAGTTAGGTTAGAATGCTGGGAAGTTTGAACACTGTAAGAGGGAGTTGTGTGTGAGCAGTCTTGAAGAGAGGAGCACAGCAGTCTGTGCACAGGCTCTTGGAGGCTAAAGCTCTGATATAGAGCTACTTTAAGGAAGAGGTGTGTGTTTCTGCCAAGAGAGGAACACAGTAAGCTGTTCGTGAAGTGGTGGAGACTGCTGTTACTGGTCTCTGTGCCCCATCCCTGAGGGGGTTAAAGGGTTTGCCTGTCATTCCAGGGGCAACCCTCATGGTTCCAGCTAGGGAAGAAGCTGCCTTATTTTTCAAGTTGTGCTGCGCACCAGAAGCTGTCAAGAATCGCCTGTGGGGCACCTGCAACCAAAGGGTGAGTTCTGCTCTTACATAGGGCCTATGTTTCACCTGAACTGTTGTTAAGTGGGGACTGGACTGCTTAATCAGTGGGAGTCCTAGAGGAATAGACTAAGCCAAGTAAAAGTATGCTCAGGTCCAGCACAAGGGGAAAGCCAAGACATGTAGAGGAAATGTGCTACGCATTTACTCTAATCTACACTGCCAAACTTTTCAGAAAGATGTTTTAAGTATGTTTGAGTCTAGCACAAGGGGAAGTCAAGACATGCAAAGGAAATGTGCTATGCATTTACCCTTTAATCTACATTGCCAAGCTTTTCAGAAAGAGATGTTTAATGTCCAGAGAAATGGCCAGGTATGAATTGTGGAAGCTATAGGTGGGAGACCCCCCCATCAGTAGTAACCAATTTCACCGCTTCGGAGTTGCTCTGTGGCCCTTCTACTCTCCCTCAGGCACTTGGCCAGTGCTGAGGAAAGTACCCAGACGTGGGATTTAAAAGGAAATTTCCCTTATGGAGTCGAAGGCTCTAAGGTGCTTTAGGGAGCCACTGGAAAAAGTGTCCATGTCAAATGAAAGGTGTTCCAGTGGCCGTCAGGGGTGCCAAGCCAGGGAAATCCCCAAATAGTGTACAAGTCGGGCTGTGTACCCAAAGCAGCGTGCAAGTCCAGGCTGTGTGTCTGGTGGGTCCAGAGCCTGGGACTGAAGTACTGAGGAAGTGTTCTGGTTCTCTTAACCTGCATTACCAAAGTGTAGCCCTGTGGGGGTCCGTCTATGCTTTGTTTGTTCTACTTGGATGTGAATAAAGCCACACTTTAGAATCCCATTCCTGGTATTGGACATTACAGTTATTGCTTCCTGTGTTCGGATTTACTTGGGTGCCCCTGTGCAGAGTAGCCAAACCTAGCCCTTGTGCAGAGTAACCTAGTCCTCCCCGAACCCAGTCCCCACCTGGTACTGCTGTCAGCTTCAACAGCATACCACCTGTCGTTTGCAAAAAGGCAGAGGTGAGGGTTTAGACTTGACAAGGAAAGCTCAACTTGCTTTCAACAATATAGACACTGCACAGTCAGAAAACTATGACCTGGTGAAAAGCGAAATCCTGAAAAGGTACATCTCAGGAGAAACCTACAGACAGAGATTTCGGTCTCTGAAGTACAACTCCATCAACAATCCTCGAGAAGCCTTCACCCGACTCGGAAAACTCCTTATGAAATGGCTCCAAACAGAGAGCAAAACACTCCCACAGATCATCAAAACATCAGTAATGGAGCAGTTTATCAATATCCTAGCCACAGACGTACAGCTTTGGGTAAAAAAAACACAACCAGAAAGTAGGGAAAAGGTTATTTCTTCGGCTGAAGACTGCCAAATGGCCAGACAGATGCCACAGCAGCAAGGTAACAGTCAAATACCAGAAAAAACACACTTTTTCCCCATTTAAACTCCAAATCTGATAGGATCTCTGGTGGGGGGTAACAAATCTGCACCCAGACACTTTGCTTTAACTGTAATGAGTCCGGTCATGCTGCAAGAAACTGCTGTGGTAAGAAGAATGACACTGGAGCAGATTTGTCCTTTGCAAACTGGGGAAAGTACTTAACAGATGTGAAAGTGGGAGATAAGACTGAGAAGAGACTTACAGATTCAGGAAGCAGACAGACCCTAGTGAATATTGAAGTGTTGGGAAAACAATGTCCAAAAAGATAAGGTACTGATGTCATCTGCATCATCGGGGACACTCGATACTATCCTACCACCCAGGCGACTCTGAATATTAAGGGTATATTGAGCAAGCAAGCAATTCTTTATTTATAAAACGCTAGTCCAACAGATCATAGCGTTGCACAAGTATTATAAAAATAATCAGTCAGGCCGTACCAATAAAACAGATAAAACAGCAGAACTTTACATGTTAATGAAAGCGGAGTTGAATTAATATGATTTTAGGGCAGCTTTAAAGGCATTGACTGATAGGCACACACACTGATCCAATGAAGTAGAACATTCCACAGGGTCGGAGCTACAAAAAGCAAAGGATCACGACCTTGAAGGTGATCCTCCACCACACCATACTGGCAGCCAGTGCAGGCCACGGAGCATAGGTGTGATGTGGCAAAATCTCGATGAAGCCAATCAACAACCTAGCAGCCACATTCTGCACCAGCTGTAGGCGGCGGTAGCCCCAGGTATAGGGCACTGCAGTAATCAAGGCGTGAGGTCACAAAGGCATGGACCAGAGATGGAAGGTCATCAGATGGGACCAGGTATTTTATCCAGGCAATATTCCTCAGATGGTAAAAAGAGGTTCTGACAATGGTCGACACCTGAGATTTAAGTGTCAGCTCACTATCAAACAATGCCCAGATTCTGCATCCGATCAGAGGACACTAGCTGGTTGCCTCCTAGCCAAAGACCATATGGCTTCCCAGACAATGATCCCTCTCCTCGACAACCTGAGTCCACAATCAACACCTCAGTCTTATCCGGATTCAGCCCAAGCCAGTTGGCACTCATCCAGTTCTGAATCTCAGAGAGGCAGTTGTTAAAGACAGAGACAGCATCATTATGTTCGGGCACAAAGGACATGGACAATTGAGTATCATCTGCACAGCAGTGAAAACTCAACCTGTACCACCTAATGTCGTCTCCCAACAGCAGCATATACACTGCAAACAACATGGGAGAGAGCACAGAACTCTGCGGCACCCCACAAGGCAGAGGGAGAGGGGTGGAGGAAAACATGCCAGACTCCACTCTGTTTCCTACCGTGAGGAAGAGCAAAACCATCTGAGGGCTGTACCAGACAGCCCACAGAGTAACCGCAGGCACTCTAGCAACACCCCATGGTCTACAGTGTCAAACACTGCAGAGAGATCAAGATGAGCAGATCCTCCGATCTCTTGCTGTCAGGAGATCATTAAGTACCCGAACCAACGTGATTTTGGTACTATTCATCTTCATGAAATTGGACTGGAGAAGATCGTTGATGTAGTGGGTGGTCAGATGCTCCTTGAACTGCGACCCAACTACCTTCTCAATAACCTGGCCCACAAAGGGTAGGTTAGAGACCAGTCAGCAGTTTGCGAGGCAGCCAGGGTCAAGAGAAGTTTTTTTTCCCCAAGAGTGGGTGAACCACTGCCTCCTTCAGGGTGTCCGGAAACACCCCGGTCTCTAACGAACACCTGACTATCTCAGCCAGGACCAGTCCAATTACCTCCACGCACCCCACCAGGAGGCGTGTTGGACCAGGTTCCAACTACAGTAAGTCGGCCGCAAGCCTTGGATCATATTCACATCATCAACGATTACCAACTGGCCAAAGTTTGACCAGATAAACAGAGTGCATGTAATCTTGCACCAATCTCCGCTCTGCCCATCTGAATGAGCTGTGCAGATCTCTGATCCGATGGTGCCAACCTTATCCATGAAAAATAGAGCGGGTTTGTCACATTTCTTCTGTAAAAAGGCTCCCCAATTCTGGAGATAGGCTGGACTGCACAGCCTGTCCACAATTCCGAAAAGCTAAGCTGGTTGATTTGGCAAGCTGCAATCTCCCTGGACAGGAACTCTACCTTCTTACAGGAGACCACAGATTGACAGTCCTTATAATGAGACATCAATCCAAGTTTGGCATCACTCAGGCCTGACTTCCACCAGCAACGCTCCAACCTTCTTCCCACTCTCCTCAACTCCCTCAAGGTCCCATCAAACCAAGGGACCGAGGGCAAAGGTGAGAGAGGCAAGCACAGGAGCTATGGAATCCAGAGTAGCTTCTACCACCTTTTTATAAGGCTAGCACAAGATTCCTGGATCCAAGCTAGCATTCAAACTCCCAGATAGGTCTAGCACTGCCGTAAGACCATCAATGGTCAAACCCTGCAAAGGGTGGTATCGCACCACCTCCATAGGGGCAGGTCCTATTGGGGGGCCTTGAAACTGAAGCCTACAGTGTGATGATTGGACCACCCGATGGGTTCCACCATCACGTCCGAGATCTCCATCCCCAGCAGAAACACTAGGTCCAACGAATAACCTTGTATGTGGGTAGCATAAGTAATAACCTGTGTAAAACCCAACAAAACCATCAGTTGGAGGAAGTCACGCTCAAAATGCGAGAATTCATAGTCATCCCAGGCACTGAAGTCCCCAAGCACCAGCCACCTGGGGGACTCCAACACCATCTTGATGATGAAGTCTGACTTCCTGGAAGAAATCCTTCTCAGCCCCCGGGTGGACAGTAGATGTGAAGTATCCTGCAGCCCACATCTGCGCCCATGATACATTCGAAGAATCTACTGACCCCAACTGGAACATCTACAGGGCCCAGTTCCATCCTGAAACAAATGGCTACCCCCGGCCTCAAACGATCTAATCTCTGGCAGTGTATCACAGAGTACCCGGCTGGAACAGCAGACTCAAAATGGGACCAGCATTCTCGTCCAGCCAGGTTTTGGTGATGCATGCCAGATCGGTGACCAACAAGATCAGCTATTACTGCAGTCTTGCTTCTAATCGACCTGGCACTGCATAACACCACCCGGGTTGGACAGGCAGTCGATACTGACCGTGCTATCTGCTCACACAAACTGGAGCCCCTGGGTATGGGCACCAGGCAGGGATGACCCCATTCCTGGGCCCATTTCACCCAAGGGAGTCTCCTTGACTCCAAGACCCCAATTCGTCCACTCCCCCACGAAGTCCCTCCTTTTCCTCTCCGATGCCCCCTTGCTAAACCCAGAGCATGACAATGCTCATAAACCTCTGCTGGCAGTGGGGCAGTCCAAGGTGGGGAAGGGCACAAGCTCAGCAGAAGAGTAGTACCCACCGTAGAGGCCCCTGTCAACACATACTGCCACAATCACTAACAGCTAAAATTTAGAATCAAATACTTACTAAATCAATCATACACACTCTCACTCTTCCACTCTCCCCCAGAACAATTAACCCCTACTATAATAACAAACTACTCACTCACTATAACTCAACCCAAAAGCTCAACAAAACTCAAATAAATTATCTATCTTAGTCACAGCACAGTATGGAAACAGCAGCAAACTCATTTTAAACCCAGTAAAATGTAAACAGGCATACAGTTCACTATTGTTCCAAGTGAACTGCACTGTCTAATGTCTTCACAGTGTCCAATTTTCCAACTAAAAGAAAAGCTCACCATAGCTTCTTAAAGATTTGCAGTAGAAAGGATCATCCACCACCTCCTTCACCAAAATAGTCAACCATATACTGCAGCACTCGCTGCTACAATTCTCAAAAACTACAGTACTCAAAGCCAAATGAGGCCCCTCACTGCCTCCTTAAATGATCAAATGTTGTTAGACCAGCTTAGCTTTTAAAATATTTGCAGCTCATAAAGGTCCTGTGTTCAGTGTCCTTTCTGCCATACAAATCAGGAGATCTTCACTGGTCAGTGTTCTTATTTCCCAGCAACGAAGTCACAACTAAAATCCTCAAGAAAAACTTATCTCGACAGGTGAAATGTGCATTAAAGGGTGTCAACTCCAGGAGCGACCAGAACAGAAGCGGGTGCCCAAACCGGTCAAGCCCCCACTTAGGCCTCAGGGGTACACCCGATCTCACCAGGCAACCCTTTGGGACCACCAGACAAACACAGAAAGCAGTCGACCCACCAGTCGGAACTTCCTGGTTACCCCAGGGGAAGAAACTGAGCCCGGGACCCACCTTCATCAAGTCTATCAATGTTGTCACTCTGCCAAACGGATCCTTCTTCGGGTCCTGCATGAGCTTCTTAACATCAGAAATCCCATCCAACGTGTCGCACCAAATGAAAGTGGGGGTAATACCCAAGTTACCTGTACCTGTAATTATTGGAAATGACTTTCCAGGATTTACAGAGTTAATAAAAGAGGGAGTAAATCCTGATGTTTCAGCATCTGTGGTGACAAGAGCTCAGCAAAAGAAAATCTCAGATGGTGGGGACTCTTCCTTTCGCGGATTTTGATTTGGACTTGTTTGAGCACAGCTCCAAAATCCTGAAGTCCAGGAAAGAAAGTGGATGCCTGAAGAAACAGTGGCAACAAAACACTGATGGACATAACGTGTTAACATATAAAAATGCTGAAACTGAACTGAACACTGACTGATTTTCTTTCAGAGCAAGCTAATGATGTTTCTCCAGGGTAATCTTAAGCAGCTGGGGTGAAACCAAAATAGGGTGAATCTATATTTAAAAATGTAATAGGCTACTGTACAGAGTTTGGGTTAAACTTCAGACACAGGACTAGATAGAGCAATTGGTTAAACCACAACAGTATACATCTGAGTTGAACAGCCAGGAATAACTGTGTGAAAAAACTTCGCTCTGCTAAAGCTAACTATTATATTTCTACTCTCGAACAAGCTAAAGGTAACCCTCATAAAATATGGGAGACTATCAAAGCTATAGAAGGACGGCCCATGGCCCCCTCTGTCCTAAAGATAGTTGCAAGTGGCAAGATTGTGGAAAACAAGTCCCTAATCCTGGAGGAACTTAACTCCCACTTTGCCACAGCTGGATTAGCTTTTGACTCGTCACCTTATGCTGGTGCTGCGGTGAGCCAGCATACCGCTCCCGCCACATCTAGTCCTGCACCCAGCCCCTTCCAACTGCACGAGATAACTTATAAAAAAGTAGAAGATTCTCTCTTGACTTAGACACCAAAAGCGTAGGGGCGATGGCTTGGAGCCCTTTTTCCTAAGGTCAAGGCTACACCCATCTCACTGCCCCAATTCTCCACATCTTCAATCTTTCCATTACATCTGCTACTGTGCGTCCTGCTGGAAATCGGCACATATCCTCCTCTATTTAAATCTGGTGACCCATGCGATGTAAACAACTATAAGCCTATCTCCATATTGCCTATCCTTTCTAAAGTTCTCGAAAAACTGATCCATATTCAGTTAAAATCTCACTTGAAACCTTCTCTCTCATTAACCCAGCTCAATCTGGCTTCGGGCTAATCATAGCACAATCACTGCATTAGCAAAAGTAACCAATGATTGGATCTCTGCTATAGATGCTAAGAAGGTAACTGGTGCAGTCTTTTGGACCTCAGCAAAGCTTTTGATACTGTTGATCACAAACTATTAGTCAATTGCCTTGCAAAGTTGGGTGCCACATACCATACCACCCAGTGGTTCTCTAGCTACCTAACTGGAAGATTCCAAAAAGTAAAAGGCGGAAGGCTTTTTTTCTGCTGCCCGCCAGTTGCAAGAGGAGTCCCAAGGATCCATCTTAGGCCCTATCTTGTTTTCTCTGTACATTAATGACTTAGATGCTAACATATCTCGTCCAATCTGCACTTTTTGCAGATGATACTGTGTATACTTCTGGCTCATCGTTATCTGAAGTCAAGGGAGTGCTTCAAGCGGACTTCGCACAACTTGAGCATAACCTAATAAAGGCAAAGCTTCTGCTCAATGCTAAGAAGACTAAAGCGATGATATTCTCTCGCAGTGCTGTCACAGGCCCCCCCAATACCCTTGCCCAAGACTTCATTGACCACGCTAAACGAGCCTCTGGAAGTTGTAACCAAATTTAAATATCTAGGTATCTGGATCGACAATAAATTATCTTTCAGTGACCATGTCGAAGATGTCTCTAAAAGGTTAAAAGCAAGGTTAGGTTTCTTCTACAGAAATAGGCCCCTGTTCCCCCTTGAAACTCGAAACAAGCTTGTACAGGCCACTTTTCTCCCCCCTACTCGACCATGGCGATGTAATCTATTCCTCCACCACTCTTGCAAATCTAAGTAAACTGGACATCCTTTATCACCGTCGTGCACGGTTCATTACCAACTCCTTACCGTCAGCACCACCGTGACTTATATGCAGCTATTGGTTGGACATCCCTTACTACTAGACGCCTGCTCCATGCTGGGCTATGGACTCAAACTGCTCCTGCAGAAATTGCCAAACTATCACTCTTCCCTTATTAGTATCTCACATAGTGCATACCGTTAAGAAAATCTGACTTTATTATGCTTGACATACCAAGGGCCAGCGGACTTTCTTTGGTAAACGATGCTATGCATATGCCCTTCCCTCCATTTGGAACCAATTACAAACCGTACTGAAACCAACTAGCGAGTTTCATAAACTTCTACAAATCGCTAAGTTCAGCCAAAATAAAAGACACCTGTAACTGTCATTAAGTCTCTTCCTTCCCCATGTGTGCCATATTTATCCACTGGTAAGGTATAATCGATTTGTCATATTAACTGCTTTCCTTCCCTTCTACTCCTGGCTTTATCTTTGCTTCACTCCCACTGCTACTCTATCAAATCCTCCTCCCCATATCAGTTGTAGACTGTTTGTTCTAGCTGCCAAAATACTGTATATGTATTGCACACACCAGTCATCATGTTTCATTTATCAGTATGCAACCTGTAAGTCGCTTCCCTGTCTCATATGTGTTTACCACCTGCGGTCACCCTATGTGGTACCCTTGTATGTATATCCAGCCTGTATCATGTAACGTGCATTTCATGTATATACTGTTATTACCTATCTGTGTTTGTACTTTAAGTGTTTATGTCACAGGACCTCCTTGTGAATGAGCTTGCTCAATGGAGTTTTCCTGCAATAAACTTGAAACTTGAGTTGTTACAGATACCACATGATAGTCCTAAGGCTGGTCACTTGGGGAAGGATCGCACCTTTGCGAGACTGCTGTACAGATTTTACTAGTGTAGAATTCACAAAGTGGCTACCCACTGCAGTTCCTCTGCTGAGTGTCAGAAAGCCACATCAGTGACTAAAAAATACAAGGTGCCCCCTACCCTTGATGGATGTGCTTTTTGAGAGAATTGCAATGGATGTGGTTAGCCCCTTAGACAAAAGTAAAAAGGGGAATATATTAATTTTGGTAGTATGTGATGGACTATGCTACTCGCTACCCAGAGGCAGTTCCAATGCGTACTGTCACAGCCCCAAAAGTGGCAGCAGAGCTTGCCAAAATTTTCAGCAGGGTTGGCATACCTAAAGAGATTATTAATAATCAGGGTAGTAATTTTGGTGCTGCATTGCTGAAGGGCCGACATGACTACTAGGTGTCACTGCCATAAGAACCTCCCTTTATCACCCTCAGACAGACAGTCTTGTGAAGCATTTCAATGAAATCCTAAAGCGCATGTTAAAAAGGTTTGCAAATGGGGAAGGAAAAGCTGGGACTAATACTTACCGTACCTGCTTTTGCTTAGAGAAGTGCCACAGGTATCGACAGGTTTTTCACATTTACTGAACATCGAAATTTGCCAGTAGATAAAGGCCTAGAGGTCTATCAAGTCTGCTTCGAATGTGCAGCTAGCACCTCTATTCTGCAGCTGCCCTCCCTTCCACCCTTCCCTTCATTAACCCTCCCCTTGTCCTGTCCCATCCTCGTTTGAAGCAGTCCACTGTTATACTGCATACCACTTCAGCAGGTAACGATTCCACCCAGCCACCACCCTCTCCGAAAAAGTGTCTCCTCATCTCCCTCCTGAACCTTCCTCGCTCCAGTCTCATATCATGGCCCTGGTGGCCCTCCCCTCCCTTACTTTGAACAGCCCCTCTGTACCAGTCTTGTTTATTCCTTTCATGTATTGAAAGGTTTCAATCATGTCACCCCTGTCTCTCCTCTCCTCCAGTGAGTACATGTTCAACTCCTTCAGCCTCCTCTCGTATGATAAGTCCCCCAGCCCCTTGATCATCTTTGTCACTCTGCGCTGCACCCCCTCCAGTAACTTAATGTCCCTCTTCAGATACAGATGCCAGTACTGCACGCAGTACTCCAGGTGTGGTCTAACTAATGACCTATACAGTGGCAGAATCACCTCCTCCCTCCTCGAGGATATACCCCTTGCAATACAACCCAGCATTTTGTTGGCCTTTGCAGCTGCCTTCCTACATTGTGCCGAGTTGTTCATTGACCCTGTAATGAGCACACCCAGATCCTTCTCCTCCTCTTTCTGGGCTAGCTGCACTCCTCCTAGCTGGTAACTCCTCCTTGGGTTCTTCATCCCAAAATACAGCACCTTGCACTTTTTGGCATTAAAGCCCAGTTGCCAGGTGTCTGACCAGGTTTCAAGCTTTGCCAGATCATCCTGCAACCCCTGCCATCTCCCTAGGTCATCCACCACTGGGCATACCTTGGTATCATCAGCAAACAGACTGATCTTGCCTTGATGTCCCATGATATGTCTGCAATGAATATCCCAAACACCACTGGTCCCAACACTGAGCCCTGTGGAACACCGCTCGTCACTGTCCTTGGGTATGAGAACTCCCACCCACCACCACCCTCTGTTGCCTTCCCCAGCCAGTTTCCTACCCATTTCACCAGCTTTGCACCCGCCTTGTGCCTACTAACTTCCTTCCCAGCCTTCCATGTGGCACTGAGTGAATGCCTTACTGAAGTCCAGATACAGGACATCCACTGCATGGCCCCTGTCCAGTTGCCTAGTTACCCAGTCACAGGACTCGACCAGGTTGGTTTGGCAGGATCTGCCACGTGTGAAGCCATGCTGTCTGCTGTCCTGTAGTCCTTTGGCCTCTAGGAGGGCCACCAGCCTATCCTTCAGGATAGTCTCCATTAGCTTACCACGATGGATGTGAGGCTCACTGGTCTGTAGTTTCCCAGTTCATCCTTGGGGCCACTCTTGCAGAGGAGCACCACGAGTCATCCTCCAGTCCTGAGGTACACACCCTAATGTAATGAGGCATTAAATAGGTCTGCAAAGGTCCTGCAAGGACCTCTGCCAGCTCCTTCAGTACCCTGGGGTGGATGCCATCTGGGCCTGGCGCCTTGTCCACCCTCAGTGCCTTCAAACCCTCTCGAACTCTGCTCTCCATGATTTCCCCATCTGTCACCACTCCCCCCTGCTTCTGCCATTTCTCCCACCTTGGGTGTCACCCCCCTCTTCTCTTTAGTAAATACTGAGCAGAAGTACTCATTTAGTGCTTCCGCCTTATCGCACCCTGCTTCCACCCAACCCCCCTCCTTCCTAATCCTTACTATGTGGTCCTTACAGCTCCTTTTCTCCCTGATGTACTTAAAAAAGTCCTTCTCCCCCTTCTTAATGCCTTGTGCCAGCCTGAGTTCCGTAGATGCTTTGGCTCCCCTTACTGCCCTTGTCACCTCCTTCGATTCTGTCAAGTACTCCTCCCTGTCCTCCCCCCTCCCTGTTTTCTTGTACTTCCTAAAGGCAGCTCTTTTCCTCCTTACCTTTTCCATGACCTCCTTGCTCAACCAGATCGGTTTCTTAGCCCTAACCTTCTTGCTCTGGGCTTTGCAGCAGGTTTTGGTTGCCTCCACTATCCCCAGCTTTATGAGCTCCCACCTCTGGTTAGTGTCCATACTAGATTGAATTCTGGCCAGGTACCCTTTACCACTTCCCCATCCTCCCAAAGTCGGCCCTCCTGAAGTCCAGCACTATTGTGCCAGATTCCACTCCTTCCTTGCCCATATCCAATGTGAGCCATACTGAGCGGTGGTCACTTTCTGACAGCGGTTCCTCCACTGTAAGTTCTCCCACAAAGTCCCCATTTGCCAGCACAAGGTCAAGGATATTTCCTAACCTGGTTGGTTCACTGACCATTTGCAGCAGGAAGCTGTCCTGGAAGGCATCCAGTAGTACCTGCTCCCTTCTGTTCCTGGTTGTTGGGGTGCTCCAGTCCACTCCTGGCATGATGAAGTCCCCCACAATCACCACACTACCCTTCTCGCAGGTCCTCCTGATCTGTCCCGCTAGTTCCCTGTCTAACTCCTCCGTCTGAGATGGTGGCCTGTACACCACTCCCATTTGAAGAATCCTATTCTTGGAATCCTGGATTTGCATCCACAGTGACTCCGTACTACCCTCTTCTCCTTCCTCCCTTACACACTTCAGTCCTTCCTTCACATATAGTGCCACCCCCCTCCTTTCCCAATCACTCTGTCCCTAGAATAATCTGTACCCTGGTACAGACAGGTCCCAAGTCATTGTATTGGTGGCCCATGTTTCTGTGATGACTGCAATGTCCACCCCCTCTGTCATGAGAACCTGTAACTCTGCAGTTTTCCTCCCAAGGCTCCTAGCATTAAGGGTAACCACCTTCCACCCTTTCCCCTCCCATCCTGCCCTCCTTTCCTAGCATCACCAACAGTACTTGCTATTTGTCCTTTGTCACTGTCATGGGGGGTAAGCTCATATGGTTTCCCAACCTGTGGTCTCTGCATATCTCTTCCCCAACTGCCACCCCCCACTCCTAGTTTAAATTCCCAACTTCCTCTATGTACTCCTCCATCCTCTGTTTCAACACTTTCTTTCCCTCCTCACTCAAGTGTAGTCTGTCCTTGGCATAGAGACTACTGTCCTCCCAGGTCCCTCCCCACCTCCCGCCAACAGCCCATACCCTTTAGCACACCAGGTTCTTAGCCATCCGTTAAATTCCTCTATTCTCAGCTTTCTTGTTGTGCTTGCCGCCTTTGGCACAGGAAGTATCTCTGAAAAAGTTACTGATCTTCCTGTCCCCTCATATAATTGTGCTAGTTCCGTAAACCTCCTCTGGACTGTATCTACTGTCTTGTCAGCTAGGTAGTTTGTCCCAAGATGTATAATTAAATGAGGCTTGTCCCTACCCCTTCTAGCATATTTCAGAACAGACTGTCCCACCCTTTCCGCTGTCATTCCTGGCATGGCCTCCACCCAAATGCGACTATGCCTCTCCCCTTGCTACCCCACCTAACTCCTCTTAGTATTGAGTCCCCCAGTACTAAGATTCCACCCCTCTTACTCCCTGCTTGCTTCCATTCATCTCCCTCTCTCATTTCCAGCTCCTCTTCTTCCTCCTGTACATTGTTTCCCCCTTTTACCCCTGTTGCAATTCTCCCAGCAGAACTTCCCCCCGCTCCAGTTTGGTCCAGGCATTTATCAATTACTCCTCTAATTTCATCATTTCCCTCCTCCACCTTCTTCCTCTCTAGCAGTGCACAACTATTTTCTGAAGGCCCTTCACAAAAGCCCGCTCTCCCTCTCTTCATAGTAACCTGTTCTCTCCTTTCCATTCCATGACTTTTGCCACTTCTTCGCCTCCCCTCACAAGTCCCTATCTCCTCCTTCCATTTGTCTTTTGTCTCCTGACCTGGTTTCCCCGGCAATTGTTCTTCCTGGCCTGGGCCCTTTGTCTCTGCTTCCCTTCTTCTGACCCTCTCCTCACCACTGTTGGCTTAAATCGCCCTCCCTCATCTCCCTTTCTTCCTCCCTCCAGTATTGGGCTAAACCCACCCCCAATCTGCCTTGCCTGTCTTAGTTCCTCCTGCAGACCCTCAATCTCCTTTCTAAGTTTTTCTATGTGGTTGCACACTAAACATCCTCCCACATTCCAAGCAATTTTTAGAAAGATTGGTGCACCGCAGTTGTTGCAGCCTACCACCCTACCCATTGCTGTCGTTGCCCACAAGCGTCCCCCCACCCTTCCAGATGCAGGATACCAAACACTCCCCCAAGTCTCCCCTCTCCCTCCTCTATCAGTGCAAAACATTTTCTTTATTTCCTTACCTCCTTTGTTGCACACGCTTAGATATATTGAGCAACTGCTTTTATATTCCTATCCACACTCAAAACAGACTTTAAGTAGCCATTGCACAACCTTCTTCAAACTCCTACTCCTCCTTTCCCCAATGCAATATCAATGCGAAGAAGTAATCATGAAAGCTCCTAGATTTGCATTTACTTCCCTTCCACTGAAAGAGCAGTCACCTCTTCACTTGCTGCTGTTCGGTTCCTGGATGTCTGCTTTTGCTATGACAGGTGCATATCCTTTGCCTGTTTGAGGAAGTGATGTCAGAACCCCTGGTATAAAGGAAATAATAGACCAAGTGTGGGACCAGCCCAAGTCTTCCAGAAACAATCAGGTTGCTGAGGCCTCTGGTCAGACCATTAGCACCCTTCCCCAACTCTGCACTCAAACTTTGCAGCTAGTGAAGCCAGCAACAATGAATCACAATTCTAGTCAAAGCCCCCAAAATAAGTTTGCTACCCAAAGAAACAGGACTCCATTTCAAACAGCTCTTCACCAACAACACATCAAAATAGGCTTGGAATTAGACGATATATGTCTCCACTTCAAAGAAACAGACCCAGTTAAATCACACCAATTATGTTTTAAAACAGAAGAAATAGGTCTCTACAAATGCAGCCTGCCACACAGTGAATCAAACAAATGAGCCCACTTCTAGCTACCAAAACAGGTTTCAAAATTCCAACAGCCCCATCAATACCCTGCTAGCCCCTTGGTAGTAAGAAAGAAAAGAAATAACCTTCTACCAAGTAGAATCCACAAGAAACAATGTAAAAACAACAAGAAGCTACTGTACTGTAGATCTGATCTTGTCCCCCTTCTAGTTCCTTCTGAGAAGCCAAAGCACTGAGTTCCAAACTCTTTGACTTCCCATGTGCTGCTTTCAAAATCAGACAGTTCCAAACTCTGCGACTTCCCATGTGCTGCTTTCAAAATCAGACAGTTCCAAACTCTGCGACTTCCCATGTGCTGCTTTCAAAATCAGACTGTTCCAAACTCTGTGACTTCCCTTGTGCTGCTTTCAAAATCAGACAGTTCCAAACTCTGTGACTTCCCTTGTGCTGCTTTCAAAATCAGACGGTTCCAAACTCTGTGACTTCCCTTGTGCTGCTTTCAAAATCAGACAGTTCCAAACTCTGTGACTTCCCTTGTGCTGCTTTCAAAATCAGACAGTTCTAAACTCTGTTTAAACATTTGAAAAGCTGTATGGTAGACAACCTAGAGGCCCACTAGATGTCATAAAAGAAACATGGGAAGAGAACCCCCATCAGAAACGCTTTTAAATCTTATACGTGTGCCCTGATAAAAAAGCTGGCAAAATATGTTGAAATCGCCTACAGTAATCAGGAAGAGGCCCAAAACCAGCAGAAGGTGCAATATGATCATGGGGTAAAAGAACGTTTTTGAGACCGGTAAAAAGGTCTTACTACTGTTACCCACTACAGAAGATAAACTGTTAATGAAGTGGCAAGGGCCTTATAAAGTGCTTAGATGTACTGGCACAGTTCTATGAGATTGAGACCCCTGATAGGAAAGATATATCACGCTAACCTCCTCAAGAATTGATTGAAAAAAAAAACCAAAAGCTGTTTTGCTGGTTTTACCAGAAACTGATAAAGAAGATACTGCTGTAGCTTATGACAGACTGGAACAAACTAACTGCTGATACAATAAAGGTGAATGTTTCCTTCACCTCTGAACAAACTGCAGAAATCTGTATCTTGCTAAAGACATTTAACAGTACTTTTACCACAGTACCAGGCCTAGCAAAAGGGGTCGAGCATGTAATAGTGACAAGGAATGCTCACCCTATTAGACAAAAGACATACAGATTACCAGAGCGGTTAAGCGCTGACGTGGTTAAGGAAATGCAAAGAAATGAAAGAACTGGGTATCAGAGTCGAGAAGTGCATGGTCATCACCAATGGTGATTGTAAACAAAAAAGAAGGGGTGTAAGAATCTGCTTTGATTTTAGGAAACAATCAAGTGTCAGAATTTGACAGTTATCCTTTACATTTTCATGTCTTTGGTAAGTTCAGTGATTCAAAGGACCATTTTCAATCACGACTCTGGCCACACACACGTGGCACAGCAGTAGAGAAAATAACTTGATACATGTTAACAATGGACAGTACAAAGCACATACGGCTAATGGCCTGCAGTTACAAAGAAGGCAGCTGAACTGCAGTGCTAGCATTTTGCTCACATCCTATGCCCAGAATAGATGATTTGGTGGACAGACTGGGGAGTGCCAAGTATATCAGTAGCCTCCATCTCACCGAGGGTTACTGGCAAATCCCCCTAGCTACAAAATTCGGAGACAAAACTGCATTTGCCACTCCTATAGGATTCTATCAGTGCGCCTCCATGTTGTTTGGTTTACATGGCGCACCCACTACATTCCAATGGTACATGGATGTAATTTTATCTCCTTGCACTGGTATAGTGCTGCATACCTGAATGTTGTGGTGTACAGTCCAGACTGGAAAAGCCACCTGGAACACCTACGAGCAGTTATTCAATCCATCAAAGAAGCAGGTCTGACAATTAATCCTACCATGCGTGCACTGGGCATGCAGGAAACTAGATATTTGGGCTATGTTTTGGGAAATGGAGAAGTCATGCCAGAGATTTCCAAGACAGAAGTTGTGGCTAGCAACCCTGTCCCCACAACCAAGAAGCATGTCAGGTCATTTTTAGGGCTGGCTGGTTATTATCGGAGACTTGTTCCAAGCTTTGCTAAGTTAGCTACTCCCCTCACTGCATACCTCTCAACTGTCCCTGATTTTGCCTTAAAGTTTTACTCTGTCCCTCCTAAAAATGTTTTTCTGTGACCAAACAGTGAGGGTTGTAACAATAATGTCAAAAATAAAAGTTATAGACTTGTTCTTCCTTAGAAAATGTGTTTTACACCAAGGCCCTTATTCTACCAGCTTCCTGAGTGAATATCACTAATTTTGAAATGTGTCCCTGATTTTAGTCCTTTGTCCCCGATTATAAGCAAGGCCCCTTGAATTCTGCAGTTCTGCGGTTGCGGAATTTGCAGCAGAATTTGCATCATGCCACAGAATATATGTAGTGCCACAGAATTCATTGTTTTTGGTGAATTTTCATATAAATATACTGTTTTTCCATAGTGTCAGGCTTTCTATCCCACCTCATTTATCCTGAAGCTCCTCTATGCTCAGCATATGATGTCATTGATGACATCACATCATAGAAACATAGAAACAGATTTTGACAGCAGATAAGGACCGCTTGGCCCACCCAGTCTGCCCATTTCCCTACCTAATGGATAAGCTGCAGATCCTAGTTAACCAGCAGCCTACTTCTTCCTACCCCCACCCCCTAGAATTGCCTTATGACTGTCCCATGCATGCTTGAATTCCACCACTGTTTTTGACTCCACAACCTCCTCGGAGCCGTTCTATGCATCTACAACCCTCTCTGTGAAAAAATACTTCCTTACATTACCTCTGAGCCGCCCCCCTTCTATCTTCAAATTGTGCCCCCTTGTTCTTACACACCTCTCTTTTTGAAAGATGCTACCCTCTTCTACTTTGTTGATTCCCTTGAGGTACTTGAAAGTTTCTATCATGTCCCCCTCTCTCCCTCCTTTCCTCGAGGCTATACATATTCAGCTCCTTAAGTCTCTCTTCATATGTCTTCCGGTGCAGACCCTGCACCATTTTAGTTGCCCTCCTCTGGACAGCCTCCATCCTGTCTATGCGGAGATTGGGTCTCCAGAACTGCCGCAGTACTCCAGATGGGGTCTCACCAACTGTCTGTACAAGGAAAATAACTTCCTGTTTTCTACTGGTGATGCCTCTCCCTATGCATCCCAGTATCCCCCAACCCTCCTTGCTGCCCTCTCACATTGCTTCCCACCTTTCACGTCCATCTGATATGACTACCTCCAGGTCCTTTCCATTTTGCTGTTGTTAGTATCTCACCCCCATTGTGTACTCTTCCCTGGTTTTGTTTCCCAGGTGCATTACCTGCACTTCTTAGCACTGAATCTAAGCTGCCATACATTTGACCATTCCTCTAACACATAAGTCCCTTCTCATCCTTTCCACCTCACCTTGTGCATCAACTCTGTTGCAGATCTTTGTGTCATCTGCAAAGAGACTTACTTTTCCTTCCAGTCCCTCTGCAATGTAAACTATAAAGACACTGAAGAGGACTGGTCCTAATCTACTGAACCCTCGGATCCCCACTAGTAACCCCACTTTCTTCAGAGTGGACTCCATTTACTATTACTCTCCGTGTCCTGTTCTCCAGCCAATTCTTTACCCAGGCTGTCATCTTGGGACCCACTCCCAGGCTGGCTAACTTGTATATTAATCTTTTGTGTGGGACTGTGTCAAATGCCTTGCTAAAGTCTAGGTAGGCCATGTCCACAGCCCCTCCCTGATCTACTACTTTGGTCACCCAGTCAAAGAAATCGATCAGATTTGTCTTGCATGACCTTCCCGCTGTGAATCCATGCTTACTTGGGTCCTGAGCCCCTCTGGCCTCTAGATACTCAACAATTCTTTCCTTCAGAAGTGATTGCATCATTTTCCCTACCACTAAGGTTAAACTAACAGGTCTGTAGTTTTCTGCTTCTGCCTTACTCCCACTTTTGTGAAGGGGAATCACATCTGCCTTTCTCCAGTCCTCTGGTACCACCCCATCCTCCCATGATTTGTTAAAGAGGGTAGTCAGTGGTGTCACTAGTTTTACCCTTAGTTCTTTTAGAATTCTAAAATGAATCCCATCAGGCCCCACTGCTTTGTCCACCTTCAGTTTTAAGAGTTGTTTCAGAACCCTTTCTTCTGTAAATGGGCTGGTATCAACTTCTGTATCCAGAATGTTTCCACTGTTTGTTTTAGGTACCTCCCCCACTTCCTTTGTAAATACTGAGCAAAAATATTTGTTTAGTATCTCTGCCTTTTCACAGTCACCCTCTGCCCACCCTCCCTCCTCTTTATTAAGCCTCACTAACCCTCCCTTGGTCTTCCTTCACTCCCTGATGTACCTATAAAAGGTTTTATTCCCCTTCTTAACTGAGTTGGCCATCTTTTCCTCGGTTTGGGCCTTTGCTGTTCTGACTGCCTTCCCAGCTTCCTTTTGCTTTAACTGATACAGTTCTCTGTCCTGCTCCTTCTGTGATTCCTTGTACTTCCTGAATGCTTTTTCTCTTGAACCTTCACTGCCACTTCCTTTGAGAACCATAGTGGTTTCTTACATCGTTTCGTTTTGTTAATTTGCTTCACACAAAGGCTTATTACCTCTGTGATGGCAGTTATTATTCCCCATTGTTCTTCCACCCCTCCTTCCTGCCCATTTGCTAGTGCATTCCTTAGGCACTCCTAAAGTCCAGTACTTTTGCCTTTGTATGACTTGACTCTATTGCTGTGTTTATTGTGAACCATACTGTTCGATGGTCGCTAGTTCCCAGATGGCTACCCACTTCTACATCTGTGATCCTCTCCATCTCCATTTGAGAGAACCAGGTCTAAGATTGCTCCCTCTCGAGTGGGCTCCAATACTAGTTGGATAAGGCATGCCCTCTGTAGGGCATCTAGAATAACCCACTCTTTGAAGTGGCTGCTGCAACTGCACTCCAGTTAACATCTGGCATATTCAGATCACCCATCAGCAACGGCTCCCTTTTCTGCCATTCTAAGTATTCTTTCTATCATTTCCTTGTCCATTTCCTCCCCCTGAGAAGGGGGTCTGTATACAACCCCTGTGCGGATTGTGGTGCCATTGCCGGTCTCCAAATTTACCCACAGTGCTTCTTCTCCTCCCTGTTTTCCCTTTTGCTCTGTTGCTTTGATTCCTTCCCTTATGTAAAGAGCTACTCCTCCTCCTCTTTTACCCTCCCTGTCCCTCCTGTAGATAGTGTATCCTGGTATGTTTATGTCCCAGTCATGGTTTTGTGTGTACCATGTTTCTGTGACTGCCACGATATCCAGATGTTCCTCCTCCATCAAGGCCACTAATTCAGGAAGCTTGTTACTCAGACTACGGGCATTGGTACTCATTGCTCTCCATTTTTTGATGGCTTTACCTTCTTTGCAGCATCCCCCACTGACCTGTCTACCTCGGTCATTTTCTCATTTAGTACCCTGTTTTGTAGGGAGAGGCGCTGGGATTTTCCTGCTGCTTATCAGTGCCTCCCCCCTTGACTAGTTTAAAAGCTTGCCAATGAAGCATTTAAACCGATTGCTCAAAAGACTTGTTCCCTTCCTGGACAGATGCAGACCATCCTGCCAGTATAGGCTGGTGTCCCTCCAGGTGGAACCTCAGTCCCCAATGAAGCCAAACCCCTGTGCTCCACACCATTTTTTCAACCATTCATTAAACTGCATGGTGCAAAGTACCTCGCCCTCACTCATGCCATTGAAAGGCAGCACCTCAGAGAAGGATATTGTGTGTGCTACTTGTCTTAGGCCCCTCCCCAATTCTACAGAGTCCTTCTGCACTGCTCTAATCTCCGGATTAGCCAAGTCATTTGTCCCTAGGTGGACAATGACGTCCAGCTCAGACTCCCGTGCAGCTGTTCTCGTGATCCTGAGGATGCGTTTCCTGTCTCTCCAAGCCATGGCACCAGGCAGGCACCTTACTTCAGTTTTCCCTGCTCCCCCCAGTTCTATCCCCCTAATAATTGAGTTCCCCACCAGGAGCTGCTTCTTTTCCTTGTGGTGTCCTCTGCCTCCTTCCTGTGGGCCTCCCTTGTGACAGTTGTCCTGAGCCTCCTTAGTCTCCTCTGCGGGTGCATCCATAGGGGAGCTATGCTCCCCCAGAATGGTATATGGATTGTGGTGTGGAGCAACTGACTGGGTGTGCCTCTGTTCCACCATCCTCACCCTCTCTGAGCCCACTGTGGTCCAACTGTGGTGCTTTCTTCGCAACCTCTGAGGTAGTGGTGGTGGCTCTGGTGCTCCCTGGATGGGGGAGGTTCCCTTCCTACTGTCCAGTGTGGCCTGGGGGAAGGTCCCCTTACTACTGTCCAGTGTGGCCTGAAGACGGGCAACTTCCTCCCTCAGGGTAGAGAGCTGTCTGCAAATAGGGCAGCATCTCAGCCTCCAGAAAGACTCCTGGAAGACTGCTGCCCCACAGCCATTACATTGCAATACTCCCACATTTTTTGTTGTGTGTGTGATCATATTTGGCCAATGACAGAATGGCATT
Organism: Neoceratodus forsteri; assembly: GCA_016271365.2. Classification (NCBI taxonomy): domain Eukaryota; kingdom Metazoa; phylum Chordata; order Ceratodontiformes; family Ceratodontidae; genus Neoceratodus; species Neoceratodus forsteri. Next base: position 947,268,426 of record CM057451.1, on the reverse strand, counting down.
CTACCAGAGAAATGAATAAATCATGCAGAAATCAGAAAATGCTGCCGCAGAAATCCAGGAGCCCTGCCGCAGAAATCAGAAAATTCTGCCGCAGAACACCAGGGGCCCTGATTATAAGGCAGGAGATTGAAAGGTATGCCTCACTGAACTCACAAAGCAACAGTTCCCGAATAATGTGAAATGGACTCCAGAGTGTGATGAGGCTTTTCGGGCCATTAAGTCTGTATTATGTTCAGCCCCTATTTTAAGAAGCTCAGACTTTGAAAAACAATTCCCTATTTTAAGAAGCTCAGACTTTGAAAAACAATTTCTGTTACAGACTGATGCATCACAGATAGGCCTAGGTGCAGTCTTAAGTCAGCATATAGATGGGAAAGAACACCCTATTTTATACATGAGTAGGAAACTGCATGACAGAGAGAAAATGTACTCCACCATTGAAAAGGAATGCCTGGCCGGCCCGCCGGCACAGCAGTAGGGTTACCGCTCACAGCGCCAGCAACCAGGTTTAGGAACAGACTCGGGCAGCTCGAGGCCCGGCTGGGGAGGAGGATCGATTGCCCATAGGCTGCTCTCCTACTCCGGGTGGGGTGGGATTCGGGTCCCGCTGCGATACCGCCACCTGGGTGACCACGGGTGGAGGTGCAGAGAAGATCACATGCATCAGGGAGGGAGGACGCCTGCCAGGAGCCGGAGCATTAGCACGCCAGCATGCATCGCTCCTAGGCTCTCCTTATACAGACGCCCTATGGGATGGGCTAAAAGCAGGAAAATAGCCCCGTGCTCCCTGTAGATGGAGTTTCAGGCCCCGATCCCAGGGCCCCAGCCAGCACGGGTGACAGATCCCGACTGAAACACAGACGCTCGAGGCAGAGGAAGCCCCGCCTCGTACCCGCCTGGGGGTCAAACCAAGGCAGCATGGGGGGATGACTGCACCCAAAGCTGACAGATGAGCAGCGACGTACAAGGCCGTAGGAGACTCCTGAAGGTGAGGAAGTACCGGGGTGAGAAGGAGGCTTAAAAAGAGAATAAAAAAAAAAAGGAATGCCTTACAGCAAAGTGGGCCATGGAGTCCCTTCAGTTTTGCTTACTAGGAGCAGACTTTGTACTTGTAAAAGATCACAATCCTCTCTGTTGAATTAACCAAATGAAGGATAAAAATTCCAGAATATCACAGTGGTACCTGGCACTACAGCCATTTTAAAGAGATGCTCAAATCTGGAAAATAATGTCAATGCTGATTTTCTGTCAAGATATGAATCAGGAATTGAAAATTCAAAGGTTGAAAAAATGTGAGTTGAAACTTCTGTTTGCTATACTGCATATGCCTTGAACTGTAAAGATTATAAGCTACTGTAATGTTAAAGGAGAATTTAAAGAATGTTCTGGAAACTGATATATATATAAATATATATATATATTTAAAAAAAAAAAAACTGGTTCCCTCTTAGAGCGGGGTATGTGACAGGGTTGTACAAGGTCCTGCCTCATTTGTTAAGCAGAAAGAGTTTAAAACGCAAAGGTCTGTTCTAGCCTCTTTTCTGTCTGTCTGTCTGGTTGCGCAACCAAATTCTTTTGTGAGACCTAGAAACTGATCACTCTGATGATTTCGCAACTGTCTGCCTCTCGCTATCTCTCTGCCTTCCCTTGCGTATATGTGGGTATAAAAATATATGTGAATCTTTATGTGGAAATGTCACTGATTCTGGGATCCTTTTGTTTAAAACTGTATATAGTTATACTGTTGAAATGATTGCAAAGCTATTTGGAACTCAGGGGGTTAGCCAGAGTTGCAGTTTTTTTGCATAAACTTTTTATTAGTTTGTCTTATTAAAACCATAACAAAAGCAACAGCTCTCATCTCAGACATAACATTCTTTTTCTAGGCTTTACAGGTCTTTCTCATTTATATCAGTTATACTTCTCTAATTGATTTCAATGTTGTTGCAGACCAACTATATACACACAACAAGTGCACATACCTATTACTTAACTTTTCTTAGAAAAAAAAATAACAACCCTCCCTCCAGATTCCCCCCCAATCCCCAGTATAGGACCCCCCTCCTCCCCCCATTCCCCACCCCAATTAATCAAGAGTTCACTTCATCTACTATATACACAAACTTGCTTCTACAGCATCTGATACACTTCTTTCTCCTTTTATTACTCCTTAACATCAGCTATCCCTAGAATATACAGAGTATCAAACAGTCCTTGAGTTCTTTTGATGTCGTATAGCACCCTATAATTGGTCTCCATGCTCCCTTGCTCCCTTAGCCCTTGCAATCATCTTAACACCCGTGCTCTATAGGGTTCTATAGTGTGCCAAAAGGTGCCCACATATTCATGAACTGATTTTCACGTCCTTTAGCTTTGTATGTTAAGCTTTCAAGCTGCAGTGCATCCCATGCTAAGTTTCTCCATTGCCTAATTGTAGGCCTACCCCCAGACACCCATGTATTTACAATACATTGCCTTGCCAATGCCAGGAGTATTCTCATCCATCTCTCCATCACCTCCCATCACCTCCCATTCCTCTTGGTGAATGTCATCTAGGCCAAACAGCATTAGGAGTGGGTCCACTCTTATGCAGTGCCCTTTCATATTTGACAGTTCTTCCGCCACTTCTTCCCAGAAGGATTGAAGTATCAGACATGACCAGAATGAGTGAATATATGCACCCAAGGCATTGCCACATCTTTGGCAAATAGCCAATACTGCTGTATTGTATCTATTAACTGCCACTGGTGGGTTATAGAGCCTGTGCACAAATTTATATGCTGCCTCTTTATATTTATTACATAATAGAAGCCCCTGTGTATCCCTTTCATTAAGATCCAATGTTCTTCTATTAGTGTGTTGCCCAAATCCTCTCCCAGAGGTACTTAGTTCTACTTGTCATGTCTGGCAACTGAATTCGCAGAAGGGAGGTAGCCTTCCTTATAATGCCTGCGGGTCTCTGCTTGATTTGCTGTAGCAACTCTTCAGAGAGCCTGGACCTTAGACCCCGGTTCCCTCTGTTTCTCAATTTCTTGGACATATTTCCTCACTTGGAAATATCTAAACAGATGATGAGCCGGCAAGCCCAATCCTTCTCTAAGTTCACTGAATAGGTAAACCTCCATGCTCTTTCTTATGTCATTAAGGCACAGTACTCCTCTTTCTTCCCAAATCCGAAATGAGGGGTCCCCTACCCCCGGAATAAAGAAGGGATTTCCAACTAGTGATAATATAAACGACACTCCCTTTTGGTGCCCCATCAGTTTTTTAATTTGTTCCCAGCTATCTATTACACTATTCACTAAAATATTATAATCCTTTTCCTGCAGCACTCTTCTCCCTCCTTCAGCTAAAAAAGAAGAGATCCGGACCCCATGCCCTTCTCCTCCAAATCCATCAAGCTGGCCGCCTTAGGCTTACACACCAGTCCTTAACAATCCTAACATGCGCCACCCAAAAGTACAGTCGTAATTGGGTAGTTCAGCCTCCCCTAGCTTGGTCTACTTTCAACTTATTTAGGCTAGCCCTTGGCTTTTTCCCTTGCCAAATGAATTTAGAACATTCTTTTTCAAATTATTTTATGTCTTTCCCTGTTAGCCCTACGGGCAGCACCTGTAGTGCGTGTAACACTCTAGGAAGAAAGTTCATCTTAAGTAGATTAATACATCCCAGCCATGATATGGGCAAGGTCCTCCATCTACCCAGGTCCTCTCTCACTGATCTCAATAGTGGGCTATAGTTTAATTTGTATAGTGATCAGAGGTTCCTTCCTATTTTAACCCCCAGGTAAGTAAAGTATGAACCTGCCCTCCGCAGGCCCCAAGTATTTCCTCCTCCATCTCCCTCCTCTCCTAGAAACAATCTCAGACTTTCCTAAATTCAATCTGTATCCAGAAAACATAGCAAAATGTGAGATAACCTCCAATAGAGCTGGCAAGGACTAGGGGAGCTTCGTCAGGTATAACATCATATCATCAGCATACAATGTAATTTTGTGCTGCCTTCCACTTTTCCCTTTCACCCCTTGTATTCTTGGATCTTCTCCAATAGTTATGGCCAGTGGCTCTACCGCCAGTGCAAATAGCAAAGGGGAGAGAGGGCATCCCTGCCTCGTCCCCCCTATGCAGTGTAAATTGTTCTGACAGGTTCCCACTGACCAGCACTGCAGCTTTAGGCGCCCGATATAATGCCCCCACCATTCTAATATAGTTCTCCCCCAGTCCAAACCGCTCTAATATTTCAAACAAGTATGGCCATTCAATCCTAATCGAACGCTTTTTCAGCGTCCATGGACAATACAGCCACCCTCCCTCCAATCTAGTGGCCAGAATTTTAGCATACATCTTAGCATCACAATTTAGAAGTGATATGGGTCTATATGATGCACATTCCATTAAATCTTTATTTAGTTTAGGAATCACACACACCATAGCATTGCCACATGTTGCAGGCAACTCCCCACTCTCTCTTCCCTCTCTGAACAGTTCCCCACAACTTCCTTTACATCTTCCTTTAACAGTCTGTAGTATTCTGCAGGTAGCCCGTCCGAGCCGCAGGCTTTCCCAGGTTTCAGTGCATTAATGGCTAGGGTAATTTCCTCTTTGGTAATCTCCTTATGTAACATCTCTTGTTGCTGTCTTGTTATTTGGGGCAACTGGTACCTATCCAGAAATTCATGCATGCATCCTTCCTTTCATTCCCCGCCTGTTCAATACAGAGCTTCATAATATTCCTTAAATATCTCTCTTATCTCTTCATATTTAGTAGCAACCTGCCCTCTTCTATTTTTAATACCCAGAATATGCACCGTGCCCTTCCTACCCTTCACAAGGTTTACCAACAATGGCCCCGGCTTGTTTCTCCATTCATATATCCTGTGTTTCAGACAGTATAACTTCTTTCGAGCTTCATCCAACAAAAGGGTGTTTAATGTCTGTCTAGTTGTCACCAACTCCTGCCTCATTTCCTCACCCCCCTCTCCCCTTGCCACCCTCCCCTCTAGCATCCTCAACTTCTGTTGAAGGGCTTTCTGCTTTTCTAACCTATTCTTTCTATATTTTGCCATAAAGCCTATAATTGCCCCTCTCATATAAGCCTTACCAGCATCCCACAATATTTGTTTGGAAGTGGCAGTTGGTGCATGTGTCCATAAAGAATTTAAATTGTTCTTTAAGATATTCCTGAAATTCCTATGAGCCTAACATATAAGTAGGGAATCTCCATGTCTGTGTTCCCCGCTCTCACTCGGAGATTGAAAGGACGCCACCACCCCTGCATGATCTGAGATCTGTATAGGCCCATGTGCCACCTTTCTCAGCTTTTCATACCAACTCAATGCTACATAAACATGATCAATCCTCGACCATGTTTTGTGTGGATTGGAATAGAAAGTAAACTTCTTATCCTGTGGATACGCCATTCTCCAAGCATCCACCATATTCAGTTCTGCTATCCCCTTCCTCCATTTTCTAATACATGGGTCTCTACGTCCCCTCCCTTCCGAGGGATCGAGGGTAGCATCTGGCGTACAATTAAAATCCCCACATAATTAGATTTTCAAATTGTTCTTTTACTAGTATAGCCAAAATACTATTATAAAATTCCAGGTCTAAATTTGTTGGTGCATATATATACTCCCAAATGTGACCTTCACACCATGGAGAGTCCCAGTTACAAAGACATATCTGCCCTTCCTTGGATCCATAAGTACTTTTGTAACCTGTAGAGGCAAGTTTTTATGCATCAGAACCGCCACTCCCTGCTTACGAGAGTTAAAGGAAGATGAACAGCAAGCCCTACCCATCCCCTTTAAGTTTCCTGCTCCCACCAACGTCAGGTGTGTTTCCTGCAAGAGAGCTACCTGCACTTGTGCCCTTCTTAAAGCTGTCAGAACGGCACTCCACTTAATCGGGGAGGAGAGGCCCCGCACATTCCAGGATTGTACTACTAGATCATTTCCCACCATTGCCCCTTTTCGTTTTTCCTTTTTCCCCCCTTTTCCCAAACCTCCTCAAGCTCACCCTTCCCATTATTGAAAGCTTATTTTCCAACGTGGGTCCTCCATCCATGGCCTCCACCATTACAGCAACCATATCAGTAGCTCTTAGTTCAGTGCAAAACCCTTTACTCCTGTTTCCTTTTTGTGAACCCCGATTACTTTCATCTCTACCCCCATTCCCTAGCAACCCCTTTTATTCCCCTCTCCCAGCATTATTCATACTGCTAAACTCTACATATATTACCCTTTCCCACCATAAGCCCAGAGTCTTCCTCTTCGATCCTCTTTTACCACTCCTGCCATCTTCCATCATGGCTACACATCCCATTCTTTGCTGACTGAGCAGCTACCTCCCCGAGACCAGATAGAAAACCCGTCCCTTTATGGCATAATGAGGTACCATCTGTGGAAAGAAAAACCCCAACATAACATAATTATAACATCAAGCTGCTTCAATCAGACTCCTAGCAGCCTAACTTGACCCTCTGATATTTTTTGCCTGCAACCAATACTTACCCCCCTCCCGCCGTTTTAACAACCCCTGCAGTCCAGTTAATTTGTAGAGCTTCAATTCTATGACTGGCCTAGTCGAAGGTCAGCAGAGTAGGCCACGTGATTAAAACAATATACACGCTAGGCCCAGGCCACCAAACACTCCTCCCAGCCTACCCTGCAGGAAGCGCTCCCTGCATGTCTCTCCATGCTTCGACGCCCTTCCTCCTCCACGCTTCCACTGCTCCAGCTGAGATTTCTGTTAAGTCCCCATCTGGCCACCAACGTAGGCCAAGACAACCGCAGCTCTCCAAGGTCCATCAACTTTAACAACGAACATTCAAAACAAATTTAAACATAGAGTATCACCCCCAATCAGAGAAACTGTCAGTGTCTCTAGTCCCTTTTACTCCTTCCGTCAGAGCACCTTCATCCTCAGCCTATTTTCTTTTTAAGCTCATTTATGAAGATGTTTGCCTTCTCCACCTCCCAGAACGAAAACGCTGCTCCTTCATGTTTTATCTTCAGGGTGGCTGGATAGATCATGAAGTGTTCCACCCACATCTCTCTCAGCTGGGCCATCGCAGCACCGAATACTCGTCGCTTCTTGAGTAGCCTGGTCGAGTAATCCTGTGTGACATGGATTCGTGCCCCATTTATTTCGACTGGCTGATCAAGCTTGAAGGCTTTAATTACTGCTTCACGATCCTGGAAATTATGATACCGGATCACAATGCTTCTGGGAGGCTGACCCGGTCCTGGCTTTGGCAGTACAGCTCTATGCGCCCTTTCAATCTTGTTTCCCCCCATTTAGGCTGTAGCTTCAGCACTTTTGGCAGCTGTTCAGCACAGAACTTCAATATATCTGCTCCTTCTTGACCTTCAGGGAGCCCTTGTAGATGCAAGTTAGTGCACGAAAATAATTCTCCTGGTAATCGAGCGGCCTCCCTGAGGTCTTCTAGTTCCCTCTCCAGCATGACTATCTTCTCCGGCAATGGTTGCACCATATCCTCCACTCTAGGTGTCGATCCCCACCTCTGTCAGCCTTTCCCTATTGCTGCTGTTCTTTCAGCGATTTCTTGTAGCTCCGCCTCAATTTTATTTTCTAGCTTTTCCAAGCGTGGATTTAGAGCAGCCAAGACCTGTGCAGTCACCTCACGCCCCAGTACTGTCAGCTCTGCCGCCGAGAAGGATATCAGGCCTGTGATTTCTGGCGTAGGCCCAGTCGGTTGCTTCTTTGGGTTTTTTTCCCGGCGTACTAGTAAGGTAATCGTCCATCACTATGCAGCACGAATCACTTATATATCTATATCCGATGGTTCAAATCTATATTTCAGTAAAAACTGGTTTATTTTGGTCTCCGGGGTGCAGAGCTCGAGGAGTTCACGTCCTGCTTCTTAGCTGCTCATTAGCGCCCCCCTGAGTTGCAGTTTTTAAACCTTTTGCAGAGCTGTAAACAAGAGGTCAGTTCTGGGTCACTATGTTCTTTTTGCTGCACCTGCATCGAAACTGACAAGAACATTCTGTAAACTTACAAGAATGTTCTGTGAGAAGCAGGCTCTCTTAATGAGTTCCCAGACAAATACTTATAAAACAGCAGCACTGCTTTTGCTAAAAGGACAAGGAGACAGAGACTAAAACTTGGAATCAAGAGATCCCCTCAGAAGGACTTAGTTTTCTATTTGTACTGCCTTTAAAAATAGTTATACTGAATTATTTATTAATTTTTTTTTTTTAATTTTGCTGTTATTGAGAAAAATAAAACACTGTTTACGAATTCTGAAACTGCTCCTGGTTTTTCTACACTTTCTTACCGGTGTGTACCTCGACAATTCCCTTCCGTTTAACCACCTGAAACACAGAAACACAGATTTTGTCTGCTGAGAAGAACCCTTAGGCTCCAGTCTGCCCCTTGTCCCTGCCTACTTCGACAACCCTTACCCTAGCTGGTCACAGGTGTCACTCCCTTCCCCGTTCCTCTGCCTAATATGCCCATGCCTAACCCATGCATGCTTGAAGCTCCCCCCAGTCTTTGCCCCCACTATCTCCTCTTGCAGGCTGTTCCAGTCATCCATCATCCTTTCAGGGAAGAAGTATTTCTGCACATCTCTCAAACGTCCCCTCTTAGCTTCACTGCATACCCTTGTTCTAGTGCCTTCCTTTCTCTGAAACAGACCCTCCACTTGAAACATATTCACTTCTGAGAGGTACTTGTAGGTTTCAAACACATCTCCTGTTGCTCTCCTTGCTTCCAGGGAGTACATGTTGAATTCCTGCAGCCTTTCCTTGTAAGGCTTCTCACATAACCCCTCATCATTTGGCTGCCCTCCTCTGTACTGTGTCCGCTCTTCTGTCTCTGCAGAGGTGGAGTCTCTAGAACTGGACACAGTACTGCAGGTGAGGCCTCGCCAGTCACGCCATACAATGGCAGCACCACCTCCTTCCTCCTGCTAAAAATCCCTCTCCCAATGGACCCCAGTATCCTGCTAGCCCTCCCCACTGCTTTGTCACACTGCCCAGTTACCCTGAGATCATCAGATACGGTGACCCTTTAGTGTCTTTCTTTCTTGGTTGACTAAGCTCCATGCTCCCCACTCCCCACCTTCTACACAGCCCTGGGTTCCGCAGCACTAATGCCTGTTTGTCAGATAGCAGGTGAGCCAGTGGTGTGAAAGGCAGTAAAAGCCTAGGCATTTCAGCTACAAAGGAGCAGACTATGATCAACCAAATCAAACACCTTGTGAGATCAGTAAAGCTAGCTCCAGTCAGCCCTCTTTGTCCATGGCATTCAGTATATCACTAGTCAGTCTAATCATATGAACATACTTGGCAGAAGACACCAGGAGGAAGGAGTGCTGTGTGACTGGACTTCTCTACTGGGACTAAAGAAGCAGAACTCTTGTACTTGGACCTTTAATTTAGGGTAAAAAAACCAAACAAACGAAACAAAAACAATAGTGTGTTTGTCTGAGTTAACTGAACTGAATGGTTATCTGAATAGTTATCTAGGTGTAAATCTCAGGTGACTGAAAGGGATTGATAGCCGTGCAGTTTAAATTACTTGTAGAAAGATCTAGTAAGTAGGGGGAGTGGCTTAGCTAGAAAGAAGCTAAATTTAAAGACTGCCTTAGAAAGATTCTGTTAGTAGCTTGGTAGAAGACACCAGGAGGAAGGAGTGCCCCGTGACTAGACTTCTCTACAGGGACTATACTGCCCTCCTTCCCTCCCTTCCACCTTCCTACCGAAAGCTAGTTCTACTTTTACAGGCACAGGATTTGACTGACAACAGGAACTTCCTGTTTGGGAGCAGGAAGTGAGTGATCACAGAGCCACCAAAGAACCACCATCCTAGAAGGGCAAGAGTACTCTGGCCCCTCTAGCTGCTGGAGGCCTGCCTCTGAGCAAGTAAGGGTTCTACTGAGAAATATAGGATATTCTTGTCTCAGAACAGGACAATCAGGAGCTTAAAGGGCACAGAGGCAGAAAGTAAGTAGAAGAGAAAAAAAAAAGAAGGAAAGAGTAAGGTTTCCAAACAACAGTTAAGGGGCCAGAAATAAGACACGATGGGAGTGGTGCAGTGGCTGTGGAGCAGCAGTCTTCCACAGACGCTGAGGATGCGTGTGTTGTCCCACCTGCATGCACCTCTCTGGCCGCGGGAGGAGGTTGCTCATCTCCAGGCTGACCTGGCCAGGATTTGTGGAACTCCTCCTCCATCCAGGGACCACCAGTGCCACTGCCGCTGCCTCAGAGGTTGCCAAGAAAGAGGAGTGGTTGGACCACAGTGGGCTCAGGGAGGGCGAGGGTGATGGAACAGAGGCACATCCCTCCAGTTGTACCTCTCTACAATTTCTATGCCATTCTGTAAAAGTGGTTCCTCTCACGGAGGCACCTGCAGTGGAGACCAAGGAGGATGCTGGGAACCTCCACAAAACAGGCCCACAGGAGGATGGCATGGGACCCCACGAGGGAAGGAAACAACTCCTGGTGGGGGACTCCATTGTTAGGAAGGTAGAACTAGGAGAGTGAGGTAGGTGCCTGACTGGCCATGGCTTGGAGGGACAAGGAGCGAATCCTCAGGATTGCCGAAGCAGCTGCACGGGGAGGGAGCTGGATGTCATTGCCCACCTAGGGACAAATGACCTGGCCAAGAAAGGGATTAGAGCAGTGCAGGAAGAGTTTGTGGAATTGGGGAGGGCCTTACACAAGTAGCACGCACGGAAACCTTCTCAGAGGTGCTGCCCATCTATGGCGTAGGAGAGGCTAGGGTGTTCTGCACCATGGAATTCAATCAGTGGTTGAAAAACTGGTGTAGAGCTCAGGGATTTGGCTTCATTGGGGACTGGGGGTCCACCTGGAGTATTGCAAGCCTATACTGGCATGATGGGCTGCATCTGTCTAGGAGGGGAACCAGGATCCTAGGTGATAGGTTTAAATGCTTCACTGGCAAGCATTTAAACTAGCCAAGGGAGGAGGCACTGGAAAGCAGCAGGGCAATACTAGCCCCCTCCCAAAAAAAATCACGGTAGTAAGTGCAGTAAACACCAACACAGAGGTGGCGATAGGGAGAAGGACAGGGGTAAATGGGGAAAGTGACAAAGCAAGAAGGACAGGGATGGGGCAAAAGGAGTAAGGCCATCAGGAAATGGAGGGTAATAAGTACCAATGCCTCAGTAGCCTGGGCAACAAGCCCCTGAGCTGGTGGCCTTGATGGAAGAGGATGCCTGGATATAGTAGCAATCACAGAAACAAGGTGCACAAAGAACCATGACTAGGATGTTAACATACCAGGGTACATAACCTACAGCAGAGACAGGCAGGAGAGAAGAGGGGGAGAAGTAGCTCTCTATGTAAAGGAAGGGATAAAAGCAACTGAACAAAAGAAGAGTAAACAGGGAGGAGAGCAGGCACTGTGGGTCATCTTGGAGACTGGAAAGGGCACCACAATCCACACAGGGGCTGTGTACAGACCCCCATGTTAGGGGGAAGGAATGGACAAGGATATGATAGAAGGTATTCTTAGGATGGCAGAGGAGGAGATACTGTTGATGGAAGACCTGAATATGCCAGATGTTAACTGGAGCACCTTTGCTGCAACCACATCCAAAAGCAGGGCCATTCTCGATTCCCTACAGGTGGCAGGCCTCAGACAGCTAGTTTCGGAACCCACTCGTGAGGGAGCAATCTTAGACCTTGTACTCTCAAATGGGGGCAGTGAGAGGATCTCAGATCTAGAAGTGGGATGCCATCTAGGAACAAGTGACCATCAAACAGTGTGGTTCACGTTAAACTCAGCTACAGAGTCAAGCCATACAAAAGTGAGGGTACTAGACTTCAGGAGGGCAGACTTTGGCAAGATGGGAGAGTGCCTCAGAAAAGCACTAGCAAACAGGCTAGAGAAGGTGGAGCAACAATGGGGAATCATCAAACTGCCTCACAGAGGCAACAAGCCTTTGTGTGAAGCAATAAATCAAAAAAAGAAAAAGCCACTATGGTTCTCAAAAGAGGTGGCTGGGAAAGTCAGGGGAGAAAAGATAGCATTCAGGAAGTATAAGGAAACAGAAGGAGCAGGACAGAGAGCTGTACCAGTTAAGGCAGAAGGAAGCAGGGAGGAAAGTCAGAATAGCAAAGGCCCAAACTGAGGAAAAGATAGCCAACTTGTTAAGAAGGGGATAAACCTTTATAGGTACATTAGAGAGCGAGAAAGACAAAGGGAGGGACAGTGAGGCTGAATAGAATGAATGGTGGGTGGGCAGAGGGGACAGTGAAAAGCAGGATACTGAAATACAGGTTACTCACCTGTAACAGGAGTTCTAGGAATGGTATATGTTGTTCATCCACACTCATTGGCAGTATCCTTGCGCTTTAAATCTTGCCGGAAGGTCTTCAAGCTTGCTCCTCCCACCCACCGGGTGGTATAACTCGGCTCCGACCCATGGCGCTCAGAATCTGGCCCGCTGAAGCTCAGGTTGTGCCGCTTGCCGAGGAATGAGAAAACAGGATGAACAATATATACCATTCCTAGAACTCCAGTTACAGGAGTAACCTGTATTTCTAGGGACATGGATATGTTGTTCATCCACACTCATTGGCAGACTCCTAGCAGTCTTCTCCGGGAGGAGGAGGCAAGGCGACACCCACAATACTGCTTGGGAAAGAGAGCTGGAGAACCGAGGCCCCAAAACCAGCATCGGCGTGACTCAAGGTGCGATGTGGTAGTGGGTAATGAAGGTGTTTGCTGACTTCCAGGTAGCAGCCCTGCAGATTTCCTGGATAGGGCGTCCCTGGAAAGCAGCCACCGTTGCAGCAGTATGGTGGTAGAATGAGCTCTTATCCTCTGGGAGGCTCCATGCCCGCCAACTTATAACAGAGATCTATGCAGGAGGTTACCCACCTGCTTGCTCGTCCGCTTGGCTGCAGTCTGCCAGATCTGACTTCAGTAGGTATGACAAACAGTTGGGCGAACCTCCCGACTTCTTTCATGCGCTCCCTTATAATAAGCTGCCTTTTCTAGGGGTCCAGAGTATGGAGCCCATATTCGGCCTCCGAGGTGTGATTAGAGTAACCCGCAGAGTCAACACCTGGTTAAGGTGAAACTCCGACACCACCTTCGGAAGGAATTTCGTGGGGCGCAGGACAACCTTGTCCCTGTGGAAGACCAGGTAAGGAGACTCGATGGAAAACGCCTGGAGCTCTCCCATCCTTCTGGCTGACGTGATAGCCACCAAGAAGGCGGTCTTCCACGACAGGTGAGAGAGAGCACACCTGTGCATAGGTTCGAATGGCTTGCCCATGAGCTTGCCAGTACCAGCAGTAGATCCCACGAGGTGGGGTTCCCGGACTGAGGGGAATGTGATCAAGGCCTTTGAAAGCTAGACCACCTTCTCCTCATGCCACGACTGCTTCCCGGCCCGCGCCTGCAAGCAGAGATGGCTTGCCAGGTGCACCCTTAGGTCGCTGACCTAAGCCCTTGACTAGAAAGGGAACATATAACAGTCCAAGATGCTTGCCAAGGAACAGGAGGAAGGGTCCAAGCCTTGTTCTGACACCAAATGGAAAACCTTTCCATTTGAAGGCATAGCATTTTCTGGTTTACTCCTCACGGGACCTTCCCTTCAACTACATTGAGGGGACCTTCGTCGGGAAAGACCCAAGGCCTGGAACTCTCCCAGCCGCTCAGAGAACCAGGCCGTCAGGTGCAGGGATTGAAGGTCCGGATGGAACACCTTCCCTGATTGACTGAGAGCAGGTCCGGCGAGCTGGAAGCTGTCATGAGTCCTGGAGCTGAGACTGAGGAGATCTGGTACCAGAACTGCGAGGCCAGTCTGGGGCTATCAGAATCACCTGCGCCTTGTCCCTCCTCGCTTTGAGAAGCACCTTGTGGATCAAGGGAAATGGGGAAAGGCTTAAAGAGGCCCGGGGTCCATTGCCTCGAGAAGGCATCCCCTGCAGCGAGCCCTGCTGAGGGGGCGTGGCATGGAACAGACCTCAGCTTCCGCTGCTTCTCCATGGAGGCAAACAGGTCCACCTGAGGTGTGCCCCAAAGGGAGAACAGATGCTGTCACTACCTCCGGCAGAGAGACCACTCGTGGGATGCAGCCCCTATCCGCCCAGGCATCGGCCAGGGTGTTGGAGGCCCTGCCACGTGAATGGCTAGGAGATCCGCCCAGGCGCGACGCAGTGACTCAAATGCGGAGAGCCCTTGCATAGAAGCATGGAGCGCTGGGCCCGCGCCTGGCGGTTCAGATAGCACATGGTCGCGGGTGGCTGTCCGGCCTGGACCCGGACCACTTGGACCCCGGAGGAACGGGAGCAAAGGCGTGTGAGAGCCAGCGCGACCGCCTGAGCTCCGCAGGCTGATGTGGCATCAGACTCCTCACAACGGGGAGGCCATGGAGCTCGTGTTCACCCCAGATGGGCACTTCCAACCCATCAGAGAGGTAGTACTGTCGACAGAGAGACTGGCTGCTCGGGCGGATTTAACGGGATGCCATCCTGCAAATGATCTGGAACGGTCCACCACTGGAGAGCTGCTCCAATCCCCTGTGTCACCGCACATAAGCTGGTCCAAGGATCGCAGCTCCAGGACCACTGGCTGGCCAGTCCCCACTGAAGGGATGATGTTCCAGCGGGCCAACGGACCACGCTGGTGCAGGCCGCCATGAGACCCAGGAGGCGCAGGAAGTCCCGGTAGGCGAATTGCCCAAATCCAGAAATGATCGGGCAAAGGAGGAAAGAACCCGGCCCCTGTCCGCTGGAGCCGCCGCCTGGCCTCGGGCGAGGTCGGCCGCGCCTGGATGAATAGAATCACCTGCTCGCTCTCGAGTCTCACTTCGGGCCTCGCTGGATAAGGAGGCCCAGTTGAGAGCAGACCTGAGGCCTGATCTCTGGACCACTCCGCCCTTCCTGGAGGGAGCTGTTATCAGCCAGTCGTCCAGGTAAGGGGTACACTGACCCCGGCGCCGACAGGAATGCTGTCACCACTGCCATGCATTTGGTGAAGACCCTGGGAGTTGGAGATTCAAGGGCATGGGTTTGAACTCGAAGAGGATCCTTCTCACTGGAAGTTTAAGGAATCTCTGGTGAGACGGATGGATAGACGGAAAACGCTGGCCCTGCAAGTCCAGAGAGCAGAACCACACGCTGCTGCTCCAAGGATGGTGGCTATCTGAGCCAGAGTGACCATCCTGAAGGTTCGAGACCTTAGGAACTTGTTTAGGCTCGTAGGTCGAGAATGGGGCGCCAGCCCCCGTCTATCTTGGAACCAGGAAGTACTTGGACACAAACCCTGGGTCTGAAGGAGGGGTCCACCACCTTCTTACCACCTCCTTCTGGAGGAGGAGAGGCGTCGGCTCGACGAGCCGCCAGTGAGGCTGGGATTCTGCCCCGAGGGGCGCACGGCTCTGAAGGTGGTGCCTGCTCAATTCCAGAGGCAGGCCTCTTCCCACCACCTCCAAGACCCACCTGTCCGTGTGGTAACACAGCGGACCAGGCGGAACGGAGGCTGCCGGAGTCAGCCCCTCTCCACGGGGACCTAGGGTAAGGTGACGGGATGGGGCGAACACCCTCAGCCCTGTCACTGGGCAGGCTTGAGGAGGACTGCCGAGGACCTCCTCAGTCTTCTCCCTCCCTGCCTCCTGTTAGGAGGGAAGCCGGGCGGCTTAGTTTGGGATGCCAAGGTCGAGCCTGCTGGGCCCCGGACGTTGCTGGGTCGGGCGCTGTGGGCACAGAAGGACGAAGGGCTTGGCTGTGGTTTGCGGCCTTTGTCCTTCTTGAGCTTGAAGAGACCGAGTCCAAGGTGGTATTGGACTCTCTCGATCCTGGCAGGTGACCTTCCACCCCAGGGTCAAGAGGCCAGTCCTCAAAAAGGGAACATCGGCCAACTTGTGCTGGATCCGGCAAGGTGGATATCCTCAGCCAAGCCTCGCCGACGATAGCTACTGCGGCCGCCACCGATCTGGCACAATGAGTCCCTATATCCAAAGCAGTCTGAGTTGCTGTTTGGCCACTGCGCCTGTTCTGGTCCCGCACTCTGCTTAACCGTAGTCTGCAGATCGGCGGGAAGATGAGGGCTGATTCATCCAGGGAGCCCAACAGGGCATGCAGGAAAAATGTGCCATGAGGACGCCGGAACTGGCCTGATCGGGCCGAGAGAGGACGAGCGAGACTTTTCGCCCGACATAGTCCAATTCTTGGACCTTGTCAGGAGGTTTGTCCACATCCTGGCGTTAGCCGGGGCTACTGAAAACGCTGTCGGTAACCAACCCCTCAGCAGAGGGTGTTCAAAACCGGACAGGGAACCTGGGGACCGATACTTTCCTGGCCATCCTGGTCAAGGCGCAGGGCAGGAAGCAGGGGCGCTGCCAAAGTTCCAGTGCCGGACCCACTATGGCCTCGCCACCGGAAAGGCCTCCGGCCGGAGAATCCCCGTCCAGAATTCCATGAGGGGATACCGCCTGCTTGAACGGGTTCGAGCTCCATCCCGTAGACTCGGAGATGAGTCAAGTAGTCCTGGAAGGACGACGGGCTATCGCCCATTGACTGACCTCCTGAAGACCCAAGTCCAGTCGCTTGGAGAAAAAGGAGGAATCATCTTCGACCTCGAAGAGTCCTCAAGAGCTGCCTCTGGCCTGAGCCACCCTTCACCCGCCGAGGTCGGTCGGGAGTGAGGGTAACTGACAGCCGGCAGGGTAGACCTCAGCCGATCGAGAATCCTTGGTCGGAGCCCCAATTGGTGGCTGTGGAGGCGGAGGTTCCACCGGAATCGGTGGAGCAGCTGGTTTTTGGCCGAAATAACCGCCTGCATAGGCTCTCTGATAAGTCGAGGGGTTGTACGGCTGCCCGTGACAAAACATTTAATGGCCGGGAAGGCGATTGAGTCGGCTTATTCTCGGCCAGGAGGAGTTGTTAGTAACATAAGGTCTCGCATCACCGACGTACTTACGCTGCTTCCTCATCCGAGGAGGAGGACGAGGACGAGCGGCGACGCTGGGCTTACCGCGGTGCCGAGACCAGACCGCCTATGACGGTGGATCGCTGGCTGGCTAGAGGTCCGAGACCGAGTCCCGGAATTTCCATGGTCGGTGCGGGAGGTGTCGCATGAACCGCACTCTTCGCCTGGATGGTCCATCGAGGCCCTGGAACCGGAGGCACAGGCGAGCCCACGGGATCTCAACTCTCCCGGGGAAACCGAGAGGGAATCTCGCTGCTAAAGGCGACAGTCTGGTCTAATGGGTTTCGAGAAAATCTCGACTTCATCGGTGGAGTCTCGTCAACTGACCTGGCGGGGACCACCGTGAGCCAGTGGCCGAAGCGTAGCGTGTCGACCAAGCCGACGTGTCGACGCCCGGGAGAGGGACCTTTCCCGCCCCTCTAAGAGCTGGTCGACGGAGGGGACTTACCCCCTCGTCCTCTTTTGGACCGAGAATAAGGTCCAGCAGACGAGGCCCTTCCCTTTAGTGGAGAGGGACAGACAAAGCTCCTTAAAAGAAGCCGTAGGAAGAACCCAGAGAGAGCGGACAATGTCACGCCGTCAGGAAGATACGGCCCGCCGCCGCCTCCTTCTTCGAGGGCGACTCATCCGCCGAGGCTGATCCGCTTGAGCCCGGCCGCGATACCGCCAACCGGCTCCTTGGACTTCACCGAGGGGAACGCTTCGACAGCCCAGTTGCAATCGGGCACGGTCTTCGAGGACGTAGGGTCGAGAAAGATGAGCACAGGTCGCAAGCTCCTGGTCGTGTGTTTAGGCCTAAGCAGTAGACACACGTGGAGTGTGGATCCGTCCGAGACATCTTCTAGTCCGCATGGGCATCTCCGAACCGGGATCGACGGTCCATCGTGAGCCGATGATAGAAGACTGAGCCTTTTGAATTTTATTTTAAATCCGCAAACGGAGAAATAGGAACTGCCATAAAACGCAGAGCGTTAAGGAGGGAACCTGAGCTTCCAAGCGGTAAGGAAGATCTGGCGTCATGGGGCGGAGCCGAGAGTTATACCACCCGGGTGGGTGGGAGGAGCAAGCTTGAAGACCTTCCGGCAAGATTTAAAGCGGCAAGGATACTGCCAATGAGTGTGGATGAACAACATATCCATGTCCCTAGAACGAATATTTCTGCTCAGTATTCACAAAAAGGGAGGGGGAAGTGCCTAATCCAATTAACAGAAGCACTCTTGATAAGGGGGTCGATTCCAGCCCTTTCACAGAAGAAAGGGTTCTGCAAGAACTCCTAAAACTGAAGGTGGACAAAGCAATGGGGCCTGATGGAATTCACCCCAGAATTCTAAAAGAATTAAGGGGGGGAACTAGTGAAACCTCCAACTACTCTTTTTAATAAATCATGGGAGGATGGTGTGGTACCCAAGGACTGGAGGAAGGCGGATGTGATCCCCCTTCACAAAAGTGGGACCAAGACAGAGGCAGGAAACTACCTGTCAGTTTGACCTCTGTGGTAGGGAAAGTGATGGAGTCACTTCTGAAGGAAAGCACTGTTGAGTACCTTGAGGCCAGTGGGGCACAGGACCCAAGGCAGCATGGGTTCACAGCGGGAAGGTCATGTCAGACAAATCTAGTAGATTCCTTTGACTGGGTGACCAAAGTAGTAGACTAGGGAGGGGCTGGGGACATGGCCTACCTAGACTTTAGCAAGGCATTTGACATAGTCCCGCACAAAAGATTAACAGTCAAATTAACCAGCCTGGGAGTGGGTCCCAGGGTGGTAGCCTGGGTAAAACATTTGCTAGACAACAGGACACAGAAGGTAACTAAATGGAGTCCACACTGAAGAAAGAGGGGTTACTAGTGGGGTACCGCAGGGTTCTGTACTGGGTCCAGTCCTTTTTAATGTCTTTATAAGTGACACTGCACAGGGACTGGAAGGAAAAGTATGCCTCTTTGCAGATGACACAAAGATCAGCAACAGGGTTGATACATAGGACCCTGGTTTTCCATTTTACCGGTAACAATCACGGAATCCTGCTTGGTATGCAGATTTTGAATTCTTGTACCGGTGTCTCAATGGAAATTGCATGTCACTGCACAGAATCTCTAAGATTTCAGCATCTTTTTATTTTTTATTTTCTCTTCTATGTCCCCTTCCTCTCACAGCATCAGTCTCCACTTTCAGAGATCCCTAGGCTGGGTATCCCCTAGCTTTTACCCCAGGTAATGCTCAGGAGCTCCTGTGGGCCTGCCCCTATCCTGCCTGGATTGTACCCCCCAGGTGGGAAGGGAGGGAACCCCAGGTCACCCTCCACACCTGCTAGTGTGTAGTGGGCAGCCCAGTGGGTCCCTCATGGTGCCTGGTTATGAAGTCTGGGGCACCTGGGTCCCTTCTGCCAGTGACCAATGTACAGTGATTGTTCCTGGTTTTCTGTTCTCTGTCCCTGAGGGCATCTGCGCTAGAGAAGTTCCAAGGAGGTAGGTTACATAGAGACATGCCACTGCTCCAGATCCTGGCTAGCGTCCTCCCTTCCTGATCACTCTGCTGCACCATTGCACCGCCATCCGTGGTCACACAGGTGGTGGTAAAGCAGCAGGACCTGCATCCCACCCTCCCCAGAGGAGGTGAGCAGTCCCCCGGGTGCTCGATCCTACTCCCCTGGCCAGACCTCCAGCAAACAGAGTTCACTTCTGACCCTGGGTCACTGGCATTGCAAGCAATAGTGCTACTGCAGCGCCAGTGGGACAACCCAGATTTCAGCATCTTAAAATGAATGCTGCTGTGCTTTGCATTCTTTCTGCTTTGCTGCATATAGAGTCAGTGAGGAAATCACCCGCTGCTTTGTTGTAATCAGCCATTCAGTTTAATCACCCATGCCTAGTGGTTAGAGTAACAAACACTGATTGAACTGGGTACATCCAGCAGTCTTGGGTTTGATTCCCACAACCTCCACTTGCATACTGTGCGACTCCAAGCAAGTCACTTAACCTCCCCAGTGCTTCTAGGTCACTCCTGAAAACAGACAGTTCTGGCTCTAGTGGGCCTTACCTCCTTTACAAAGAATATAAAAAATACCAATATATGTTTATTACATCATAGAATAGTAGTCAGGGTACATGTAATTTGTCTCATGCTTTACTTGGACTGCAATGATTTTGTATAGGTAAAGGTAAGTGTTCAGATACATTTATGTGTTTTATGCTTGTTTTTAGATTTTAGTCAGGTTTTCATTGTATTGTTTGTATATGAGCTTCTAGATTGTAGATTGCTAAACACAGGATCACTGTTACCAACTAGCTTATTCAAGTTTATACTGTAATCAGTAGGGCCATCCAAAATCCTCAGTTGTTTGAATGAAAACTAGTCTGAATGAAAATATGATCACAAAGAAGAAACTGCCTTCCTACTTGTGAAAAGACTTCACAGTCAGCACCCCACTTAGGTGAATTGGATGATTTGCACCTTTTCTCCCACCTGCTATTTCAGTCTCTGTGACAACAAAAAGTTTTCTGATGACTGCTTCAACAAAAAGCAAAAGTTAAGTATTTAAGTGTACATGTTTGGCTAGTGGATTTTGAAAGCACAGTCAATGACATACAGAAGGTAAGACCCTAGGGCTGTATGATGCTGGTGGCAGAGTGGTGCTCAATTCACATCTGAACAGACACAAAACTGGAGACACTCTTTTCATGGACACCAAATAAAAAAAAAAAAAAGCATCCACATGTCTGGGAGATACATGAATCCATTTGAAGGTCCTCCACTAATCACTTGTGGATTTTTTAGGTGAAGACACTATTTCAAAGAAGCACATTCAAGCAGTTTTGTTTTTCTCCTCCTCCTACCCCCTGGCCATCCACTCCTTCAGGCCTGCCAAGGCCCCCTTTCCCGACCACCATCCACTGCCCTTTAGTGCTGTGCTACCAGGTAACCAAAAGTAACCCTTCATTGGGGTCCCTACCCTGTGGGAGGCTACCAGGGAGGAGAATTATCACAAAGAGCTTCCTGTGTATCCTTAGCATGGCAGGGGTCAGAACAGACACATGTGGGCTTCCAGTTTATGGAGGGACCAACAGCTGTCCTTCGGGCCAGCTGGTGTTTTTCCTATTTTCTTGACAGGCCACATGATGTCAAGGCACAAGCCAATGTCCATCATGCTCCCTCCTGCAGTGAGGGCTGACATGTTGTGCCTCTGGCCTCCACCAGGGCCAGCAAATGCTGAGCCGTGAACCCAGCCTCCCTCCCAGGAGAGAGTGCGTGGTCGTTGACAATCAAGCCTTCACCCACCAGCTGGCCTTCCAACACCCAAGTCTGTCTCCTAACCCTGGTCAGCTGTGTCACAGGCAGAAATCCAATTCAGGCAGTTAAATTATAGATAGGAAAAACAAAGGTAGTCCACCTTAGTGGTGATTGTTCAGATTAATTCACATCTGAGTTCTAACAAGCAAAGAGACCAAATCATTTGTAACTTGCATGTGGGTGTGGGTGTGAAGAAAGGGGATCACAGTGCTGTCACTATTGCCATCACCCCAGAGGAATGTGGACTGCATTGTTGCTACTGCCATCACACCAAAGGGGTGGGGACTGTAGTGATTCTGCCATCACCACTGGTGGATGGGGAAAGTAGTACTGCTGCCATCACACCTAAGGGATGGGGACCACAGTGCTACTGATCTGTCATGCCTGAAGGAGGGAGGTCATAGTGATGTTGCTGCTACCATCACCCCAGAGAGATGGGGGCCATAGTGCAGTTGGTGCTGCCATCACACCTGAGGGATGCGGGCCATAGTGCTGTGTTGGTGCTGCCATCGCATCTGAGGATGGTTCTATAGTGCTGCTTCCATCACACCTTAGGGATGGAGGCCAGATGTTGTTGTTACATCACATCTTGTACCTAAAATAACTTTAAATTGGTACAAGGATGGAAGGATGTGCAATAGTGGAGGTCAAAATTGCTAAAATGCATGTTAGCAGAGTTAAAAATTGTTAAATATAGTACAGAGAACCAAATACCGGTAAAACCGGATTTTGGCTTAGCAGACACCGGTGACAATACCGTTTTTTACAATGTGCAAAATGGAATATGCCCTTTCTCAATCCCAGTAAACCAGTGTCCCTGTTGATACACAAGGAGGCGTGGAAAGGATGAGAAGGGACTTGGCAAGACTGGAGGAATGGTCAGTAGTATGGCAGCTAGGATTCAATGCAATGAAGTGCAAAATAATGCACCTGGGAAACAAGAACCCAGCGGAAGATTACACAATGGGGGGGGGGTAGTATCAACAACAAAAAAGGAAAGGGACCTAGGGGTAATCATATCAGAAGACCTTAAGGTTAGCAAACAATGTGAGAAGGCAGTAGGGAGGGTGGGGGTATACTGGGATGCATAGGGAGAGGCATCACCAGCAGAAAACAGGAAGTTGTTATCCCTCTGTACAGACAGTTGGCGAGACCCCATCTGGAGTACTGCGTCCAGTTCTGGATATCCCATCTCCGCAAGGACATTGACAGGATAGAGGTAGTCCAGAGGAGGGCAACTAAAATGGTGCAGGGTCTGCAACAGAAGCCGTACGAGGAGAGACTAAAGGAGTTTAATATTATACTCTTGAGGAAAGAAGGGAGAGGGGGGACACAATAGAAACTTTTAAGTACCTCACTGGAATCAATAAAGTCCAAGAGGGTAGCATCATTCAGAAAAAGAAACATGCAAGAACAAGGGGACACAATTTAAAGATAGGGGAGGCGGTTCCGGGCAATGTGAGAGTATTTTTCACAGAGAGGGTAGTGGATGCATGGAACAGCCTTCCTGAGGAGGTTGTGGGGTCTAAAACTGTGGGAGAATTGAAGAATGCATGGGACAGACATAAGGCAATTCTTGTGGGGGGGGGGTAGGAAGAAATAGGCTGTTGGTTAACTAGAATCTGCAGCCTATCCTGTAGGTATGGAAATGGGCAGACTAGATGGGCCAAGCGGTCCTTATCTGCCGTCAAAGTCTATGTTTCTATGTTACGAAGAAGCCAGCAGAAGAAGTCTAGTTGGTCTATCAAGTCTGCTCGTGTTGCAGGGTCCACAGCTTGAGCTACTGTCCCTGCCCCCTCTCCCCACTCCTCCCATCCTCCCTACCCATGACCCTAATCCTCCCCCATACCTGTCCCAGCCCCTCTTAAAAGCATCCCACTGTCTTCAACAAGATTACCTCTTCTGGTAGTGCATTCCAAGTGTCAACCACCCTCTCACTAAAGAAGTGCTTCCTGACCTCCCTCCTAAATTTCCCACCCTCCAGCTTAATCATGTGCCTTCAAAAACTATGCTGCCTGTCCGAGAGTAGGAGGTGCTGCTCTAGACAGTCCTGTAATTGACTGTAAACCAGCCTCTCCTGTATGTTAGCCAGAGGGCCAAGGAGAGAGATGGGGTGCTAATTTTCCACCGGTATGGTACCCTAAGGCCTCCTTTGTGAACTGGAACCACCACAGCCACTTTCTATTTTTCAGGTATTTTGTCTTCCAAAAGGAACTACTGAGGACCATGGTAACAGGAAGGGCAATCACTGGGGCTTCCATTTTGAGAAGCGTAGGTTCTAGTTTGTCAAACCCAGCAGCCACCTGATTTAATTTGTTTTAATAAAGTTAACAGTTCTTGTTTCCAGACTAGCCAGAGATGAAAGCAGGTTGCTGGTCCCTGGTTTCATCCTGACCGCTAGGGGCGGAGGGTAGGGAGGAGCAGATTTGAACCTGGTTAGATTAGTGAAGAAACAGCTGAAGGTATTAGTAATGAGCTGGGGTTCACTAATTCTCTGTGGCCCATAAGCTTCACTATCCCTTTCTGTGGAGCAAGTATGCACGTTTCAATAAGGATTTTAATCTGCAGCCAGAAGCACTTGGGGTCTGCCAGGTATTTACCCTGTAACCTCATATTCTTCTTTGCCGATTTTGCATCCTTTCTGCACAGACTTCTCAATTCGCATATTTATCCCAGTTGGCTTTAAGGCCTGTGCTTTAAAGAGCCCCTGACAAGTTTCTCCGATTCGGTAGACAACTCATTCCAGGGAATTGCTTGCCTGATTATCAAATGATGGCATTTTTTTTTTTTACATACTGTAAGAGCATTAATTTTTCTTTAGTTAGCCCCTCATAACTCATTGAACCAGCAAACGATCTCCGAGCACTGCTGCCCCACCCGAAATATAGCACTTTGAAGTCGTCGCGGTAGAAGCGGAGCTGCATGCATGTAGTTGGTTATCTATTACTATTAGATTGGGAGGGGTGCTGTCTGTATGTGTTATGATTATCTTTTTGCAGTTCTACATGTATGGGGCTAATCACTCCATACATGTAGAACTGCTAGGAAAGATGATCGTAATACATACAGACAGCCCACCTCCCAGATCCAAATAGTAAATACACAGTGAACTACATACAGTGTCTGCAGCCCCATCCCCTACCACACGTCATCAAAGTGCTGTATTTAGGGGCTGGGCAGCAGCACTCGATGATCAGTGGGCTATTTTACCAGAGTTACAAGGGGGGGCGCCAAATAAAGAAAAATTAATGCCTTTCCACTATGATAAACACTTTGCCAACTGGCTCATTTTGCTTATCAGGCAGCCAATTCACTGGAATGAGCTGCCTGCCCAAATTGTGTCAGTGGCTCTTTAAAGAGCCCCCAGGCTTTTTCCCTCAGAATCATCAGTTCTTCTAGCTCAGGGATTATCCATTTATAAACATTTACCTTTAACTCTGTGCTTTCTGAAAGGCGCATGTGAACTAGCAGCAGAGAGAAAGTTGTGAATAAAAAAAATCTAGGGCATCATCTATGGTAGGGAGTTCTCCGACTTGGTTCCAATCAATTTCAACTAGGGAAGCCCAAACAGACTCCTAAACATCTGGAGAAATCACATGTTAGAAAGAGTCAAGGCTGTGCTTTTGAGGTGTTATTTTTCCACATACAGAAAGTAGGGGAGTGGTCACAGAGTCTCCAAAAAGACACCTGTGGTCCGAATTCTGTTTGCATAGGAAACAACTACCCAGTCAAGCAGAGAATGGTTTCCAGTTTGTTACTAAGTCTAGTGGGCTCACTATTTGTGTAGCGCTGACATTAAGCACGCCCAGTTTCTGTATCCAGACTGAGTCCAGTTTAGGTTGAAATCTCCTAGTATGATTAGTAAACCAGGAGGCTGGTCTGCTAATGCTTTGGTTATCACAGCAAGACCCAAGGATGCCAGCCGTGGTGGGTTATAAAAACAGCCAGCATATTTATTTATTGAAATTGTTTCACCATGAAAGGCACACTGAGCAACAAGCTGCTCGTCTCCCGGTGCGACCTGGAGGGGAGGGAGAAACAGGGGATGGATAACACACAGGTTATCAATTGAGGAACATTTAACAGTAAAATACACTTCGGTTACACTTTGTGTGAGTTACAGATGAGCTCTTAGACAACCAGGTTACAGATAGGCACATAGTACACTTAATACACATATATGAATATACTGTAGTAGCGATTACATGGGTTGAACAATTGCAGATGTAGACTCACAAAAACGAACAACAACAACATTATTTAGTGCGTGAGGTTCAAAAGTCGTCAGCTGGGGCAGATAGGCCAGCTTCGTAGCATTTGCTATGTGCGCTGGTCAGGCAAGGGGGGGGGACAGTCCTGACAGTCAGGTGCAGGAGCAATTTACCACAAAGTAATTTGCTAGGGCAGTGGAGAGCGAGTTGGCAGAGGGGAGGAGTGGCGAATTTGCAGAGGCAGCTCATTCCAGAGCTCAGGAAGCAGTGAAAGAAGGCTGCTTGGCCAACAGTGGTCCTCCGCCAAGGGATCTAAGGGCATGGGTGGGGGCAGACGAGAGTATGGTGGAAAAGTAAGATGGGAGGACACCTAGCCAGAACTTAGAGACAAATTTAGCGCAGTGCATAATGCGTTGGTTTTTGAGGGATGAAAATGCCAGGGACCGGTAGAGGTCACAGTGATGGGTGAGGGGAGTGGCATCAAGAGCAAAGTGGCAGAAGGCACTGAAAAGGGTATCTAGTTTCATTAGTGTGGACTTTGGGCGGCACTGTAGACAATGTCAGATAGTTGGAGGAAGTATCTTCTCGACTAGTTCCTGGTGCACGGTTAGAGGGAGGCTACTATGGTTTCTGTACAGGGCTCCTAGCTTGGGGCACAGTTTATTTATGATAGCATCGATGTGGTCAGCAAAGGATAGACGCCAGTTGAGCCAAACCCTTAAGTAGCAGAATGTGGTGACATCCTCAAGCATTTGCCTGTCCAGGGTGCAGAAGATGGGGAGGGAGTGGCGCCTGAACAGGCGTGGTCATGTGCCGAAGGTCATGGTGACAATTTTTTTTTTAGCATTGAGGAGAGCTGGTAAGCGCTGAAACAATGCTGAATTTGACTAAATCAGCTTGAGATTAGAAGCTACCGCTCTGGGGAGGTGCCTGATGAGAAAAGTACAGTGTCATTTGCGTACATATGGATCAAGAATTAAAAGCAGATGAGTAGCAAGTGGATTTAGAAAAATGGAGAACAGAATGGGTCTGAGCACTGACCCCTGAGGGATACCGGTAGTCATAGGAAGGGGGCAGATATAGCACCGGAGATTCTTACAGATTGTGTTCTGCCAGTGAGGTAGGAACTGAACCAGTTGGTGCAGCAACGGAGAGCCCAGATTCAGAGAGGCAGAGGAGTAGTAAGGTATGCTAGACAGTGTCAAATGCTTTAGCAACGCCGATTAAGATGGCATATGTGATCTGCCCTCTATCCATACCAGAGAGTACAGTGTCAGTGAGCCCTGTCAGGAGGATGCAGTGGAGTGACCCTTTCTGAACCCAGACTGGAAAGATGTGAAGAAGTCTGAATCAGAGAGAAAGGAGGCAAGTTGTGTAGCACAAAGGCGCTCTTACAGTTTTGCAAGAGCCGGGAGGAGAGAGATAGGGGTGGTAGTCTGGCGTGGAGGTAGGGCGCCGCCTTTGGGAGAGGATGACTATGCATGCTTCCATGCCTCGGGGACTGCTGCAGCAGCAAAGGCTGATGTAGTAGGCTGGCAAGGGGGGCTGCTGTGGCAGGGCAGAGAGGTAGAGAGTTTGGGGTCCAGACCATCGGGGGATTTGCCTTTTGATGGGCTGAGACAGAGCAAGGTATCAGGTGCATCTGCTGGGTGAGATGTTACTGAATGAGAAGGTATGAGGCAATAGACAGGATAGAGGCAGTCCAGAGGAGGCCAACTAAAATGGTGCAGGGTCTGCAAGAGAAGCCGTATGAGGAGAGACTAAAGGAGCTTAATATGTATACCCTTGAGGAAAGAAGAGGAGGGACACGATAGAAACTTTTAAGTACCTCAGTGGAATCAACAAAGTCCAAGAGGGTAGCATCTTTCAGAAAAAGAGACTTGCAAGAACAAGGGGACACAATTTAAAGATAGAAGGGGGGCAGTTCAGGGGCAATGTGAGGAAGTATTATTTCACAGAAGAGGTAGTGGATGCATGGAACAGCCTTCCTGAGGAGGTTGTGGGGTCTAAAACTGTGGGAGAATTCAAGAATGCATGGGACAGACATAAGGCAGTTCTTGTGGGAGGTGGAAGAAATAGGCTGTTGGTTAACTAGGATTCAGGCCCATCCTGTAGGTAGGAATGGGCAGACTAGATGGGCCTAGCGGTCCTTATCTCGCCTCAAAGTCTATGTTTCTATGAGGTTTCTTTATTCCTGTGGTGGGTGCGCATGGAGCAGGGGTGGGCAGGGGAAGAGAGGCTAAGCTTCATGTGGAGAAGCATGTGTTGAACTTAGCAGCGACTGCACTAGGTTCTGAGAGAAGGGAGTTGTTAATATTTAGGAGCAGAGTGAGAGCTGTGGTTGGTGGAGCGAAGAGGGAGTGAATGACCTTCCAGAACTTTTTTTTTTTTTTATAAATACTCAAGTTTATTGACATCAAATGGGTACAAATACATTTATCTCCATCAGACTTCTTAATCAGTCAGATCAAATTAGTTATTCTGCGGTGCTATAATTAATTATTTTTAAGATTTTGTTGACATGTCCTTCAACATTCTCCTTTCTTTCAGTGCAAAGTTTAATGCCCTAAATGTTCTCATCACCAAAAGCCCTTCAGGATTCTTCTTAGGCCTATGATCCCTCAGCCCATCCCTACCCTCTCTTAAACCATCTCCTTCTTCTTACTTCAACTTACATCAGGAGGTAATTTCTAGGTGTGTATCTCTCCATAAAAACCACCGTGTCCATCTTCTTAAATACAAGCCTGTTTTATGGTTCAATTTAAAGGTTAACTCCTCCATTTCTGAAATCATGTATTGTGGTAACCAACTCTGTAACAATGGTGAACTTGATCTTTGCCGCAGCGGGTTATAGTTTTGTGTGCTATACAATGAGTATAGCCCTCGAAGTAGAGGAGTCCAGGTACCAAGGCCAAGGGGGGACCCCAAAATTAGGTTTGTAAAGCTCAAGGCTTCATGTTAGTAGAAAACTCTTTAGGATATTACGGATCCTGTCCCAATAATCTTTTTAGCTTTGGCATTCCAAAAAGCATGCACATGTGTTGCCTCCTTTTCTCTGCATTGTCTCCAGCATTCTGAGGCCCGTGCTGGGTTTCTTTTATGTAGGGCAGAGGGAGTGAGGAAGGAGAGTTTTAATTCTCCATTCAAACTCCTGCTAGAAAGGTGAGCATGTGGTTCTAGTGGTGACTTGGAAAGCCCTGTTCCAGTCTCCTTCCTCTATGTCAATTCCGCTTTCCTCTTTCCACCTGGCCTTAATTTTATTTAAGGGGTCTTTTTTAATTTGTGATATTGCTCTGTAAATATTTGAGATGAGGCCCTTCTGGATGCGCCCTGCCCGAATTTCTCGGATACAATTTAGCAGAGGGGCCGCTTTAGATGATGCATGGTCTAAGTTCTGGCAATGATTTATATAGGCCCTAATTTGCAAAAACCTGAAATGGCCTGTCCTCCCAAGCATATAGGTTTCTTTAAGTGTGGCGAAGGCCAAGACTTGTTCTCCCTGAAGTAACTGATCTGGGTAGACTAGGCCCAATCTCTCCCATGACCTAAAGCCATGGTCTAACTTTGCTGGAAGGAAGTCAGGGGTCCAGGCTATTCTGACTAGGGGCCAAATAGAACGCGTCAGTTTGTATTTCTGCCAAATCCTGTGTGTGGCTGCTATAGCGTTCCTATGACGCCATGAGCGGGTGTGGAGCTATAACCAGCTTATTTTGTGGCAGTAGGACTCTCGGCTAGTGGACTTCCCCTCTGTTTCTCCCAACTCAATTGTTTTCCAGTTTGACGGTACCTTAGGCGGACCAGATCAAGGCCATCTTTAATTGAGTTGCCAATAATAGCCTTCTAAGTCTTTCAATGACCTGCCCCTCCCCTTTTATGTGCCTTAAGTATCTTGAGATTAATCCTAGGCTTCCTGCCATTCCAAACAAAATTAGTTATTAGTTTGTTCCATTTCAGGAATTGTGACTTGCCAATATATGTAGGGAGACACTGAAATAAATAAAGGAATCTGGGGAGGATATTCATTGTGATTATTTGGATTCTAGAGTGCATTGGAAGATTGATTACGGCCCACTTCTCAAAATCTTTTTTAATCTGTTCTACCAGGGGCTTATAGTTGGCTTCAAAAAGCCTAGAAGGGTGTTTAGCTATAACCGTGCCTAAATATTTCATCCTCTCAAGGCCCCACTTTAAGGGCTGCAAAGTGTCTCCTGGGATGGTGCATAGTGGAAGCATAGCAACTCCATTTTAGTTTTATTCAAGGAGTATCCTGCGTGCCTCTCGAATTCCTCCAAGATCAACCATACTTCAGGAATGGACGATTCTGGGTCTGTCAATGTCAGGAGCACATCGTCCACGTATAGGGAGATTCTCCTCTCTGTCCCCCCCACCTCAATGCCCCGCATGGCCGCTGATTGGCGTATGGCCTCTGCCAAGGGCTCTATGTATAGAGCAAATAGCAGTGGAGATAGGGGGCACTCCTGCCTTCTTCCCCTGCTCAACCTGAACCTTTCTGACAAACTTCCATTCACTCGGATGTATGCTTGTGGACCAGTATACAGTGATTTTATGCAGTCTATGAATGGACGGGGGAAAGCCATAGTCTCCAACACCAAAAAAGGAAGCTCCAGGAGACTTTATCGAAGGCTTTCTCCGCATCCAGGCTCATAAGACATGCTGGGGTACAGGCTCGATGTATTGAGTCAATAGTGTCTAGAGTAGTTCGGACACTATCTACAGCTTGACGTCCGGAGACTAAACCCATTTGGTCCATATTAAGAAGATTCGGCAGGTGCATGTTTAGTCTGGAGGCTACAATTGTGGTTAGTATCTTGTAATCCACATTAAGCAGTGAAATGCGCCTATATGATTAACATTTAGATGGATCTTTGTTTTCCTTATGAATTAGGGAAATAGTGGCATATTGCCATGAGGGTGGAATAGGAGATCCGTTCTCCCAGACGGCTGAGTAAACCTCTTGGAGGAGAGGGGACACCTCTTTTTTAAAAGTTTTGTAAAATTCTGCACTGAACCAGTCAGGTCCAGGGCATTTACCTGATTTTAATTGTTTAATTGCATTTAAAATTTCCTGTTGGGAGACTGGTCTAGTCGGGGAATGACCTGCCTCCTCTGTCAAGGTGGGGAGAGAGAGGGAAGCCAGAAACCCTGTCTGTCTGTAGGGGATGTTTCTTCGGGGGCTTGATAGAGCTTGGTAAAATATGAGACAAAGGCTTCTGAGAGCTCAGTCAGTTTAGTGCCAGTCTTATTTGTAGTTGGTGAGACTATTTTAGTGATGGCCGTATTTGCCTGGTGTCTCCTCAGTCTAAAAGCCAGTAATTTTATTGCCCTTGGACCCCCTTCATAAAACCTCTGCCTCAGGAAATGTAGGGACTTCTCTACCTCTGCCTTTTGTAAGTCCTCCCCCTCCTTCCTTTTTATTTTGAGTTCTTGGTCTCTACTTTTTTCCCATTTGAGCTTTTGAGCATCCTCTAAATGTTTAATCTGCAGCACAAGTTCTTGCTGCTTTTGTTTAGCCTCCTTCTTTCTTGCCGTAGCAATGGCAATAAGCCTACCCCTAGTCGTAGCTTTGATGGTGTCCCAGACTACTTGTGAGGGAGACCCTCCCTATTATTTTCCTGTAGGGTTCTGGCGATGTGCTGCCTAATTTCTTGTACTATGTTCTTATCTTGGAGGAGGGAGCTGTTCAGTCTCCAGTGTGTTTTTTTCTTTGGGAGAGAGAAGTATTTCCACAAATATTGGGTTATGGTCAGACATTGTGCATGTCCCCACCCACATCTCGGAGAATTCGGTCAGACTCTGCGAGAAAGTAAAAAAGGTATCTAGTCTGGAGAAAACCTTAAATCTGGGAGAGTAGCAGGTATATTCTCTGGCCTTGGGATACCCTCTCTCCATATATCTTTCAGCCCTCCCTGTTCTAGTAGTTTTCTAACAGAGCTGGCCTTTTTGACATCCGCTGTTGGTATCTGGGATGTGGTATCAAGCGCTCTGTTAAAAACCAGGTTCCAATCCCCTCCCATGACCAAAACACCCTTTGCCCTCTCTACAATTAGTTGTATTAGGGAGGAGTAGGACGAAACCGGGGACCCTAGAGGTACATAAACATTTGCAAAGGTAACTATGGTATCCTGTACTCTGCCAGTAACTATAATGTACCTAGCACCCTGGTCCTGCACCACTTCCTGCACCTCAAAAGGGAGAGATGCCGCAAGTAAAATTGCAACCCCTCTCTTCCTACCCTTCTGAAGGGAGGAGTGGAACACCTGGGGGAATCCCTTAGATCTCAGCTTCATTATTTCTGATGGGGAAAGGTGCGTTTCCTGGAGGAAGTTAACCCCACAGTCCTGGAGTGTTAAATATTTCATCAGCCTTTTTTTCTCTTTATTGGGCTTGTGCAGCCATTTATGTTGAAAGATAAGATTTTGGTTAGTTGTTTACTCATGTGGCTTACTTCTATTTTGCCATCTTACTTTGCACTGTTTTACCTTTTTACCACCTTGTGTCTGATATTTCTTGTATAGTTAGTGAGACTGTTACCAGAGAATTAACAAGTATATAACACAAGTGAACTTGTAAACTTCGCAACCCATCGCCTCTCAACATGTTGCATTAACATAACTCTTATGAACAAAGTAAAACTGAACAACTAACAGTGAGGATGAAACAACCCCGCCTCATTTAGCAAGCTTGATTCTACCGACTTCCTAGGTTAAGCTGGATATATCCCAGCTTGCATGCTTTAGCATCTAGTGCTATTAAAAGGAACTCAAAACATCAGGAGAAACCTTTAGTCCCAGGAGATCCTCTTTAGGACTTAGCATCAAAATGGTAAATCTTCACTAGGCGGCCATGCTCAAGCTCCGGTCGCGAAGTCTTTGTTTAGACCACTTTATTCAAGTTTTAACACCATTCTCTTACATCAGATATTTGTGCAACCTTCCCACCCTTGAATGAGCCAGTCACGGTTCTACAGTCAGCATTTGCTGGGTCCTGGGGTATTATGAATTATTCTGGGCTAGCCTTTTTAGTTTACTTAATGGTTAGCAGATTCAAGTCCCCGATCAGGCCCAGCAGGCATTCTCATTAACAGCCAAGGTCCGGCTAGTTCATATTCTGCCTTCTGAAGCAGTTCGAGCCCTTAAATTAAAATCTAAAAGGAGATCCTCCTTGACCCAGCAGTAGTTCCTTGGCTCTTCCTCGCCAACCCTTCCCGGACAACACCCCTTAATACCACCTCTCTTTGGTGCTAAGCGGGGCCTTGTCTGTCCTAACCTAGATCTGCCCTCCATCCCTCACCATTCTCCACCCTCCCTCAGGCCTCAGTTTATCTCCTCCCCACCGGACATCTTTATCCGCTTTTACATCTGCCATCTGTATTCGGAAACGTCTCCAGTATATTTCACCTCTTAGCACATGTGTTTAATCATAACCATAAGTAGTCTGAATAGTCTTACATTAGTCCATTGGGGTCAGGTTTGGACATCGCTGCTTTCGGAGTGAGGGGGGTGTGTGGGAGGCGAGATGCGGGGTGAAGACAAAAAAAAAAAAGTCAAAACCACAATTTTATTTCACGGCTTTACAGTTCATTCAGGAGTCTGTTGTCTCCGGTTGGGTAGAATGCGGATCTTCACTTAGGTGCTGCACCTTTTCATTTACTTTAGCAGGATCGCCATACTTCCGAAGCAGCGAGGAGATATCAGAGCGCAGGTCCAAGGCAGGAACTCTCTTCGATAGGCCTGAAAGGGTTACTCCTTTCTGGGCCACCATCCACGCCGAGGCAATTAAATCCCTCTCGAGCTTCTCTTTAAACATTGCTGGTATGGGTATTGACAGAGATTCTAGGTATTGGGAGGCGGCAAGTAAGTCAGGAAAAATCTTTGTACCTTTTTCCATTGTTAGTTTCAATCGTGCTGGGAAAAGAACCTGGGCCTTAATAGACTTAGCTCGCAGCAGTTTCACTATAGGCCAAAGCACCCTTCGGGCCTCTTGCACTGTTGCAGTGTGATCATTGTCCAGAGCAATTCTTTGGCCCCGATAAGCTAGCAGACCTTGTTGCCAGGCACTTCTCAGGACCTCTTCTTTGGTTTTGTAGTATGTAAAACGTGCAATCAACGGTCTTGGTCGTGCATTAGGATCCCGGGGCTTTGGGGCCAGAGAGCGATGAGCGTGATCCATCGAGAGGTTGAGTTCCTCCGGGAGGTTTAGCATTTCTTTTATTAGCTCTTTTACAAAGGTTTCAGTATCGCTGTATTTGTCTTCCGCACCCTCAGGGATTCCGTAAAATTTCATGTTCTGTCGTCTGGATCTTCCCTCCAAGTCATCTATCCTTTTGGTCAGTTCCCTGTCCCTGGCCAGCAAATATAGGAGCAAGCGGTCCTGTCTGTCCGACTGTTCCGATGTTTGGGTGAAAGCCAGCTCAATTGCTCCGTCCTGTGGTCAACAGTGTTCAAGCTCCAGCTCGGAGATCTGTAAGTTTCTGGTCTATGTTTTGGACTGTTTGCGCTGTCTGCATAATAGTTTTAACAAGCTCTTTTGGTAGGCCCACTTCTTGCTGTGTGAGGAGTTTGAGGGCCGTCCTCTGTTGAACGGGTCTCTGCCACATCCTCCTGCTCCGCCTAAAGTAATTCCCGTAATTTTTGCACCGGAGTATGCAGTGATTTGTTTGCCTTCATTCTGGTGGTTTTGGCTGGGGAAGGCATTAGTTATTGTGACAATGGCTTTAGATTTTGTCACGCCGGGGTAGGAGCCACCAAGCTAAGCCGCCATAAGTCCGATGACGTCGACGGAAGTCGACCTTCCAGAACTTTGAGGGATTATTTAAGTTTGTCTGGAGGGAGGTGCTGAAATACTCAGCTGTGGCCAGACGAGTTGCTCTGGTACACTTGTTTAGAAGCATCTGGTATTTGGAGAGGTCTTGTGGGCCACGTGAGGATTTATGAGCTCTCCACGCTTGGTCCCGGGCAATCTGACATGCTATGAGTTCAGGGGTGATCCAGGGCAGGTGGCTGCCCCGTACCCTTGTGCGACACAGTGGGGCATGAGTGTCCCAGACATTGAGGAATGTGCTTTTGAAGTAAGGAGGACACCATCAATGGAGAAGATAGTAGTGGATGGGGCCCAGCTTGCTATGGCCAGGTCATCTAACAAGGGAGCAAGTTTGATTGATTTGTAGGACCATTGGACCAGGAATTTAGGGGATGATTTGGGGCAGTGAATTTTATGGACTATGTAGGTAATACAGTGGTCACTCAGGGAGTCTGGAGGTTTATTGTCATTAAGCAATATTTTGATAAGTAGAGCCTTACACCCACAGGTATCAAGGTTAAAGACATCAGCCAGGGAGACATTTAGGGTGGAGCTGATATAGATTAGTACACCACTCCCCTTCTTTCCAATTCTGTTTCTCCTAAAAGTGATACCATTTTTAAGTTCCACTTCATGGGCCATGGTCTGATGCTTTAGCCAGATCTCAGATAATGCCATAATGTCATAATTAGTAGGAGGCAGGAGGTGATTCTGCCCCTATGCAAATCCCTGGTGAGGCCACACCTGGAATACTGGTTTAGTTTTGGAGCCCACATCTCAAGGAGGATTGTGATCACTGTGCAAAGGAGGGCTACCAAAATGGTGCAGGGCCTGGAGGAAAGGCCCTATGGGGAACAGTTCCAACACAACAAACACGTACTAAACTGAGGCCAGAAGGGAGATATGACTGAAACTCAAGTATGGTACCTCAAGGTGATCAACAGAGTGGACTGTCAAAACACTACTAGGGGACATGCACCAAAGGGTATGGTACAAACTGATGGAAGGCAAACTCAGGAAGGATGTGAGGAAGTACCATCACAGAGAGGGTGGTGAACAGAGGGAACAGCTTTCCAACAGATGTGGTCCAGGCAAAGATGAAAGGGATAGGTTTAATGGGTTGCTAAATGTGGGGACAGAAAAGGGATACAGGTACAAAACAGGTCATGCTACTAGTAGGGGGCCCAGTTTAGAGCTTGCTCAGCAACAGGCTGGAGCAGTAGCAGGTAGGATCGGATCAGAACAGACTGAATAGACACTTGAACTTTTTCTACCCGCTTTGATGTTTCTCCGTGAAGCACTTTGACAGCCTCATGTGAAAAGCTATAAATGCAAATCGTATAATATGGCAAGAAAGGAAGGTAGGACAAATTTTATCCATAAAATAATGAATATGGATAACTCCACTGAGCCTAAGGTCTTTTACAGTGAGGTCCAAAGTGCCAGATCCAGTTACTCTTCATATCAGTTATGCATTGATCATATCAAAAATAATAAATACAAATCACACTAAAACTAAACATAACACTAACACAGACAACTACAAGTACATATATCTTCACACTAACTTAACAGACAATACAATACAATCAATACACACAAAGTAAATCCAAAGTGCAGTTTTTCAGGATTTCATTTTCCATACTTTCTTCTAAACTAAATCCCCTACAATATTTATATGCTCAATGAGCCAATCCTTTATTGAATTTAACTGGAATTCTCTGTTCACGGGTCTTAACTTCCCAAGTAGGTTATTCCATAAAAGGGGTCAAATACTTGTAAAGTGATTACTTCCCCAAACCGTTCTCTGTTTTAGTACCTTACATTCCAAACTATTTGCAGAACGCAGTCCTCTTATAGGATTCTTTAGTTCAATACACTCAACAATATACCCTGGAACTTTCCCGGATATACACTTCATCATAAATGTAATTGTACTTAGGACTCTCCTTTGAGATAAAGTATACCAGCCCAAGTCCCTATACATTTCTAATCTATGTGTCATCTTTGGCACACCTAATATAAATCTTGCCAGTTTGTTATACATAACATCAAGCTTATACAGTTGCTCTTTTGATGCACCCATATAAACCCAATTCCCATATTCTAACATGGGTAATACCACCACAG
Organism: Neoceratodus forsteri; assembly: GCA_016271365.2. Classification (NCBI taxonomy): domain Eukaryota; kingdom Metazoa; phylum Chordata; order Ceratodontiformes; family Ceratodontidae; genus Neoceratodus; species Neoceratodus forsteri. Next base: position 947,232,040 of record CM057451.1, on the reverse strand, counting down.
TAACTACACTTTTTCTGACTTCCCGAGACATGCTGTTTCTAATTCTATACAGGGATCCTAAGCACTTTCCTACTTTTGTCAAAATATTCTCAATATGACTATCCCATTTAAGTTTTTTATCCAAGTAAACACCCAAATATCTATATTTATCAACTTGCTGCAAAATACCCCAGTGTAAGTTTTAATTTGCAATCCATCTTGTATCGAATTAACCCTCACTCCCCTGTGGAATACCATTACCTGGGATTTTTTTCCATTCAGAACTAATTTAGATCAACAAAAATCCTGTAAATAGGCCGCCCAGTGGCGCTGACGGCTGAGGCGCTGGACGCCACACCTCGCACCATGCCGGCGACCCGGGTTCGGGAGCGGACTCTGGTCATCGGTGGGTTGGCCTGAGGGAGATAGGCTGGAGCGTCCAAAGACAGCTCGCCTTCTCCAGGGAGGGATTCAGCCGATGCCCGACACTTGCATGACCCCGAGCGGAGGCTCGAGGAACTGCAAACTCCATTTGAGGATGGGCGGCTATTGGGCAGCATGGGCGATGGCGTGCATCATGGCGTCCAGGAGGGTAACTTGCTGCTCGGGAGAGAAGCAACGAGAAACAAGCCTGCCTCAGCCGAAAGATGGGAGGACCATGGCCGTGACCACGATTTGCCTGTGCCGCCCAGCAGACCTCAGACCGACAATTGCAGATTCTGAGGTCTGAGCCCCCACCTGCCTCCCACTGGGGCGGGTAATCCGCAGCTCCATGGGGCCTAGGGGTCTGCTTGGGTAGGGTTCCGGGCAGTGGGATGTCCAATTGTCCCCCCTGAAGGGTCGGAGGTGGCAGGCTGGGGAGGAGGAATAGATAGAATAAAAAAAAAAATAAATCCTGTAAATAATCAAAAGCCTGCTGTAATACCAACTAAGTACCACTGATAAATCAGCCACATAAATAATTGTGTCATCAGCATAAAGATGTAGCACCCCCTGCTGTGCAAACTTTAAATCATCCATGTAAAGATTATACAGTATGGGACCTAATATGGATCCCTGTGGCACACCGAGGCGGTCCTCAAACCCAAAGACCACTCCTTGATGGTTACTTGTTGCTGTCTTGAATCCAGGTAATTTCTAAACCAATTCACCACAACACAGACATACCATAGGTTTTCAATCTGGACAGGAGGATGCCATGGTCCAAGGAGTCAAAAGCCTTTGAAAGATCAACAAAATGGCCCCCACTGGCATCCCCTGTCCAGACCCTCCACAATGTCTCCTGTAACCTTCACAGTAGAGCCGTGGTAGTTCCATGATTATAATAAACCTCTCTAGTGCATGTTCCTCTAGATTTATATGCATTTTAAAGGCACATGCATGCAACAGGGCACAAATAAATGTTTAAAGGCAGGCATTTATGAACAATGTCCCTCATTATTTTAAAAGCTCTTTTAAATGAGGCATTCAGTTTACCTGCAGCTGGAAGTCTTTTTTCCCCTTATTTTATATTTTATGCTCCCTAGCAGATGCTTCACTCCTCTGCCAGCCCCACCAACCCCATAAGATTACCCCTCATAGCCGAGCCATCTCATGGGACAGTAATGCCCAGTGTACCCCCACAGTGGTGATGGACAGGGTCGGTAGCCAAACCAGTAGGTCCTGAGGTTTGGGAGGATTTTCACTCAGTGTACTGCTTCCCCCACAAGGGATATGGCATGCCAAGACACTGACCTGGCACCCACAGGATGACACTGATGTCTACTTGCGCCCCCCACCCGTAACTTGGCAGGCCCTGCTAGCCTTCCCAGTACTCCACTAGGGCCAGCCATGCACTGAGCAGTACAACCCCCAGGGACAGCAGTCCTTGGACACTATCCTCCTCCCCGTGGCCGGCCTCCCTTCCAAAGCCCACTTATGAACTCAGTTTGCCGGCATCACAAGTGGTTGCACAAATCGCTATGCTGGGGAAGGTGCTCACCCCAAATTCTCATCCGAGTAGTGTTTTCTGGACTGAAGAAGGCTGCTAATAGTGTAATTTAAGGTTCTCTGTAGATCAATTGTGAGCACCCCCTTCAAAATTCACATAGTATGACATTCCTGCATGCATAACATCACAAGGTTCAATGAAACTGTGGCACTGTAGAATAAATATAGGAATGATTATCTGACCTGTCCATGCACCAGCTGGGAGAAGAGGACTAAGCATTCCATCAGGTGCTCTCCTCCAGAGAGCAAGGAGGGAGAAGGTTTGCACTTCCTTGGTACATTACCACCGCCACCTGGGTGACCACAGGTGGTGCAAGTCAGGAAGCCTGCAACTGCACTGGGAGGGGGCGGGCGTGTGTATTGATGCATCTGACTCGCTGGCAGCTGTGGAAATTAGCGCACACTCAGAAGGGAGCCTAATGTGGGAAAAATAGGAGTTGTGAGGCAGACAAAGTCCTGCCTGCCTGTCACATGACCATTTCAGGCTATCGTCTTTGCAGGGAGCTTTCCAGGAGTGTTTCCACTGCACCAACCAGACAGAGGGGCTTTCATTGCCATGGAGCTGTAGGCAGGACCCCACCTTGGGGGGCACTCCACAGCAGGGATAGCGGTAAGGATGTGCTCTGAGCACGGCCAGTGATTACAGGAGCACATTTTCTTTGTAGAAAATTTGGTTCGTTGTGTCCCTTATCTTTCAGGAGCACAGTAAGAGGCAGGAGTTCCAGGCAGTGTGAAGGTGACGGGAGTCTCCAAAGGGGTCATTAAGATGCAGATCAGGCTTTTGCTATTAATCTGGCAGAGTTAAAGCTAGATCAGCAAGCTACTGGGTGAGCAGGAAGCCATTAAATTAGGTGGTGGGCCAGCAAGTTATTGTGCGCTCCAGTATGCCAGCAAGGAACAAGCATGCTGGCAGCCAACACAGGCTACTATGTACATGGGCAGGCAGAGTATAAGTATGAGAACAACTGGTGGACAAATGCCCATGTAGGCTGGCAGACAGGGGATGAGCGGGTGTGGCTTCAAGGGCTTTTTTAGTTTTTTTATTTATATTTTGTACCCAATTTGTTTGCTGGGTTCCGTCCCATCCCCACGTCCCGTGTGGAATCATACGCGCACTGTGGTACCGAGGTGCCCACCTTCTATGTGTTGCCCGCCCACACTGCCCTCGGACCTCCACCCGGGGGCAGTGGAACTATGGTGGCCAACAGGGATCCTCCCCGGGAGGGGAGAGCAGTCTTTCGGGTGCTCGATTCTACTCCATCCCTCCCTTCCCCTGGCCAGTTCACACTGACCTTGGCTCATTAATGAACCTGGGTCACCGGCGTGACGGGAGGCAAGACATCCAGTGCCTCAGCCCTCAGCACCACCGGGCTGGCCATTTCAAGGGTTTTTATTGACTGGCTGGAACAAGTGTGTAGACATGTGGCACCACAGCAGGCAGAGAACTAGTGTATGTACAGGGAGGTGGAAGCAAGTGTTTCTTGGTGGGAGGATGGCAAAGAGGGAATGACAGTATCGAGCATGGGCCAGCAGTTAAATGAAAATAAGTTGACTGAGCAAAAAGGAATATATGTTTTACTGTCAGTAGTCAGAAGAGACCTGCATGCATAGAGGGAATTCCTGTTGAATAATATATAAAAAGGTAGGTAGGAGCACAGCCAAGATCTGAAGGAGCACAAATTTTAGGGTACAATTTTGATTTAACATGCTCCTTTGATTTGGAGGAGCACACTGGGATAAATTAACTACCTCTGCTCCACAGGAGGACCGTTGTGTGTCACAGACACCCTGAAGACCGCTGAAGTGCCTGGGGGGAAAACGGAAACAGCTTTGAGGTCAGGTAGATGGGGGTGCTGGAAAGAAATCTGAGCAGACTCCCTGGGTTAGCTAAGGTTAAAGAAATAAATTAGGGCAGATTCAGTAACTGATATCTCCAGACTGCTGAAAGCTACAATAAGCCCTATACCCCCTTTAAAAGAGCTTTTTATGATCTTTCAAACTATAAAGGACGCAGTTCATAAATGTTTCACACTTTAATAATATTCCCAGCTCTTGCTAACTAATCATGTCTTCAAGTTTTGATCCTGGGAGGTTACTGAACCTAAATTAAACAGCTTAGGGTTGGCACTGCTGAAAGCACTACGCTTTGTGTCCTGATGAGAACACTATTCCAGGTGCAGCACTAAGATAATACCTATAAATGGCTGTTCTAGTTTCACTGCTGTTATTGTCAATGTTTGCTATGCTGTACTGTACTATGTTCCCCTGTAATAACCTTTGGATACCAGTAATTGTTTAAGTTTCACTGCTGTAACTGTCACTGATTGTATGCTTACATGTCTTTATTTAGTTTTTGTTTACGGGTAAATGTATGAGACATATCCTGCCTATTTTCAGGCCCGACCCGGGGGAGGGGGATACAGATGAATGCTAACTGACCTTGAACCAGATTAAGCTGTTGGTGGTATTTTTAGTGAATGAGAGAAATTTGGCCAGGACACCAGGGAAATTCCCCCACTCTTTACGATAAGTGCCATGGGATCTTTTAACATCCACTTGAACTACCACCAATCCTAGTAGATGAGACCTCTGTTTAATGTCTCATCCGAAAGACGGCACCTCAGAAGTGCAGCACCACTCTCATGCTGCACTACAGTGTCAGTACTGGGATATTAACCAAGTGCCAGACATGGGAAGTGAACCCACAGCCCTCTAATCTCCCAGCCTCAGAGGCGAGTGTGCTACCTACTGAGCCACTGACACTATACTCCTATTTGTCTGTATTCCCCATCTGTACCCCCCCCCCCCAAACACGTTCCGTGAGATGAGCAACTTGTTCAGCGTACTTTTCCTGGTGAAACGTTTCAATAAATAAATAAAATATTCTATCTTATGGAAGCAAAATCTTGTACAGCCATTTGTGGAATCCAGCCATATGACTATGCAATTACACCCTAACTGCACAGGTACGTTAAAATGCTTTTTCTTTCATCTTTTAAAAACACTAATGAAACCAAGTTATAAGCAAGACAACACACACCAGAGTGTGTAGTTATGCTCTATAACAGAAAGACTCTCTTAGCCAACTGGAACACAGAGATACTATATGGACATGCACTCAGAGAGTAGACTCCAATAACCATACAGTAACTTGTTTCTAGCATTCGGTTTTGCCTTATACCTCACAATCCAGCCAGGGCATGTGGTTTTCATGGCATAATCACACACCCTGCGGTGGTACCACTTACAAACAATATTTGCAAGTGTCTACTCCATGAACGGTACTACTCAAACTACCCAGCTGCGGATGATGTTGGAAGAGTGAAGTTTGTGACAGCATTCCAGCTCATTCTGAATGTTCTTTGGCAAGGCTTGCCGACACAAGTACCTTGGCTCTATGTTTCTTGTTATTAAAGGCATCGTAGCATGGGTTCAAGCGATGGTTCACCAAAGAAAACGTCTGAAAAATGAAGAAAAAGTTAATATTTATAAATGGTGTGAAAGCCATGGATAACAGCTTTAAACTAGTTCTGTATGGCACTGGTGAAAAATGTGTGGATCTTTTTTTCTATTTCAACATACAGCAAGTTGGCCTATTTGCAAGTTCTGAACATGGTTTCATGACAACCAGTGTCCACCTAATGATCATTTCATAGCAGCTCCTGACTACAGTGATGTTCCTCCTCCCAGTGTTTTGAGAATCACCACCACCACCACCTCTCCTCCCAGTGTTTTGAGAATCCCCACCACCACCTCTCCTCCCAGTGTTTTGAGAATCCCACCACCACCTCTCCTCCCAGTGTTTTGAGAATCCCACCACCACCACCTCTCCTCCCAGTGTTTTGAGAATCCCCACCACCACCTCTCCTCCCAGTGTTTTGAGAATCCCCCACCACCACCTCTCCTCCCAGAGTTTTCGGAATCCCCCATCACCACTCCTCAAAGACCATGGGTGATATTCCAAGCCACCAAACTAAATTTTAGGTCCAGTAACTCAGTGTTCCCACTGAGTTTTCGGCAGTGAGTGTACACCAAAACCACAACAAAACATTTAAAGAGACATTGTCAACTCTTTATCAAGTGTGATACACAGAGGATTTTCTGCCTTTGTTATAAAATTACAAAAAAAAAAAAAAAACGTTTTAATGAAGTGATTCCTGTGGTCTTGGTCTTATTTTATATTGTTGTAATTAAGTTTAGAATTTGTTTACCTACTGTTTACTTCTTTCAAATCTACCCAAGTCACGGAGACCACTCTTGGTCCTGCTGCAGCAGAGGAAGCCAGAGAAGAGACATGAGGACGCTTTTTCGTGCACATTCACATAGAAGCGTTCATGGACACATCTTCAGTGATGTGCACAGACTCGCAAGCCGCTGTAGTAGTCTGCATCATAGCAGCCAGAGCATACAAAAAATAAACAGAATGTCGTCTTCTGAGGTACACTGTGGTACATCTTTGTATAATTTCCTTTGTTGTTCATTATAGTATAATCAAAAGGTTGTATTCTGCGAGTATTTACTAGCTTGTTTCCAGCAATCATCATATTTTAGCTGTCAAGATGATAGCGAGAGAATTTCTATACCCTTGTTACTGGTTTCGGTGCAGTCTGGCAGTGTCTATCGGAGAACTGCAGTAACGTATTTTTTTTTTTTTAAACAGATTTTGAAATCCTGTATTGTCAAATCCCATGGAATGTGGCTACTAATTGTTAACTTGGGGGGGTGGGGAATGTCCAGGACTGTGATTCCTCCCCACCCCACAAAAAAACACTGCAATCTTAGCAGCCATTTCATACAAGTGGGGTACAAGTGTTAAGGTGAACTAACAGATGCTATACTCCAGGTAGTGGGGATTGTGACGTGGACAGCCAGTTCTGAGTGCTGCATCTCTTTTTTTTTTATATATATATATATATATATATATATAAAACGTAATACTGACTGTCTACTGAGAAATCTGGTGCTCTAGGAGTGATCTCACCCCCCCGGTTTCAGCAGAAAGATGAAAGCCATGAGAAAATGCTAAAACAGCATGTGAGATCACACACCCTGGTTTTAGATACAAGATGTTACGTGGAAGGCCTGAAGCTAATTACAGGGTGGAAGAAGCTTGAGTTGAGCATATCCATTTTATGACGCTGGAGGAAAACCCAGCTTATTACACAGGAGTGAGAAATCATAAAGATGCTTTCATGTCCTGGAAGGGGGAAGCTTATTATGAGATCAAATAAATGTCATTTGAAGAAATTCAGTCATGTTGAGGATTGCCGAATTTAATTCTTGAAAAAGACACCCTGTTTTATTAAATAGATTGTTTTTATACATATTGCTTAAGGAATATTCTGTTTTACTTCAGACACTTTTATCTAGACTCTGACAAAAGCATCTGTGAGCACTTTTAAGCAGGTACTTAGAGACTAAGTTCTGTAGTAAGAATTGCACTGTTTAAACCTTGTTCTTTTGTAAGATTTGTATGTCTTATGATATAACAGTTCTGTATTTTGTGTTTGACATTTTTATCTATTTTTAGTAAAAACTCTTTTTAGAGCTTACTTGGTCTGCCTTTATTTTTCCTTCACTTGTAAGAAGAGCATATATGGTTATAGCAGACACGAAGCATAAGCTTGAATGGTGGTACCAAACTGGAAAGAGAAGTGTTTTAAATCAGAGGTCTTTATTGAAGTTTTTAAGGGTTCACCTCTGTATACCTGGCTAGGTGCCCATAGGCAAGGATATCTGGCCCCCCGAAGACAGATATATCTGAGCCTGCGTATTAGGTACGCTAGCAAGAGGTTCACAGTTTGAATCCCTCCAAGACTTGAGACCAAAGGTTGATCTGAACTCACAAAACAGACAAGAGGGTTACCTTGTTCTGTTAAACTGTTCACAAGACTGCGTTCGGAGGTTGGCACTTTGGGAGTAGAGGGCCTGACCTGCTGAGTGGGTTTGTGACAGGGACTACCGATTTGGGTGCACTGTGTGACATACACCCATTCCTTGAATGCATCTGCTCAGCTGTTTGGCACAGATCTTCAAGTCTTATCCTCTCCCCTTCACCATATATATTACCAACATGCTTGTAGGATTTGTTGTTGCAGCTGTATGCAGTAATCACCATGTACTGGGTCTGTGAAACCCAGACATAAATTGCGCCCCAACTCGGCCTCTTACAGTAGCTTATACACTAACCGACCATGATGTCTTTATGCATACCTGAATGCCTCTGTCACAGAAGTATAAAGAAAAAAACGAGCTGGGACTCGGTGCCACTGGAAGCAAGCTGAATGTGACAAAACCAAAAGAACGAGGAACTGTCATGGACAGTAAGTGGACATAAATGACACAAAAATACATGACAAACATTCAACTTCCGTGTCACTGCACATACCGTCACTCAACATTTCTTTCCTGACTAAGCAAATATGTGAAACCATAAGTGAACTTTATGAGAACGGACACCAAAATAAAATGCTAGGCATGTATCTTTAGCGTAATTTATGGCAGTTTGTTATCTGACCGTGAGTGTTTGCTTTTTTTAAGTTTCGTCACAGAAACAAACTGGGAGCCATTTCCATTAAGCAGCCACTAGCTTTTGCAAGACAGTCTATAACGCAATATCAGCAACAAGTGAGAAGCAGCCTTGCAGCATTACACTCATGTTCCCCCACCACCACAAAATAAATCCCTTTTTTTAAAAAAAGAATTTCATTTAACTTACCATCTCCTGGTGGCCATTCTGTGTCAGGTTAGCAATTAACAGTACAGACTTCATACAAAGCTGTTGGAAGTAATGAGTTAACTCTGACGAGGTCTAACAGCATCTCATACAAAACATTTGTTTTTGATTATGAGACTGTGATAAAATGATCCCCATAATGAGAGAGTGAGGGCACAAGTGCTTCTGCACCTTAGTAGTAGGGTTTATTTATTTCGGGCACCCTTCCCCGTGGGTTCAGGGTGCCCTTACAACAAAATATACAAATGCTGCAATAAGGGACAGTCAACACACAATGCATACAAATTTACACAAACCCATTAAAAGTCTAAAAACAGATTCCCAAGCTGTCTGATGATCCCAAAAGAAATTCCTCAGGTCCCAAAGACCTGCTCAAACAGGAAGGTCTTAAGGTGTTTTTTAAAGAATTTCTGGATGGCGCCTCCCAGAGATACCCCGGCAGTGAATTCCAGAGGACCGGGGCTGTCACTTCAAACGCCCAGTCCCCAGAAGCTTTCAACCTAGTACTGAGGACCTACAGAAGGGCCTCTCCAGCCGATCTGAGAGAGTGAGACAGGCTGTAGGGATGCAGTAGCTCCTTCAGGTAGCCTCGACCCAGCACATGTAGGACCTTGTAGGTCAAAATATACAGGTTATTCACCTGTAACAGGAGTTCTAGGAATCGTATATGTTGTTCATCCACACTTATTGGCAGGTTCCTTGCCGCTTTAAATCTTGCTGGAAGGTCTTCAAGCTGGCTCCTCCCACCCACCCGGGTGGTAAAACTCTCGGCTCCGCCCCATGATGCCAGATCTAGCCCGCTGGAAGCCAGGTTGTGCGTCAAAGCCGGGGAGGTCGGGTGGGTAATGTGGATGAACATATACCATTCCTAGAACTCCTATTACAGGTGAGTAACCTGTATTTCTAGGCACATGGATATGTTGTTCAATCCACACTTATTGGCAGACTCCTAGCAGTTCTCCGGGAGGAGGGAGGCAAGGCGTACACCCCCGATACTTACTTGGGAAAAAGAGACTGGAGAACCGAGGCCCCAAAACCAGCATCCCGGCGTGACTCAAGATCGATGTGGTAGTGGGTAATAAAGGTATGTGCCGACTTCCAGGTAGCAGCACTGCAGATATCCTGGATTGGGACATCCCTGAAAGCAGCTACCAATGCAGCGGTATGGCGGGTAGAATGAGCTCTTATCCCTCTGGGAGGCTCCATGCCCGCCAACCTATAGCAGAGCTCTATACAGGAGGTGACCCATCTGCTTATCGTCCGCTTGGCTGCAGGTCTGCCAGGTGCGGCTTCAGCGTAGGTGACAAACAGCTGGCGAACCTCTCCCCGAACTTCAGCCGTCCGCTCCTTGTAATAAGCGAGTGCTCGTCTAGGGTCCAAAGTATGGAGCCTATATTCGGCCTCCGAGGTGTGACTAGGGTAGAACACCGGCAGAGTCAACACCTGGTTAAGGTGAAACTCCGACACCACCTTCGGAAGGAATTCGGTGGGGGCGCAGGACAACCTTGTCCCTGTGGAAGACCAGATAAGGAGACTCTGGAAAGCGCCTGGAGTTCTCCCATCCTTCTGGCTGACGTGATAGCCACCAAGAAGGCGGTCTTCCACGACAGGTGTGAAATATCGCACCTGTGCATCAGTTTGAATGGCTTGCCCATGAGCTTGGCCAATACCAGCAGTAGATCCCACGGAAGTGGAGGTTCTCGCACCGGAGGGGAAATGTGGTCTAGACCTTTGAAAAAGCACCCGACCACCTTCTCCTGCGCCACCGACTGCTTCCCGGCCCGCGCCCGGTAAGCAGAGATGGCTGCCAGGTGAACCATAAGGGTCGTCGACCGAAGCCCTTGCTGAGAAAGGGACCATAGGTAGTCCAGAATGCTTGCCAAGGGACAGGCGGAAGGGTCCAAGCCCTTGCCCCGACACCAAATGGAGAATCTCTTCCATTTGAAGGCGTAGCATTTCCTGGTCGACTCCTTACGGGACGCCTCAACGACGTTGAGGACCTCGTCGGAAAGACCCAAGGCCTGGAACTCTAGCCGCTCAGGAACCAGGCCGTCAGGTGCAGGGATTGAAGGTCCGGATGGAATACCTTCCCCTGGTTGACTGAGATCAGGTTTGGGCGGGCTGGAAGCTGCCTTGGGAGCCTGGAGCTGAGGCTGAGGAGATCTGGATACCAGAACTGGCGGGGCCAGTCTGGGGCTACCAGAATCACCTGCGCCTTGTCCCTCCTCGTCTTGAGAAGCACCTTGTGGATCAAGGGAAATGGGGAAAGGCGTAGAAGAGGCCCGGGGTCCACGGCCTCGAGAAGGCATCCCCCTGCAGCGAGCCCTGCTGAGGGGGGCGGGCATGGAACAGACTCAGCTTCGCATTCTCCCTGGGGGCAAACAGGTCCATCTGAGGCGTGCCCCAGTGGGAGAACAGGTCTTGTACTACCTCCGGCAGGAGAGAACACTCGTGAGACGCAGCCCCTATCCGGCTTAGGGCATCGGCCAGGGTGTTGGAGGCTCCTGCCACGTGAATGGCTAGGAGATCCGCCTCCAGGTTGCGCACGAGGGACCATATGCAGAGAGCTTCCTTGCATCACAGCATGGAGCTCGTCCCACCCTGGCGGTTCAGATAGTACGTGGCCGTGGTATTGTCCGTCTGGACCTGAACCACTTGACCCCGTAGAAACAGAGTGAAGGCGGTGAGAGCTAGACAGACCGCTCGGAGCTCCAGCAGGTTGATATGGCATCGGGACACCTAAGGGGACCAGAGGCCGTGCACTCGGTGTTCCCCCAGATGGGCACCCCAACCCATCTGAGATGCATCGGTCGATAGAGAGACCGTCGGCTCGGGGCGGACGAACGGGATGCCCTCCTGCAGATGTGCCAGAACGATCCACCACTGGAGAGCGTTCCACATCTCCTGGGTCACTGTCACGGGCTGGTCCAACGGATCGCAGCGTTGTGACCACTGGCTGGCCAGTCCCCATTGAAGGGGACGCATGTACCAACGGGCCCAACGGACCATGCTGGTGCAGGCCGCCATGAGGCCCAGGAGGCGCAGGAAGTCCCGGGCAGGGCGCAATTGCCCAACCAGAAATGACTGGGCAAAGGAGGAAAGAACCTCGGCCCTGTCCACCGGGAGCCGTACTATGGCTCGAAGAGAGTCGAGCTCTGCCCCGATGAATTGTATCACCTGCTTTGGCACGAGTTCCGACTTGGCCTCGTTGATGAGGAGGCCAACCTGAGAGCAAACCTGGAGGGTCAGATCTCTGGACCGCTCCGCCTCCGCTCTGGAGGGCTGCAATCAGCCAGTCGTCCAGGTAGAGGGTACACCGTGCCCTTGAGCGCGCAGGAGAACGCTGTCACCACTGTCATGCATTTGGTGAAGACCCGGGAGCTAGGTAGAGGCCGAAGGGCATGGCCCGGAACTCGTAAAGGGATCCCTCCGCTCTGAAGCGGAGGAATCTCTGATGAGACGGACGGATTGGGACGTGAAAGAACGCATCCTGGAGATCCAGGGAACAGAACCACACGTCTCGTTCCAAGGATGGGATTATCTGAGCCAGACTGACCATCCTGAAGGTCCGAGACCTTAGGAACTTGCTCAGGTCGTGCAGGTCGAGAATGGGGCACCAGCCCCCCATCCGCTTTGGGACCAGGAAGTACCTGGACACAACCCGGGTCTGGAAGGATCCACCACCTTCCTGATCCTTCTTTTTGAGGAGCAGGGCAATATTGGCTCGGAGGCTGACAGCGAGGCCGTGGACCCGTGACCCCCGAGGCGGCGGCGAAAGGTGGAGCCTGCTCGAAACTCCAGAGCAGGCCTTTTCTACCACCTCCAACGCACAGCAGTCGTGGTGATAGCAGACCAGGTGGAAAAGAAGTGGCGGAGCCGTCCCCCCACCGGGGAACCTGGGGGTGACGAGGCTGGGGGCGGCACCCCTCAACCCGTCACTGGGCAGGCTTGGAGGAAGAACCGGCCGAGGGACCTCCTGGGCCTTTACCTCCTTGCTTCCTGTTGGAGGAAGCCGCTGGCTTGGGTTTGGGACGCCAAGTGCGAGCCTGCTGGCCCTGTTGCTGGTGCTGCTGGGCCGGTCGAGATGCAGGGGCCGAAGGACGAAAGGACTTCTGCTGCTGACAGCGGCCTTTGTCCCTCTGGGCGGAGGTGACAGAGTCCAGGGTGGCATTGGACTTCTCGATCCTCTGGAGGTGTCCCTCCACTCCAGGGCCGAAGAGGTCAGTCCCCAAGAAGGGGACATCCGCCAACTTGTGCTGGGTATCCGCCGTGAAGGTGGATATCCTCTGCCACCCTGTGGCGCATGGCCACCGCTGGCCGCTACTGACCTGGCACAGGAATCACCTATGTCCAGAGCAGTCTGAAGCTGCTGCTCGCCACCGCCTATCCTGGTCCGCACCTGGCGGACCATGGTCTGCAGGTCAGTCGGAGATGAGGGACAACCTCATCCAGGAGCCCAGGAGGCGTGGGAGAAGTGTGCCATCAGCACGGCCGAGCTGGCCTGTCGGAGGCGGAGGCATAGCGTACACTTGCCCCGGCAAAGTCCAGCTTTTGGAATCTCTGTCGGGGCTTATCCCATCCCGGCGTTACCGGGAAGCGCTGTCGGTGACTAACCCCTGGCAGAGGGATGCTCCAGAAACCAGGCAAGAGCCGGTAGGGACCGCATACTTCCTGGCCATCCTGGCAGAGGGCGCAGGACAGGAAGCAGGCCACAGCCAAAGCTCCAAGGCTGGGCCGACAATGGCCTCAGCCACCAGAAAGGCCTCCGTGGGGGAATCCCCTCGGTCCAGTATCTCCGTCAGGGGATACTTGGCCCATTTGGACACAGGCTCGAGCTGCATCCCGGTGGACTCCGAGATGAGTCGAAGCAGACCCAAGAAGGACGATGGGCTATCGTCCAATGACTGGCCCCCGGAGGACTCCAGGTCGACCTGCCTGGAGAACAGGGAGGAGTCGTCGTCAGTTCGAAGAGTCTGCGAACAGCTGCCTCGGCCCAGAGTCATCCTCCACCTGCCGAGGGCGGTTGGGAGTGAGGTGACAGACAACCTGTGGGGTGAGGCCGTGACCCGACCGAGAATCTTGGTCGGTGCCCAGACCGGTTGTGGAGGCGGAGGTTCCACCACAATCGGTGAAACAGCTGGTTTGGCGAGCAGCGGCCCTAGGCGGGCAGCTCAGCTGGGGCGGTGGTTGCTTGGTCATTCAAGCGACAACCACTTGATGCTTGAAGTGAACCCAGAAGCCCGGACAACAGCAACTGCTGCCATATAAGCTCCTCGTAGTGCGGCGTAATTCCTAAGCCTCCCATCCGAGGAAGAGGACAAGGAGGAGCAGTGTCGCTCACTTACTGTATCGAGACCGGCCGATGTCGGGAGGAACGGCTAGACCAAGAAGAGGTTCGAGACCGAGACCCTCAGGGGGACCGAGGGTGGGTATGGGAAGGGGCAGGGACACCCGCTCTTCCCTCGGCTCGGGCACTTTAACCGGGGACTGCGGCCCGGAAGGCACAGGCAGATCCTCGGTATCCACCGGGGGAACCGGTGAAGGAGGGTTGTCGGCTTCTCCAGTCGACAGCCTGTCTAACGGATCGAGAAAAATCTCGACTTCGTCGCAGGAGTCTTGGCAGGCTGGCCTGACAGGGGCACCGTGAAGCTGGCGGCCTCAGCCAGCCAACCTCGACAGTGAGGCGGTCGGCTGTCGAGAGGGACCTCTCCTGCTCTCACGAATGCAGACGGTGGACTTACCTTCACTCCTCCTCCTTGGGCCGAGAAGAATGTCCCGATGGCCCTCTCCTTCATGGAAGGGACTGGCAAAGCTCCTTGAGCGAGCGAATCGAGGAACTCTGGGAGGCCCAGGATAAATGCGAGGAGGAGGAAGATGCAGCCTGGGCAGCCTCCTCCTCGAGAGTCGATCATCTGCTCGAGCTGCTCAGCCGAGCCAGCCGCCGCTGACACATGTGAGCCTCTTTTGATTTTACTGGCGGAAATGTTTCTCGGCGCCCGAGCTTCAATCGGGCAGCGCGATCGTCCAGGACATTGGCTGAGAAAGAGCGGCACAACTCACAGGCCTGCAGGTCGTGATCTGAGCCTAGGCAGTAGGCGCGCGTGGAGTGCGGATCTGTCCTGGACATTTTCTGCCCATAAGGCACCTCAAAAGCCGGGAACAGATTTGTCCTGCCAGACGCGAGGAAGATGAAGACAGTTTAGAAAACTTCAAAACCAATTTCGGACGAACCGAAGAGTTAGGATCCAGTCTAAACGCGAGCGCTAAGGGAGAAACCTGAGCTTCAAGCGGTGAGGAAGATCTGGCATCATGGGCGGAGCCGAGTTTTACCACCCAGGTGGGTGGGAGGAGCCAACGAAGACCTTTTGGCAAGATTTAAAGCGGCAAGGAACCTGCCAATAAGTGTGGATTGAACAACATATCCATGTCCTAGAAACCTACTTTAACGGGACTTCCGGTGATGTCACCACCAAAGATGGAGGGCTAGATCAGGAGCGCCATGATGCACCACTTCTTTTTAATCTCTCAGATCTTCATTTAGGCTTTTACTTTCAAAGTTTGCTACTTACTATCTGGGTTAAAGTTGCTCCTGCATGGGTAAAACGTGGAAGTCCAAAGTCCTCATTTCGGCTACCGCTCCGTCTCCACAAACGTCTGTGGACTTCAGCAGCGCTTCTATGGTGGTGAGCCAACCACCCAAATCAGAGGCAGGTGTCTATGGGCCGGAGTTACCTATGCCAAGGTCTTGGAAGAGCTAAGGGCCTTTTGGCAAGTAAGTAGGGGACAGCACAAGGAGCTTAAGGCAGCAATCTGAGCCCTCGATGCCAGAATGAAAGATCTGGAAGTGTAGCAATCTGCCACAGATACTTGTACAGACCGCTTAGAAAGGATTACTGTTAAGTTGCTGCAAGATTTTCAGAGGCTGGTGCAGAAGTGTGAGGACCTAGGGAATAGGTCCAGAAGGAATAATCTTCATTTATTTGGGCTTCCTGAGGGGGAAGAAGGCCTGGGGGGGGATCTCACAGCCTTTTTACAACAGTTGCTCACTAGCATTATGGATACAAGAGACCTCTGCCCTCTCCCAATAGAGAGAGCTCACAGATCTTTGGCGGCCCAAGCTGCTAACCCTTCTCACAGACCCCGTTCTGTTATATTCTGGCTTTGTAACTATAAAGTTAAACTGGAGTTACTATCTCGAGCTTGGTGGAAGGGGTCTCTTGTTTATAAAGGGGTCAAGCTTCATTTGGATCATGATTTTTCTCCAGATTTGGCAGCCCACAGACATGCATTCTCCCCCTTATTTCCAACTCTGCGGAATCAGAAATTAAAGTTTTCTACCCTGTAGCCCGCAATGCTCAGAGTCAACTTTCCAGATGGCCTTAAGATTTTCGATGATCTGGATTCAGTGAACCGTGAGTTTCTATCCCCGGAGGAGCAAATGTACTAGTCTGCCTCTCGGGAAAAGATGGAACTGCAGAAGGATACCAGGACTAAGGCCTCCCCCGCAGGGAAAAAAGCACAGACCAGAACAAGTTTTGGCGGAGGTTAAAGAATTGCTGCAGCAATTTAGATGGGATGAGAATAATGACTGACTGTATGGGACCTAGAAATAATTTTTCTGGACTGTGGATGTGGAGGAATTATACCTCACTTTTACCATATGGTATAGTAGAATGGGGCAGATCTGGTAGAGATTGAAGAATACTCCACCCTTTCACTTTGGACCCTAGCAGGATGCTGGTTTTATTTTTTCCTGGAATTTTTTTTTTTTTTTAATCATCTTTTTCAGGTCATCAAGGCGACTCCAGTGGCATCCTGACTGTAGCTCGGAGAAGTGAGAAGACATGGAGGAAGGATGGCCAGCTCTTCCACGATTTGCTGAAGTTTCTGAAGAAGGGACATTGGTTTAACAAACGGGGGAGACCAATTGCAAGCTCAGTGAACCTCTGTTCCTATTTTTGAAGTTTGGGCTGGGAATGGGATGCAGGGTTAACACTCTGAAAGTTTTTAGTCTCATGGGGGTTCTGGATGGAAGATATCAGTGGCGGTTTGGGTTCTTATGTTTTTTTTATCTGCATGATATTTTTGGGGAGGGGTCGCAGTAAGGGAAAGATGTACGAGCGGTCTAACTCCTTTTTCTTTTTATTGGGTTGCCGTTCTGAGGTGGTACTGGATGTAATTTAATATCTGATTCTGAGGCTGTATATGGGATGGTGAGACTATTGTTTGGAACCCTTGAAGGGTGGCTGATTCAATAAGAGGAATTTAGGATTCATAAAATCCTGTACCTGGTCTGTTTACTAATTTTTCTTTAATGATTTTGTAAGTGGACATGTTCATTTACTGGGTACTGGATTTGAGGGTTTGTTTCCTCTGGGGCTCCCTTTTCATTTTAAAAAGGGATCCTCCCTTCCTTAGACTACTGTGACAGTCTACAGTGCGGCACCTAAATCCATCTTATCTAAACTAGACCCCCTCTTCAACGCTTTCTGCCGCTTCACTCTTGATGCCCCCCAACCCCGTTCCCACCGTGACCTCTACCGCTCCCTCGCTTTCCCATCCCTCGAAAATCATCTACAACTGCACTGCTGCAAGTTTGGCTCAAAATTCTGGCTTGACGCCCTCCCCGCCTACCTCTCCTCCATACTGTTGTCCGCTCCCACCTCCCCTCAAGCCCTCTGGTCCCTTGACACCAGACTACTAAATATTCCCAGACGGAAGACCTCTGCTGGACAAACAGCCTTCTTGCACAGATTCCCAAAACTCTGGAATGCTCTCCCCCTCAAATTTGTCACTCTTCTTCTACCCATTCCCTATCAATTGCACTGGCAAACTACCTCACAGTAAACTGTGCCTGCACTCAATAAATTAATGTCCCCCTTCCCCAATTTCCACTGCCTGACCAGCGGCACCACCCTATCCTTGGAAGCTGGAATATTTTATATATCTATCTATAAAACATTGTACTTACTCACCTACTCTTGACTCTCTCTGTCCTGCCTAGATTTAGCCCCAAGTGTTAATCTACAGCACCAATCTGTACCCTATGTATGTATATACGTATGTCTGGAAATAAGTATGTATGTATGTCTGGAAGTTGTATGTATACCTCTGGTATATGCTTTTAACTGACTGTTACTAATGTTGTAGCCAAGTATTCTATTCTCTTCTGTATAACAGTTTAATTTGTTATTGTGATTACCTGTGTGTTATCCTCCTTATACCTTTCCCCAGGTTGCCGTGGGAGACTAGCATCGTTTTGCTCAGTGTGCCTTCCTGGTGAATCAATTCAATACATAAATAAATAAGGTCCTCAGATACTATTGACATATTAAACAGGGAACTGGCATTGTTTTTTTCTTTTTATCTTTAGTGCTAAATGGAATGGACAGAGGGGTTCAGCTGGAAGTTTCATCCATGGAAGGGGGTGTAAGTAGGGCCCTTCTACCGGAAGGTGGAAGGACCCTGATCACTGTTCACCCCCAATGGGGGAAGGCAAATTCCTCTTGGGGAACAGTTCTGGCTTCATTTTGGGGGTTTTTTGGATATTTTTAGCATATTGTCGGCAGCGGGGATTGTTGCAATTTTTGTACTTTCCTTATGGTGTTTCCTGGGGGTTTATTTCCACTTCTGTATGGTTAACCAAAGTTTCTGTGGGGGTGGGAGGGGCGACGTATTTTGGAGGGTTTTGCACTTTAGAGAGAGAGGATTGTTTAGGTAGTTGGCGATTCTATGTTCTTTCTTTAGATGATGACATTAAACTGTAGGTTTGCTTAATGTCAAGGGCCTAAATAATGTTGTAAAGTGTGCAAGGACACTCCAGGAGTTGCGCTGATTGAAATGTGATGTGGTGTTCCCCAGGAGACAAGGGTGTCCAGAGAGGAACACAATAAGTTACGCAGCTCTTGAGTAGGACAAGTGTTTTCTGCAGCCCATCCATCTGCTAAGAAGGCAGGAATGGTGGTGCTGCTTAGAAAGGGACTCCCATTTCAAGTTGAACAGGTTTACTCAGACCCAGAAGGTAGATATGTGGGGGTCTTGGGGGTTTATTTAGGGCAGCCCATACACAGTTTCTGTATATGCTCCAACTCCTCCCTCAGCAGATTTTTTCAGGCTTCATTTTTGGACTCGCTCTCACAGGGCGTTTTGGTCTGTGCTGGCGACTGGAATTGTGTAGAAAATATGGGATTAGATAGATATTCGGTGCCTATGTTGCGGGGGTTCCAGATTATTCGCTCCTTGGTTACAGGAGGAGGTTGGAAAGACCCTGGTGTCTATGTCACCCGAACTCTAAGGATTATACTTTTACTCCCCGGCTACTAATCTGTATGCCCGACTGGATTGTTTTCACACCCAGAGAAGCAGGCGCACTTATTTTTGGATTTTCGCATTTGTCCTATGATTCTTTCGGATCATGCTCTCTTATGGAGGAAGTTGGAATGGCCACTGGAGGGTTCAAGTGATAATGGCGAAAGCCTAAAGCGATCGCCGTTATCGTACATGATCGAAGTGCCTAAAACATTTTCGGCATCATGCTGGACAACGACACGCGGGACATATATTTTAATGCTGTCTGGGGGCTGTGCCTCCACCCCCAACGCAGTGCGATTTGGCCCTCGCGACCCCCTACTAAAGGATTCTCAACTCCAGGGGGTGCATGTCGGGGGCATGTAAAAATAAAGGTTTGGGCCGGGCGTAAAATCGCACCAGCTCCATTACCCAAACCCGGTACCACACCCACTAACCCCAAGCCAACCCCGACACAGCTGGAAATCAAATGCAGCGCAGCCCTACAGCTCTTCCCCCTCCAGCCAACACTCGCCATGCTTCGCCCCCCTCGCATACATATAAGACATTCTGTCACTCATTTAGCCCCCACCCCCATCCGTTAGCCCTACCCTCCCATCGCCGTGAGGGATTTCGCCGGGAAGGAGTCGCCGTTACAGACGGCGCCCTTCCCCATGCGCCCACCTCATGAGATACCCTGCTGGAGAATTCAGAGAAATTAGGCGTTTAAATGCAGGGCTGCTTAAGGATCAGGCTCAAGTGGCGAAGATTAGGGAAATTATTAGTTCCTGCAGGGCTGAAAATGCAAATTGAGGAACCCTCTCAAATTTGTATGGGACAGGCTAAAAGCTGTGGTTAGAGGCCATTTAATATCCTATGCTTCTTTTAAGAATAGAAAGCATAAAAAAAATACATGGTAATCTGGAATCCAAATTATCCAGGTTGGAAGCTATCCATAAGCGGACAAGAGATCAGTCTATTTTACACCAAATTAGGCAGGTCAGAGAGGATTTAAATAGGTTAGCGACCCTTCTGGTCAAAAATTCACTGTTTTCTTCACCAGAAATATATTACGGGGGCTAGGGCAAGAGTTGTTAGCAATGTGTCTCATGGCTGGCTGGCGAATAGTGCGTACCCTTTTCATTAAGGACTCACCAGATCCTGTCAGTCATGCAGAGCCGAAGCAAATCGTGAAGGAGTTTCAGGAATACTATCAGCAATTATACTCTCAGGAGCAGAGGCAGGGGCATGAGGAATAGGAGACTAGTTCTTTAGTGGAGCTAGGGTTACCTACCTCTCTTCTGAAGTACAAAAGCTCCTTGGAATCCCTTTTACAGTGTCTGAAAATTCTAGCTTCCAATAAATCCTTACAAACAGGGAAATCTCTGGGGCCAGATGGTTTCATCCCGGAGTTTTACGAAATGTTTGCTGAGGATTTGGCGCCGTTGCTGACCAATCTTTGTAATATGGCGCATTTGCCAAGTTCTTGGGATGAAGCGGTTATCACAATTTTACCTAAACCTGGGAAGGACCCGACTAAATGTGGCAGTTACTGTCCTATATCTCTTCTCAATTATGATTTTAAACTATTTACTAAAACGATCAGTATGCAGCTCCAGGATGTTATCCCCACTTTAAAACAAAGTATCAGACGGGCTTTATTCGGGGGGAGACATCTCCAGGATAACATTAGGAAGTTGCTTAATATAATATCAGAATACTATTCTTGGCAGAGAGGTAAGACAGGAGCTGTTAACATCGATCAACACTGCGTTCGATCGTTTAGACTGTGCCTTTTTACAAGGCACCCTAGGTTGCTTTGGATTCAGCACTAAGTTTCAGAAGTGCACTCCCAATTTCATTCTTTTTTCACAAATTTCAAACCTTCTCCAATGTAGAATGCATATGCTTAGTCTTTGTATCACCATTTTGTTTGCCCTACAAACCACAGATTTCCTGGGACAAATCTTTGTGTCCCACTCTACCAACTCCTGCATCCACAAATAACTACCTATTGAATATGCTTGTGCTTAAAACTACAGCGGCTGAACCCTTAGCAACAAAGCTACAGGATTTCTAATCAGATACTTTTACTGCAAAGCAGACGCTTGCTGGACGAATATCTTGCATGTTTACATTCTGCCGCTGCTTGGCTCATTACCCTATCCTTAATCCTATCAGGCAATATTGAGACCAAACCAGGCCCTGGGAGTCAAACCTCTGCCCCTTATTAACCCATATGCTACCACAGTCCCAGGGTCTAAGCACAGCTCACCTCAATATCAGGAGTCTTACTGCTAATTTCCCCAAGCTACAAAGTTGGGTCCAAGTAAATAACCAGACTTACTAGCTCTATCTGAAACCTGGCTCAAGCCTCTACCCCAGCTCCTTATATTTCTATCCAAGGCTACAACTAACTTGAGTTGACCGTCCCTCCTCCAGAAGAGGGTGGTCTAGCACTGTTCTATAAGGCCCATCTAAACGTCACCCTTATACCTACACAAATCTGATTAATTGTGAAGTACTACTCTCTCTTCTACTCCTGGGAGGCTCAAAGAAACTGCCCATATTTAATGTATACTTACCCCCTCAAAAACAGTATACTGGGGTCTCGAGGAACTCATTGACCTAATACCTTCTGTGACCTCGAAAAATGAAATCTTATGCCTGGGCGATTTCAACCTCAACTGGCTTGGCCCCAATGCCTCTCAACTTGCATCAACCATCAGCAAGGTAAACCTTGCTCAGCTTGTCCTGTCGCCTACAAGGATTGCTGCTAATCGGTCCAGCCAAACTCTAATTGACTGGATACTTAGGCCCTGTCCACACTACACCACTTACAGTCTGTAACGGTTCCAAACCGTTACAGACCGGAACCGATACAGTGTGTCCACACTGCCGGCAAACAGTCTCGATAACGGTTTGGAACCATTACAGCCTGTCCACATTGGTGGGTGCCCTGTAACGTTACAGCTGCACCCTATCCCCACAATGTAGTTTGTGCTGCACTGGGGAATATTGAGCCACGCCACGCGTCACGCTATGGCTGGTAACGTTACAGGGGCACAACCGTCGTTCAAACCACCTCATAGTGGTTTCAACAACGGTTACGAAAACCCCTTCTGTAACGTTACAGATGTAAACGCAAACCGTTGCAGTAACGGATTGAGCCCTCTGTAACGTTACAGAGGCATAGTGTGGACAGGGCCTTACAAACAGAAAAGGCAGACTCGCCTCTGTCGGGCACTCCCTGACTCAATCAGTGACCACTTCCCTGTCTACTGTGTACAGGATGCCTCTCCACCTTCTTATCCACCTAAAGTGTTAACTTTCTCCAACTTTGCTCTACCTGATCCGATTTCCCTTATTCGGGACATGAGTCAAGTTGACTGGTCCCCCATCTTTGTCACAAATGATATAAACGATGTGGCTGAATATTTCAACAGCACTCTATTCTCTCTACAGAAGAGGCATATCCCTACCACCACACGTATGGCAAGGGGCAAAACCACGAAATGGCTAAAGCGCCCTCTATTACAACAGCTGAAGCTGAGGGACAAACTATGGTCTACCTAGAAATCCTCCCCTCTTCCTTCCAATTACGAGAATTATCGTGCTCTGCGTAACGTCTGTAAGAGAGAGATTAGTTCTGCAAAAAGCAACTACTACCGCGAGCTCCTTCGCTCCTCCTCTTCATCTGACCCTAGAAGGTACTGGTCCCAAATAAACCAGATCTTAGGGAGCAATTGGTCCAAGGCGCCGAAAGAGATGTTTACAAATGATAACCGTAATAACCCCTCCATTATCGGTAATGCTTTCAACTCCCTCTTTACTAAACTTCCCATGACATCTCCCTCCCCAGCCCAATGCCCTCTTCCCGCTGAGCAGGACTCAAATGGCAATACCCCTCCACTGGTTCTTGCCCCGTCTCCCATCAGGAAGTCCTGAAACTACTGAAATCTATTCAATCCACAGCAGTGCACGTCCCGATGGCATTGAACCTAGGATTCTTAGACTGGCAGCCCCTCTCCTTGCCACACTTATTACTAGATTATTTAACCTTTCCATCTCCTCCTCTACCGTACTGCAGGTCTGGAAAACTGCAAGGACTATCCCTGTGTTCAAAAAAGGTGACCCCAAGATCCTATCGAACTACTGACCTATTGCCATTCTACCTACCCTCAGCAAACTACCTGAGAAACTAATCCACGGTCAGGTCTCTTCTCATCTCCTAAAGTTCAATATCCAGACTCCTGTCCAACATGGTTTCAGGCGGGACACAGCACCACCACAGCCCTGACTCTGTTTACTAGTAAGTCAAGGCAAACATGGACAAGGGTCTCCTTACACAGGCTGTTTTATTGACCTCATGAAAGCTTTTGACCTGGTCAACCACCCCCTTCTCTTAATGAAACTCCAAACACTTGGTGCTGCAGGCTCCACCATGTCATGGTTTAACAGCTATCTTACCAAACGAACACAAGCTGTCACCTTCAATAAAGTTCTCTTGTCCTCAGCCGCACTCCCATGTGTTATCCCACAAGGTTCCATACTCGGTCCCTTACTCTTTTCTCCCTTCATTAATGATATCCCTTCCTTTCCCAGTTCCTGCAGGACCATCATGTATGCTGATGACTTGGTCCTCTTCTCAGCTTCTAAATCTGTCGCTGACACAAGTGATCAGCTATCATCCTCCTTCCAAATCATCCAATCCTGGCTTGCCTTGAATCAGCTTATCCTTAACCTACCCAAAACGAATGCCATGCTCTTCGGGTCAGCCAAAAAAGTTCAGACATTAACACCCAGTCTGCCGGTCCAATGCCTTGATGGAGCCTTTATATCTAATACTGAGTCCTTTAAATACCTGGGCATGACTCTTGACCAGTCTTTGAATTTTTCCTCTCATATAAATGATGTCTTTAAATGCATAAACATGAAGATTGGAGTCACCTACAAAGTATGCCATTCACTAACCCCTCTGCGAGGATCTCTATAGCCCATGGTATCCTCCTTCCAGGACTTAAATATGCACTACCAGTCCTGTCCCAGACTAACGTTACTGCTCTCCACAAATGGGAAGTCACATATAATATCATCTGCAGATCTGCCCTGTCTGCTCCTCGACTAACCCACCACTGTACACTCTACTCCTCTTTAAACTGGCTGACTCCCAATGACTTGCTCTCCTACACTCTTGGATACTTTATTGACTCTTTCCCATACCCCCAGACCCAACTCTCTTGGAGCAATGTTATACCCAGTTACTTACTCTCACTCCCTTAGGTCCTCTGCCTTCCCTCTACTCTCTGTTCCCCCTTGCTCCACAAGAATGGGTGAACAAGCTTTCTCCCACTTTGCCACCAAATTCTGGAATTCCCTTCCTCTCCTTGTTAGGGGCTCTACCTCTCACGACTCATTCAAGAAAGCACTCTTCTCTTACCGAATGACACGTGGTGTCTGCAAATGCTCTTAATCCTTCCTTTTGTAGTTATGTCCTGTCTGTAATTCCTGTGCTAATTCCACTACTCATGTTGGTCTGGTTCTTTGGTTCTCTCCCTCTTCTCTTTGGTTGTCCTTTGTCTAAATGTAGTCTACTTTGTCCGACCCTCCAGTGTTGGCCCTAGTGCAGGTTAAATTCATTACGTTTTCATTTGTAACACTTCAACGTGGGAACCAACATGACAATGATGATGATTTGTACTTTGACCTCCTGTGTGAGGTCCCGATTGCCATACCATACCATCTTTCAACTGTTAATGCTCCCTGTATTTATGTACTCTCACGGGTTGTGCTTGAAAATAGGCAGGTCCATATTGCCTAACACACCTACCTGGTTACCAAAAGCTAATAAATAAATAAACAAACAAACTTAGGTTGATATCTCAGCCATTTTTTTTTAGGAATTTTGGCCCCAAATTTTCAACATGGGGTTCTTGGGACCCCACCTCCTGAACACTGTCACTGTCATTTCGTTACTCGGTCCCGAAAGGTGATTTTGCGGTCGCTGTGCAGAATCACCTTTCGGGACCAATTAATGAAACAACAGTACCACTGTTCATGAGGTGGCGTCCCTAAAAGCCCACGTTGCAAATCTGGTGAAAAAATTCTAAAACATGACTGCATTACAAGCGTGCATTGCGCAGTTTCTATGCACGCTCCTAACTATCAGTTTTTAATATTTTCACTCCAGATTTTCAACATTGCCATTACTTCACACCTCCTAATGAACAGTACAGCTGTCATTTTTCATATCTAGCCTGAAACATGTTTTCACACCTGTGACGAAGAATGGCGCAGTCACTCTGCAAAATCACCTTTTGGGATGAGTGAACTAAATGACAGTGGCACTCTTCATGAGGTGAGGTCATAAGAATGCTACACTGAAAATTTGGTGTGAAAATATCAAAGTTACAAGCATGGACTTAAATTAGCAAACGCAGGCTCGTACCTTTGATACTTTACCATATTTTGAGCCCACATTTTCATCATAGCCATTTCTTCACCACACCTCATGAATGTGACAGCTGCCATTTTTCAGATCCTGGCCAAAATGTTTTTTTGCATCCCGGAAGATGATTTCACAACCACTGCATGAAATTACCTTTCAAACAGGAGTTGAAAACAGATGGCTATGTTGAAAATGTGGTGCAAAAATATTTAAAAAAAAATGACGTTATGAACCCGTGTTCATGTCTGCCAATGCCGACTTATAACCCCCCCCTCCCCAAAATAGCACCAGTGCACAAGACAAACATTTGGCATTGACAAATGCTTGTTTATCTTGATCCTAGCTGCTATCATAGCACTTGACAATGCTGGATGAATGCCCCCCCGCCAATGGCACCAGAACATACAATCCATACGTAGAACGGAAGCTATCACAGCCCTCCTGAGACTGTGTAAGGATAAACAACATCAGATGGCCCCATACTTTGATTACATGGAGGAAACAGAGGAACTCCTACCCTTGAGCAGCTGCTCTAGCTGTTCCCTTCCATGTTGAGCTGTAAACCACATCCCTACTTACCGCAGTAATAGAAACATAGAAACATAGAAGTTGACGGCAGATAAGGACCGAAAGGCCCATCCAGTCTGCCCATTTCTTTTTCTACCTTATAAATGTGCCATCGGCCTTTGCTCTGTCAGTGACCTATCTATTCATAGTCATTTGTATTGCTCCTTATGCCTATCCCATGCCTGTTTGAAGCCCTGCACTGTATTCATAGCCACCACTTCTTGTGGTAAGCCATTCCATGCATCTACCACCCTTTCTGTGAAAAAGAATTTCCTCACATTCCCCTTAATCGGCCTCCCTCTAATCTCATGCTGTGTCCTCTTGTCCTGCTATTTTCTTATATTTAAACATGTTAGACTCTTTCACCTTGTTTATGCCCTTAAGGTGTTTTAAATGTCTCGATCATATCACCCTCTCCCTCCTTTGCTCAAGGGTATACATATTGAGCTCCGTTAATCTGTCCTCATATGTCTTCTGATGCAGTCCCTGCACCATTTTGGTTGCCCTTCTCTGGACTGCCTCAATTTGGTTAATGTCCTTGTGAAGGTGTGGCCTCCAATACTCACGCAGTACTCCAGATGGGGCCTAACCAATGTCTTGTACAGAGGATTATTACCTCCTCTTACGACTCTGATACCCCTACTAATACACCCTAACACCCCCTAGCCTTACCTACTGCTTTAGAGGTCTGCTTGGATGATTTTAGGTCATCAGTGATGATGATGCCCAAGTCTCTTTCTTCCTTTGTGACTGCTAGCAACTCCTCCCAGCCTATAAGTGGCTTCAGGGTTTCTCTTCCTATGTGCATGATTTTGCACTTCTTTGCATTAAATCCCAGTTGCCACTCTTCTGACCATTCTGCTAGTTTATCCAGATCTCTTCTCATTCTGCCCACCCCATCTGGATCATCTACTCTGTTGCAGATCTTGGTGTCATCTGCAAACAGACAAGCCTTACCCTCTAGTCCATCTGCGAGGTCACTAATGAAGATGTTGAATAGGACTGGCCCCAGGACTGATCCCGAGGTACCCCACTTGTGACTTGCATCTCTTCTGACTGTATACCATTTACCACCACCTCTGTTTTCTGCCAGTCAACCAGTTTGCCACCCAGTTGACCAACTTCTGACCCACCCCGAGCCTACCTAGCTTATTTATCAATCTTCTATGTGGAACAGTGTCAAAAGCTTTGCTGAAGTCAAGGTAGGCAACATCAACTGCTCCCCCTTGGTCCACCACTCTGGTTACCCAGTCAAAGAAATCTATGAGATTAGTTTGACAGGATCTTCCTTTTGTAAACCCATGCTGTCTTGGATCCTGTGCCCCTATGGATTCCAGGTGTTGCACTATCCTTTCCTTAAGGAGTGCCTCCATAATCTTGCCCACTACTGAGGTAAGACCGAGCGGTCTGTAGTTTCCCGCCTCCTCCTGCTCACTCTTGTGGAGTGGGATCACATGAGCCCTTCTCCAGTCTTCTGGGACCTCTCCTGTGCTCAGAGACTCACTAAACAATTCTGCTAACGGCTCTGCTAGTTCCTCCTTTAGCTCCTAAGTACCCTGGGATGTATGCCATCAGGTCCCATTGCCTTATCCACCCTGAGCTTAGCAAGCTCTTGTAGGACCCTTTCTTTTGTGAAGGAGTGAGTGCTCACCTCCCTCCCCTGTGTCCATGATGCTGAGCTGTGGGCCCTGCCCTACCTTCTCTTCAGTAAATACTGAGCAAAGTATCTATTTAGGATAGATGCCTTTGAGGTCCTCCTCCTCACATGCTCCCTTTTCTCCATTAAGCTTAGCAATCCCCCTCTGGATTTCTCCTTTCACTAATGTATCTATAGAAAGTCTTGTCACCTTCTTTTACTGTTAGTGCTAGTGTTTCCTCAGTTTGGGACTTTGCCTGCCTTACTGCCTTACCTGCTTCCCTTAGGGCAGTTTGGTATGCCTCTATCTTCATCCGCTGTGTTCCTTATATTTTCTGAAGGCCAGCCTTTTGGCTCTGACCTTTTCTGCTACTGTATTTGAGAACCAAAGTGGTTTCCTCTTCTTGCACTCTTTTCTGTCTAACACAATGGGATGTTGTCATGGCCATCCTTAATGCTTGCTCCACTTTGCCTGTACCTCCTCACCTGTGTTTCTTTTTGCCAGGGCTAGCTTAACTCTGTTGGCCATCTTATCAAAGTCAGCTCCTCTGAAGTCCCATATTTTTGCTTTGGAATGGGATGATTTAGATGTAGTAGCCAAATTGAACCATACCATGTGATGGTCACTGGCCCCAGGTGACCTTCTACCTGGAGATCTGTGATCCCTTCTTTGTTAGTCAGTACTAGATCTAGGATAGCCCTGTCTCTTGTGGGTTGCTGTACCAGTTGTTTGAGGCCCTCCCTGCAGGGAATCCACTATGAGTCTAGTTCTGGCAGATGTTCCTGCTGGTATTGACCAATCTGTATCTGGCATGTTGAAGTCTCCCATTATCAGAACCTCCCTTTAGCTGTCATGTTTTGTATATCTTCTAACAGTAATGTGTCTATGTCCTCCCTCTGGTCTGGGGCCTGTAGACAACCCCAGTTCTTATGGCTGTCCCATTTCCTGTTTCCAGGGTGACCCACAGTTCTTCTGGCTCCTTATGTGTATTCTGAATTTCTGTAGCTTTGATATTTTCATTAACATACAGGGCCACCCCTCCCCCCCTTTTTGCACCTCGGTCTCTTCTGAACAATACATAGCCAGGTACTGAAGTCTCCCAAGTGTGGTTACTGGTAAACTACGTCTCACTAATTGCTACTATGTCCAGTTTAGCCTCTGACATTATTGCCTGCAGGTCTGGGATCTTATTACAGATGAACTGGCTTGTGAGTATCCTCAGAGGCCTATTTTTCATTATATCCTACTTGGTGCAGAAAGAAGTCGCGCAGGTGACTAGTGCAGGGTAAAGCATCATTAAAATTCTGTATTTTCATGCCATGCCCTGATGCTGTCCAATATATTGGCACTGGGTATGCGGTAACATAGAAACACAGAAACATAGACTTTGACAGCAGATAAGGACCGCTAGGCCCATCTAGTCTGCCCATTTCCCTACCTACAGGATAGGCCGCAGATCCTAGTTAACCAACAACCTATTTCTTCCTACTCCCCACAAGAATTGCCTTATGTCTGTCCCATGCATTCTTGAATTCTCCCACAGTTTTAGACCCCACAACCTCCTCAGGAAGGCTGTTCCATGCATCCACTACCCTCTCTGTGAAATAATACTTCCTCACATTGCCCATGAACCGCCCTCCTATCTTTAAATTGTGTCCCCTTGTAAAACTTTAAATTGTGTCCCCTTGTAAGTCTTTAAAGGTGATGCTTTTGGTTATGGTTTGCTTTTTATCGTATCGGTAAACCTCTTAATTTTCCCACTTAATCAGTGACAGTTGCTGGTGATGAATACTGAGGCAGCAGTTTAATTTCATGCTACACATGTTTGATATATGGCATAACCGTCTAACTGTAATAGTACAATGTCAGTAAATCTCAAGTTAAAAAAAAAAAAATTTCACTGGTAGTCCAGTGGGCCCCCTAACCAAACCTCCACAAAAACATTCCCTGGTAGTCCAGTGGATCCCCCTAACCCAACAGCGCAAAAACATTCCCCGATAGTCCAGTGGGCCCCCTAATCAAACTGCACAACAGCACCCACAAAAGCATTCCCTGGTGTCCTGTGGGCCCCATAATCAACCTCCGTAAAAACTCTCTTTTCCTATCTCCCTGTTGATTAAAATCTGCTCTGCACATAGACCCACCCCATTACACATGCCCCAACCAGTGACATCAGCTGTAATCACTCAGTGGCTCCTGATGTGGACATCACTATTTGCACAAGTTTCTATTTCAATGGAAACTGAATGCATTGAGGAGCTGCTCCAAATTCATTAATGTAGCAGCCCATGCGAGTAGCAGTATCGGCATCAGCATCAGAAGCAACAGCGAGAGACTGCAACTGATGAGGTCACTGCCTGGAACAGCTATAATGGTAAAAAAAAGGGGGGGGGCGCGTCGTGGCTACTTACAAAGTGGAGTTTAAAGACCAGGAGACAGTGAACAGAAATGTGAACAATGTAAAAACAATAAAATAAAAAAAAAAAAAAAGGACAGGTCAAAATTTTCAATCTTAAATGTTCTGCTTTAAATTTGATTGGTGGGTTGCACTAAAACATGTTACACTATCATGAAATCTTCGAGTACAAAGAGGATGACTGATGTTTCATGACTAATTTATACTTCTGCAGAATGTAACATTTTGAAAAATCACCAGACAAACAGATCCTTTTATTTTGGGAACTAAGTTCTCTACGAAGACTTATCTTTTTTTTTTTTCTGTAAAGTCAAACTCAAGAGGGTAGTTTTTGTTACCTCAAGTTAAAAAAGAAAATAAAAAAACAAGCCTAACGATGCCCAATCTTCACTCGTCTCCCCCCCCCAATATATGGTCCCTTCCTTCCCCCATCCTGATAGGTGACACTGTGGTTTCTCCCTTCCTCTGGCCAGAAGGGCAGCAGAGCACTGCCTTCACAGCCAACACCTCTCCATAATCGACCACCAAGGAGTGCTTGAATGTTGGGTTGGGGAAGGGCCCACATCCTCCTTTAAGAAGTGCGCCTCAACTCTGGTGTGCCCAACCCCCCAGCCTGTACCAGGGTATGACTCTGGATCTTGGAACACAACCCTCATCTCCCAGGTTACAGCGTGACACGCAACCACCACAAACCACTGGGTCAGACCCCAATCTTCAATGGCTGAGACACATGTGGGGGGTGTCACAGATTCACTCAGCAGGTCAGGGCCTCTACTCCCAAAGTGCCAACCTCTGAGCGCAGTCTTGTGAACAGTGTAACAGACAAGGTAACCCTCTTGTCTGTTTTTGTGAGTTCGGATCAACCTTTGGTCGCAGTTCTGGAGGGATTCAAACTGTTAACCTCTTGCTAGCATACCCAATGTACCGGCTCAGATATATTTGTCTTCGGGGGGCCAGATATCTTTGCCTACGGGCACCTAACCAGGTATTCAGAGATGAACCCTTTAAAACTATTATAAAGACCTCAGATTTAAAACTCTTCTCTTTCCAGTTTGATATCACCATACAAGCTATATTTCTGCTGAACCATAAATATTTCTTAGCAAAAGAAAGCAATTCAAAGATAGACCAGGTTTGCTCTAAAATTAGAGTGTTTACTAAAATATATAATACGTCAAACATACAATATAGAACTCGTATCAAAAGACACACAAATCTTTAAAACAAACCAAGGTTTAAAACAGTGCAATTCCTACAACTATATTTAGATTTTGTCTAGCTTTCTAAATACCTGTTTTCAGTGCTCAGATGTTTTCTTGGTCAGTATCAGATACAAATGCCTCTCTATAGTGAAAGAGACTAATCTTTTCAAGCAGTATTGGCCAACTCCTTTTGGATGAAGTCAACCAGCTCCTTCTCTGGTCAAATATCTAACAAAAATATATTTTTATACAACCACAGGATGTAATATTATTAATCTATACTATACAGCTATACAGGATGTATTAATTCTGCAGCTTTAGCATAACTCAAGTTTCAATGACACCTCTTTTGATCTCGTACTGTACCCTCTTCACACAGGCTTCATAGTTTTCAAGTTCAAGTTTATTGCAGGAAAACTCCATTGAGCAAGCTCATTCACAAGGAGGTCCTGTGACATAAATACTTAAAGTACAAACACAGATAGGTAATAACAGTATATACATGAAATGCACGTTACATGATGCAGGCTGGATATACATACAAGGGTACCACATAGGGTGACCACAGGTGGTAAACATTGATAGGAGACAGGGAAGCGACTTACAGGTTGCATACTGATAAATGAAACATGATGACTGGTGTGTGCAATACATATACAGTATTTTGGCAGCTAGAACAAACAGTCTAAAACTGATATGGTGGGGGAGGAGTGATTTGATAGAGTAGCAGTGGAGCATAAGCAAAGATAAAGCCAGGAGTAGAAGGGGAAAGGAAAGCAGTTAATATGACAAATCAATTATACCTTACCAGTGGATAAATATGGCACACATGGGAAGGAACAGACTTAATGACAGTTACAGGTGTCTTATTTTCGCTGAACTTAGCGATTTGTAGAAGTTTATTGAAACTGCGCTAGTTAGTTTCAAGTACGGTTTGTAATTGGTTCCAAATGGAGGGAAGGCATATGCAATAGCACATTTACCAAAGGAAGTCCGTGTCCTTGGTATGTCAAGCATAATAAAGTCAGATTTTCTTAACGAGTATGCACTATGTGAGATACTAATAAGGGAAGAGTGATAGCTTGGCAATTTCTGCAGGAGCAGTTTAAGAGTCCACAGCCCAGCATGGAGCAGGCGTCTAGTAGTAAGGGATATCCAGCCAACAGCTGCATACAAGTCACAGTGGTGTGAACGGTAAGGGGAGTTGGTAATGAACCGTAATACACGGTGATAAAAGATGTCCAGTTTACTTAGATTTGCAAGAGTGGTGGAGGAATAGATTACATCGCCATAGTCGAGTAGCGGGAGAAAAGTGGCCTATACAAGCATTTGTGCGTTTTCAAGGGGAAAAGGGGCCTATTTCTGTAGAAGAAACCTAACCTTGCTTTTAACCTTCTAGAGACATCTTCGACGTGGTCACCAAAAGATAATTTATTGTCAATCCAGATACCTAGATATTTAAATTTGGTTACAACTTCCAGAGGCTCGTTTAGCGTGGTGACAATGAAGTCTTGGGCAAGGGTATTGGGGGCCCGAGACAGCACTGCAGGAGAATATCATCGCTTTAGTCTTCTTAGCATTGAGCAGAAGCTTTGCCTTTATCAGATTATGCTCAAGTTGTGCAAAGTCTGCTTGAAGCACCCCTGACTTCAGATAATTTATGAGCCAGTATAATACAGTATCATCTGCAAAAGTGCAGATTGGACGCAGATATGTTAGCATCTAAGTTATTAATGTACAGAGAAAACAAGATAGGCCTAAGATGGATCCTTGGGGACTCCTCTGCAACTGGCAAGGCAGCAGAAAAAAGCCTTCCGCCTTTACTTTTGGAATCTTCCAGTTAGGTAGCTAGAGAACCACTGGGTGGTATGGTATGTGGCACCCAACTTTGCAAGGCAATTGACTAATAGTTTGTGATCAACAGTATCAAAAGCTTTGCTGAGGTCCAAAAGACTGCACCAGTTACCTTCTTAGCATCTATAGAGATCCAATCATTGGTTACTTTTGCTAATGCAGTGATTGTGCTATGATTAGCCGGAAGCCAGATTGAGCTGGGTTAATAGAGAGAAGGTTTCAAGTGAGATTTTAACTGAATACGGATCAGTTTTTCGAGAACTTTAGAAAGGATAGGCAATATGGAGATAGGCCTATAGTTGTTTACATCGCATGGGTCACCAGATTTAAATAGAGGAGGATATGTGCTAATTTCCAGCAGGACGCACAGTAGCAGATGTAATGGAAAGATTGAAGATGTGGAGAATTGGGGCAGTGAGATGGGCGTAGCCTGACCTTAGGAAAAAGGGTTCCAAGCCATTGTCCCCTCGCTTTTTGGTGTCTAAGTTAGAAGAGAATCTTCTACTTCTTTATAAGTTATCTCACGCAGTTGGAAGGGGCTGGGTGCAGGACTAGATGTGGTGGGAGGGTATGCTGGCTCACCGCAGCACCAGCATAAGGTGACGAAGTCAAAGCTAATCCAGCTGTGGCAAAGTGGGAGTTAAGTTCCTCCAGGATTAGGGACTTGTTTTCCACAATCTTGCCACTTGCAACTATCTTTGTTGGGACAGAGGGGGCCATGGGCCGTCCTTCTATAGCTTTGATAGTCTTCCATATTTTATGAGGGTTACCTTTAGCTTGTTCGAGAGTAGAAATATAATAGTTAGCTTTAGCAGAGCGAAGTTTTTTCACACAGTTATTCCTGGCTGTTCTAAAGGCCTGACAATCCGAAGATTCTTTGGAATGTCTAGCTTTAGCCCAGAGCTTATCTCGAGCTATAAGGGCTGCCTTGAGATCTGAGGTGAACCAGGGTTGGAATTGTTCTGCACTTTACTTTGATGAAAGGGCATGCTTATTTATTATTGTAGTGAGTTTGTCATTAAGGATGCAAGCTGCCTTGTTGACATCTTTGGCTAGGTAAAGATCTTGCCATCTGATCATGCTCAGGTCAGATAGGAAGTTTACTGCACTGAATTTGCGAAAAGGATCTTTTGTTATAAAGATGGGTTGCCGAGTCGGCCTTAATTTGAGATCTTATGCAAGCAACAATTCCATGATCGCTCATGTCGCTGTGAAACACTGCCAAATGAGATATTTGTGTGGATGGGTGGTTAGTACCACATCTAGAATGGAACTGTTGCAGTATTTAGAGTGTTGTTCCTAGTAGGTTCACTGACTAATTGCCCAAGACCTAGCTCGTCACAAAGGGATTTGAGGCGTGTGATTTAGGCGACAGCCAGTCCATATTTAGATCTCCTAGAAATATTGTTTCAGTTTTGCATCTACGAACATGGATTTCAAAAGATTAAGGACTTCCACCACCAGAGGCGGGTCTATAGCCACCTAGGATAGTGATACATTCGAGGAGGAGATGAAGGCTCAACGAAACTAACTCAAATTCCTTGGCTAGAGATTTGCAACTAATGTTGGTGACCAAGTACTTAGATTTGGAGATAACCACACCCCGCCTCTAGACTCTCTATCTGCTCTAAATAAATTGTAGCCCTGCAGTGATATTTGTTGATCAGTGTTCATCTTTTGAACCACGACTCAGTAATTATGATAAGGTCTGGGTTAACGTGTGCAGCCCAGGCTTGCAGCTACCTAAGTTTTTAGGCAGGCTTAAAATGTTGACCATCATCATTTTGAGACCTGTGGCCTCAGCAAAATCGGAGAACGAGGTAAGTTGAGGGGGGCCAGGTTGAGCTCCACATTTCCTGAGCAGAGAAGAAGCAGAAGTATAACTTTCTTTAAGGAGCTTATAAGAATGAGACTGCTTTTATTTCTTCGTAACCCATATCGCGGCTGCGCAAGAGGCTGCACCACTGTAATGACAGTTGATCGTGATCAATGTAAGTGCTTGGGTAGACATAGGTGAGGACAGTAGCAAGGGGGTGTAGGCTAACCGGGGGGAATAGGCTAAAAGGGGAGAGGAGAATGACAGTGTCTGCACGGTAGACTGTTATAACATTAGGTATTGATAAGGTACATTGGAGAACTGAATTGCATTGAGGTACTTCGAATTGCACTGTATTGCTGAAAACTCTGCACCTTAGGAGCAATAAAAACACAATAAGGAGAGCCATGGTCCCAGATTGAGTGGTCTCGTGATTTGTATTAGTGCAATATTTTCTAGGCAAGAAATTTGCCCACCTAGGTACTCACTTAAAACCTAGATGAGAAAATACAGCAGAAAGGGGAACAAGGAGAGCAGGAGCAGCTTAGTTAGTGGCCATCCACCCTTCAGACTCAAGTCCCCTTGTAGCAGCACCAGGAAAGAAGTAGAATGATAATGCAGGCCATATTGCCCACGAATGAATACAGTGATTTATGTAGAAGACCAAGAATCCCTCTAGTGGCAGGTCTGTATAACCTGCTAATGGAAAACTAGCCACAAAAAAAAAAAAAAAAAAGGTAGTTAGACTTATCGGCACCAAGGCAGAGTGCTTGGATGGGGGGGGCGCTGCAGGAAGAGCAGTCAGACAGAAGAGGTGTAAGCACTTTAAAACAGTAGTAGAAATTACAATCCAGCTAATACAGTTGAAAAACTCCTAATAACACAGTTGAAATGTGCTTAGTTCTATAGAGAAAATCTAACAAAGTGCCTGAGTGTCTATAGCAGGGGAAAACTCTGAATCAGAGTGGGTTTGCTGGAAGCACCAGTGTTCGATTGGCTGCGCTGTCCGACCTTCCAAGGAGCTGCAGGCGGGTGTCCTGGTCTTGGTCGGTGGCTGCTGGGTGCCGCCACCGTGGGTGATCTGGAGCAGTCCTGTTCAGGACAAGCAGCTTCCAAGCAGCTGCAGGCGGGTGTCCTGGTCTTGGTCGATGGCTGGCTAGGTGCCGGCCAACCGTGGGTGAGCTGGAGCAGCCCTGTTCAGGGACAAGCAGCTGAGCATAAGGTCATTTACAACCTTAAACCTCTATGTAACATCCTAGCTTCCCTTATTTTAACGTCATAAACCTAGTTTATGATTTCTCTCTTAACAACTCTGTAATTAGCTCAGAGAAACAGGATCCTTAATAAAAGTCTTCCAGTAACACACTGTCTCTAAAAAGACTGAGTGTGTGATACAATGCTGCCAGCAGTTCTCTTGGCCTGCATCTGTCAGCTAAAATCTGGGGGGGGGTGAGAGAGGTCATTCCCAAAGCACCTGAATTTTCAGCAGAGACATTAATACATTTTATATTAAAAATAATATAATACAGCACTCAGAACTGGCTGTCTACGTCACAGGGGGATCCATTCTGGTCAAACACTATCCGCATCCAAAGAGAAAGGAAGAATAACATTTCTAATATAATTCAATTCAGTTTTATTCTGGATGAATACTACTGAGCAGAGCTTGTTCAGGGCTCTCTGGG
The DNA here is from genome assembly GCA_016271365.2 of Neoceratodus forsteri. Classification (NCBI taxonomy): domain Eukaryota; kingdom Metazoa; phylum Chordata; order Ceratodontiformes; family Ceratodontidae; genus Neoceratodus; species Neoceratodus forsteri. The sequence goes on along the minus strand of CM057451.1, from coordinate 947,195,424 downwards.
ACATGGGTACCGGCATCCTTTATGTCCACTGAGCAGTTCAGGATATCCACATGCACCCCAACATGCAGGCTCCATCAGCCGGGACTCCCTCTCCACCACCTGGTTACTTAATATTTAAATACATATCCAAATGTCCCCCCGCCATACAATGATCTGCAGTTTTCTTTTCTCACCGCTAGGCCCACATGCCAGTTATCTCGTTCCATCATTCTTTGCACGATGGTGTAAGATTACTGGCATTTGGCCCAACAGTGAGAAAAGAAAGTTGAGGATTGGTACACAATCAATAGAATATTAAATATTAAGTGAAGGTCCCTTAACTCTTTAATGAAAGAACTGGGGAGGAATGGGAGTTGGTAGTCTGGACTCAGATGAGTGGATTTTTCTTAAAGGACATGGTGTGGATCGTGGAACTCAGATGGTAGGGGTATTAAAGGAGGGGTGCTATGAAATGAGATCGGTGGGTGTGGGCTGTTTGCTAAAGGACTGGGTGGGAAGGGTTTAACACATCATAAAAGAAGGGAAATGACAAATTGGCACTTGCAAACTAAGCAAGAAACAACTTGCAGAAAGGGAACATTGCTTAACCAGGAGTAGCACACTAGGCTGAAGCTCATTTCCAAATGCGACCTGGGAGCACAAAGAAGTTAAGTGACTTGCTCAGGATCACACAGTGTGCACCTAGGTGGCTGTGGAATTCAAACCCAGGTCTCCAGATCTGTAGTTCAGAGCCTTAACCCACTGTGCTATACTGCCGCATTAGTTTACAACACAATAGCCATGTTCACACTGCATCGGCACCATGTAGATCGATGTGGCCATGCTCGCTGAAACGCTGTGGATCAGCGTTCAGATGGACTGGCCAGGGGAGCCGCTGTATAGGCTCCCATCGAGGTTCCAGCGGTTTGAGGAGTGTTCCAGCCTGGACAGGGGTGTGGCTGTGGGTCGGGCTCCCAATAACAGCAGCCAAGGATCAGGATTGTTTTTTCCAGCCAGAGTTCAGCTAAACTTTTTTTCTGTGCCTGTCAAAGCTGAACTTGGGGAAATGTTTTTTATTCAAAACCAAGGGCTAAATAGTGAAAGAAACATGGGCTCGGAGTCTGGCCATGACACTGGGCATACGCTTATGTATATGCATAAGTACATACCAGACATCACGGCTCAATTCCGAGCCCGTGTTTCATTCACTAATTAGCCCTTGGTTTAGAATAAAAAAACACTTCCCCAAGTTCAGCTTTATTGACAGGTGCAAAAGAAAGTTTGGTGAATGCAGCATTTAGGCTGCCTTGGCAACCACAGGTGCAGGCTGGGAAAGCTGTCACAATATCACACAGCAGGTGGTTCAAACGGGCAAATAAAACTCCGCAAAACCCCCACACCACTATGCAATGCCACAAAAAGAGGGATTGCGACCATGACAAAACAAAACCCAAAATGGACAAAACTGCGGCGTTCAGACATGCACAGTGGCAACGATCTTGCTGCTGTGCACCTCCAATAACGCTGCAGAACTGGCCATATGAACGAGGTAATTGTGTCATTTGACATATGAGATGGGGCAACACTGCACTTCTTTGGGGATCCTCACAAAATTCTGGAAGAGTAAAAGTTTTCCTTAGGACCCCAATTTTTTTTTTTGGCTTGAAAGTCCTGAACACCAAAATTAAAAATCCTACCAAGAGCCCTGCTTGTTATCAATGGTGTCCTGTTAATGGAGGCTTCAGAAAACAGATGAACATGTCTGATAAAGACAGTGTTGGGTGCAAGAAACAAAGGCATTACACAGTTTACAGAGGCACTGGATTAGACTTGAATCCTTCCCAGTTCATATTTGCTTACCCACTGTTCTCTTTCTGTACGTATGCTCGCATTTCTGTTTACTGTCTCCCCTGGTTTTTAAACCCCGCTCTGTAAGTAGCCACCATGCCTCCTCCCCCATGCCAGTATAGCTGCTTCAAGCAGTGACATCATCAGCTGCAATTAGTCACTGTTGCTACTCATGCCGATACTGCTACATTAATGAATTTGGAACAGCTTCTCAATGCGTTCAGTTTTCACTGACAGAAACTTATGCAAATAGTGATGTCAGCGTCCAGAACAACGAGTGATTGCAACTTGATGATGTGACTGGTTGGGACATGTTTAATGGGGGTGGCAAAGTACAGAGCAGATTTTAATCAACAGGGAGACAGAAAAAAATAAGCCATATACCGTATGTAATGAGAACAGGGGGGCAAGTGCCTCTTTACTGAAACAGTATCCAAAGTTTTACTTTGTTTATTTCTGTACTTTAATTTACATTGTTGCTAGCTTGTTTTAAAACCATTTTTCTCTTACCTCCATCCGCTTCTCTGCCCAGGTAATTCCTAAACAAGGTTTCTTAAATCAGTGTACTTACCTAGTTAAATATATAAACAGAGAATGCTTCAGTGCTTCCTTCCATATATTACATATCTAATCATGACTACACACCCAAATCTTCTCTACATAAGTAGGATTTTGTCAGATTCATTTTCTGATCAAGTAATTTTCCGCATAAGGAAAAATGACAGGGTAAGGGGCCTGGGGAAACAGTTACGTATAGGGCTTACAGAAATTTTGATTATATAAACTTTATATTGGATCTAGAAAAAAAAAACCTGGAAAAGTCATGATTTGGTCCCAACCACAAATGAGGCATGGTCTCTTTTTCACCAGGAGTTTGATAGCTGTAATAAATTTCCACCAATCAAAACCAGGAAAATAATATACACGTATGCACCCTGGCTCAATTACCACTTGCATACATTAAGAAGGTTTAAAGAGACAACCTGGAAAAAAGGAAATAGTCCATAGGACTGGCATACCTACAGGCAAATAAGGAATACATCTAGAGATAAGGAACTCTAAACAGGAATTTTACAAAATGAGTTATTTAATAATGCTAAATCAAACCCTAAGTAATTTTGGAGGGTTATACAAAGACTGTAAGGTAACCCTAAGGAAGAAATAACTTCTTTGACACTGATGGACAGGATAAACCAAAGTAACATCACTGCAGAAAAACTAAATGAATACTATTTAAAAATGGGAACAGACTATAGGGCAAGTCCCAAACATGAAACAAACAGAAGATGCTGACCCCTTCAGAAAGAAGTTTAAAAGGAAACAGACGCTTTAAGGAAAGTCCCAAACATATAAGCACTGTTACGACAAAGGTAGCATCTAATGTGGAATTAATGTATGGTTGGGAGGGTTGTGGCACGAGGCCATGCATTAATTCTCCATTAGATGGCACCTTCAGAGTGGCTTAATGCTCTTGTAACATGGTGATAGATAATGTTTCAAAGATGTGTGTATTGCTGACTAAATGAGGAAAAGATTCACGTTATATTCAAATATGTTCAAAGCACTTTTGATCCATCTATACACATATATTCAACAACTGATGTGCATAACAGAGCAGACATCTGCTACTACTGAATATCCCTAGACTTTTTTTTTTTTTTGCACACACACAGTTTTTAAGATTCTTAATGGTGGTTTTTGCAGTAGACTGCTTAGGAAGTCTAACTTTGCTGATTCTGTTGCTGGTGCGATGCGACATGCACAATCTGTAGGAAATTATTTACATATTTGCCAACGTGCGTAATGTGCTGCTGTTAGTGCTCCGCTATAGTTCACGACGTTAGAGACACCATTCTCTGACTGGCAGAATAGTTATTTTATTGACACTTCAAACCTATATGCGTCTCATACTGACATTTTACTGCTCACTTACAAGTGAACGGTCTCGATGTTTGCACTGTTCCTGATTGCACTGCTGGTGTGTGAGCTGGTGAGGTTTTCCTGCTGCTTTTACTACTGCCTTCCGCGCCATGGTCTCTGAGAATCTGGTGGGTGGGTAGAACAGGTAAGGACTTCTGTTCTGCCAGCTCTCGTCCGATATTTTATTACTGCTTTTTTTGGTGTGTGTGTGTGTGTGGCAGACATCGGTACTTCAGTTTGGAGACGGCATTACTGTAAAATGAATGCCGTCTCCAAACTATCATGTGATGCCTTTCATCTAATCACTGCTTGTGTTTTGTCTTCTCGAATTTTGCCATGTTACAAGACACAAATAGAAGACAACGAGCCCAAACAATTTAAATTTAACCGTCACTGCAGAAGTCTGTGATAAAAAACTAACATCCACATAAGGCAGGTGGGCTTGATGAAACATCATCAAAACTACTAAAGTTCAGTGCCCCAGTTATAGCCCCCCTCGGCAAATCTATTACATTTATCTATTAGCTCTGGAGATTATCTACAAGAGTGGAGAAAGGCAAAAGCTGTCCCTGTCTTTAAAATGGACAGAAAATAAAACAAAAATTACAGACCAATTTCGTAGTTACCTGTAATTTTCTAAATAAATAAGTTTCAATCAGGCTTCAGACTGCTCCGAAGCACAACCTCTGCCCTAGTTAAGGTAACAGGTGATATCCAAGAAAGTCTGGATAGGAGGATGTCTAAGGGAGCAATATCTGCAGACATGTCCAGGTGTCAGATACCTTGAATCATGACATCCTCTTGTCCAAACTGAAAAATGGGAGTGGCAAAAAGTGCTGTGGACTGCTTTGAAAGTTACCTGAAAGGAAGGCAGCAGCTTGTTGCTGTAAGAAACTTCAAATCCACGTTGGCCCCCTACTGTATCGTACCTCAAGGCTCAATATTAGAACCAATTATTTTTAATATCTATATGAACAAGTTTTCCACTCAGAATTCACAGGCAATGCATCACTTATATACAGGTGATATCGTAATTTACACTGCAGGCTCGTTACCAAGTCAGATAGTGCTACAAAACACTTGATAATTTAAAACCTTTTTTGTCATATCAAAGCTAGCACTAAATGCAAAGACTCAAATGATGTACTTTAATGGGAATAAAATGTCAGATCTGAGTAGTACTTTGCAAATAAAACAGTACATAAAATATTACAACAGGCACAGAGCTAGATACCTGGAGTTTGGCTTGACAAACTTTTGTGGAATGTCCATATTGATTCGCAATAAAAATCTGGGAGACGATGTGCCATGTACAGAATCAAGTATTCTATGCACAGAGAGATTAGACAGCATGCCATAAACACTATGATCTTGCCCATTATTGACTGGGGATCGGATGGTTCATGGGGTGGCAGGGATTGAGCTGGCAAAACATGTTATGTATAACAGGCTTGCCCACTTCGTCCTTGACACCCCTCACAGGACCAAAAGAGGTTAGTTGTATAAAGCTCTCTTTAGAGGAGCAAAAAAATAAAAATAAAAAAAAAAAAAAAATCACTCAAATCTTCCTTTTGCATAAATGTTATACAAATCAGGAACCGCAGTATTTTTTTAAAAACAATCTGCACACGAGAAATATTAAGACCAGTCTCAGATCAGCTAGTGGAATACAGCATCAAAAAGTAAAAAAACTTAGAACTGGGAAGGGCACATTTTTATAGTATAGGCCCCACCCACTGGAATAATTTACCACTTGCCCCAAAACCCTCATAAGGTAAAATAAGTATGAGAATGATTAAAAAATGGATACATGATCAAGCTCTAGGGCAACCTTATGTTATCAAAACTAGTATCTAGAGTGACAAATCAAAGATGGCTTAAAACTAATCCTCGTTTTAGGGGGTATGTCGTCTCAAACGCAACACCTGCACAGCGAACCCCCGAAAGCAGCTGTATTTGCAGCGACAGGGATTTCACTGCGATGGACTTTGGTGACCGGGAGGGGACGATACATTTAACTTCACTGTCTCAAGCGACGTGAGGTAGATATCTAAAGTAGAGTCCGCGCACACAGCCCCTCCATGGTGGGGGTGCACTCCACATTGCCGTGATTGAGTGTGGCCATCGGTGTCAAGAGTGTTGCCGGCCATTGCGGGATGAGTCGGCATTGACGGTTTTTGTTGGCAACTTCGCCAGCGGGATGTCGCCAGCGCCATTGATCCGCTTAGGGTTGATGAATGATCCATAAATACAGGTTACCTACCTGTAACAGGAGTTCTAGGAATGGTATATGTTGTTTATCAACACTTATTGGCAGGTTCCTTGCCACTTTAAATCTTGCCGGAAGGTCTTCAGCTGGCTCCTCCCACCCACCCGGTGGTAAACTCTCAGCTCCCCCCATGACGCCAGATCTGGCCCGCTGGAAGCTCAGGTTGTGCGCCGGGTCGGGAGGTCGGTATGTGTGGATGAAGAACATATACCATTCCTAGAACTCCTGTTACAGGTGAGTAACCTGTATTTCTAGGGACATGGATATGTTGTTCATCCACACTTATTGGCAGACTCTAGCAGTTCTCCGGGAGGAGGAGGCAAGGGACACCCCTACTTAGGGAATAAAGACTGAGAACCAAGGCCCCAAAACCAGCATCCCAAGCGTGACTCAAGGTCAATGTGGTAATGGGTAATAAAGGTGTGTGCTGACTTCCAGGTAGCAGCCCTGCAGATTTCCTGGATAGGTACGTCCCTGGAAGCAGCCACCGATGCAGCAGTATGATGGGTAGAATGAGCTCCTATCCCTCTGGGAGGCTCCATGCCCGCCAACTTATAGCAGCGATCTATGCAGGAGGTGACCCACCTGCCTATCGTCCGCTTGGCTGCAGGTCTGCCAGATGCGGCTTCAGGCGTAGGTGACAAACAGCTGGCGAACCTCCTCAATTTCAGCCGATCGCCCCTTATAATGCAGCGCCTTCTAGGGTCCAGAGTATGGAGCCTATATTCGGCTCCGAGGTGTGATTGGGTGCAGACACCGCAGAGTCAGCACCTGGTTAAGGTGAAACTCCTACACCACCTTCGAAGGAATTTCGATGGAGAGCAGGACAACCTTGTCCCTGTGGAAGACCAGGTAAGGAGACTCGATGCAAAGCACCTGGAGCTCTCCCATCCTTCTGGCTGACGGATAGCCACCAAGAAGGTGGTCTTCCACGACAGGTGAGAGAGTTCACACCTGCATTGGCTCGAATGGCTTGCCCATGAGCTTTGCCAGTACCAGCAGTAGATCCCACGGAGGTGGAGGTTCTCCAATCGAGGGGAAATGTGATCAAGGCCTTTGAAAAGCGCCCAACCACCTTTCTCAAGCACCGACTGCTTCCCAGCCGCGCCGGTAAGCAGAGATGGCTGCCAGGTGCACCTTTAGGGTTGTCAACCTAAGCCCTTGACTAGAAAGGGACCATAAATAGTCCAAAATGCTTGCCACAGAACAGGAGGAAGGGTCCGCCCTTGCTCCTGACACCAAATGGAGAATCTCTTCCATTTGAAGGCGAGCATTTTCTGGTCGACTCCTTACGGGACGCTCAACAACATTGAGGACCTCGTCGGAAAGACCCAAGGCCTGGAACTCTAGGCGCTCAGGAACCAGGCCGTCAGGTGCAGGGATTGAAGGTCTGGATGGAACACCTTCCCCTGATTGACTGAAAGCAGGTCCGGGCGAGCTGGAAGCTGCCTCGGGAGCCTGGAGCTGAGGCTGAGGAGATCTGGGTACCAGAACTGGCAGGACCAGTCTGGGGCTATCAGGATCACCTGCGCCTTGTCCCTCCTTGCTTTGAGAAGCACCTTGTGAATCAAGGGAAATGGGGAAAGGCGTAGAAGAGGCCCGTGGTCCACAGCCTCGAGAAGGCATCCCCCTGCAGCGAGCCCTGCTGAGGGGGGCGGCATGAAACAGCCTCAGCTTCGCGTTCTCTCTGGAGGCAAACAGGTCCACCTGAGGTGTGCCCCAGTGGGAGAACAGATCTTGTACTACCTCCAGCAGGAGAGACCACTCGTGAGATGCAGCCCCTATCCGGCTCAGGGCATCGGCCAGGGTGTTGGAGGCTCCTGCCACGTGAATGGCTAGGAGATCCACCTCCAGGCTGCGCACGAGTGACCAAATGCGGAGAGCTTCCTTGCATAGAAGCATGGAGCACATCCCGCCCTGGCTGTTCAGGTAGTACATGGTCATGGTATTGTCCGTCTGGACTTGGACCACTTGACCCCGGAGAAACGGAGCAAAGGCGGTGAGAGCTAGGTGGACTGCTTGGAGCGCCAGCAGGTTGATGTGGCATCAGGACTCCCGAGGGGACCAGAGGCCGTGCACTCGGTGTTCCCCCAGATGGGCACCCCAACCCATCAGAGAGGCGGTCGATCGATAGAGAACCCGGCTCGGGCGACAAACGGGATGCCCTCCTGCAGATGGAATGGAACGGTCCACCACTGGAGAGCTGCCCACATCTCCTGGGTCACTATCACTAGCTGGTCCAAAGGATCGCACGCTGCGACCACTGGCTGGCCAGTCCCACTGAAGGGGCGATGTGCCAGCGGCCCAACGGACCACGCTGGTACAGGCCGCCATGAGACCCAGAAGGCGAGGAAGTCCCGGTAGGGCGCGATTGCCCAACCAGAAATGATTGGGCAAAGGAGGTAAGAACCTCGGCCCTGTCCGCCGGGAGCGGTTTGCTCAAGAGAGTCGAGCTCTGCCCCGATGAACAGGATCACCTGCTTGCCTCGAGTTCGACTTGGCCTCGTTGATGAGAAGGCCAACTCGGAGCAAACCTGAGGGCAGATCTCTGACCGCCCACCTCCGCCTGGAGGAGGCTGCTATCAGCCAATCATCCAGGTAAGGGCACACCCGACCCTCGGCGCCAAGAGGAACGCTGTCACCACTGCCATGCATTTGGTGAAGACCCTGGGAGCTGGAGATAAGCCAAGGACATGGCTCGAACTCAAAGAGGGATCCCTCCGCTTGAAAGCGAGGAATCTCCATGTGACGGACGGATAGGGACGTGAAAAAGCGGTCCTGTAGGTCCAGAGAGCAGAACCACACGCCGTTCCAGAGATGGTATTATCTGCGCCAGAGTGACCATCCTGAAGGTTCGAGACCTTAGGAACTTGTTCAGGTCGTAGGTCGAGAATGGGGCGCCAGCCCCGTCTGCTTCGAACCAGGAAATACCTGGACACGAATCCGGCTGAAGGGGGTCCTCCACCTCCGTGATCACCTCCTTTTGGAGGAGGAGAGCGATGTCGGCTCGGCAAGCCGCCAGTGAGGCTGCGGACCCCGAGGCCCCCCGAGGTGCGACGGCTCTGAAGGGCGGGGCCTGCTCAAATTCCAGAGGTAGGCCTTTTCCCACCACCTTCAGTACCCACCTGTCCGTGGTAACAGCGACCAGGTGGAAAGGAAGTATCTGAGCCTGCCTCTAATGGGGAACCAGGGGTGAGGTGATAGGGATGGGGCGACATCCCTCAGCCCGTCACTGGGCAGGCTTGGAGGAGGGACCGGCGAGGGACCTCCTGGGCTTTACCTCCTGCTTCCTGTTGGAGGAAGCCGACAGCTTGGGCTACCAAGGTCGAGCCTGCTGGCCCTGACGTTGCTGAGCCGGGCGCATGGCGCAGAAGGACGAAGGCCTTAGGCTGTGGCTTCATGGCCTTGTCCTTCTGAGCGAAGAGACCGAGTCCAAGGCAGCATTGACTTCTCAATCCTCTGCAGGTGACCTTCCACCCCAGGGTCAAGAGGTCAGTCCTCAAAAAGGAACATCCGCCAACTTGTGCTGGGTATCCGGTAAAGGTGGATATCCTCAGCCAAGCTCGACGACGCATGGCCACTGCAGCCACCACAGACCTGGCACATGAGTCCTCGATGTCTAACACAGTCTGGAGCTGCTGTTTAGCCACTGCTCTGCCCCGCACCTGCCTGACCGTAGTCTGCAGATTCTGGGAAGATGAGGACAACCTCATCCAGGGAGCCCAACAGGGCTGAGAAAACTGTGCCATGAGGACGCCGAACTGGCCTGACGAAGGCCGAGAGAGGACGAGCATAGACTTTTGCCCGGCATAATCCAATTTCTTGGATTCCTTGTCGGGAGGTTTGTCCACATCCCTGGCGTTCGGACGCCGGAAAACGCTGTCGGTAACCAACCTCGGCCGAGGGGTGTTCAAAACGGACAGGGAACCGGGGACCGTGATACTTCTGGCCAACCTGGCCAAGGCACAGGGCAGGAAGCAGGATGCTGCCAAAGTTCCAAGGCCGACCCACTATGGCTTCGCCACCGAAAGGCATCCGTGAGAATCCTCGGTCCAGAATCTCCGTGAGGGGATACCTGGCCCGTTTAGAAACGGGTTCAAGCTTCATCCTGGTGGACTCCAAGATGAGTCGAAGCAACCCTAAGAAGGACGAAGGGCTATCGTCCATTGACTGTCCTCCCGAGGACTCCAAGTCCATGCGCTTGAAGAAGAGGGAGGAACCATCATCGGACTCAGAAGAGTCCTCAAAGAGCTGCTCGCCCTGAGCCACCCTCCACCTGCCGAGGTTTATCGGGAGTGAGGGTGACCGACAGCCTATGGGGCAAACCCAAAGCCGACCGAGAATTTTTGGTCGGAGCCCCAACTAATGGCTGTGGGGGCGGAGGTTCCACCAGAATCGGTGGGGCAGCTGGAATTGGCCGAACAACCGGCCTGAGAACAGGCTCCTCGACTACAACGAGGGGTTGTTTCGGCTGCTCCGGTGACAGCCACTTAATGGCCGGGGAAGACGACTGGGTCGGCTTATTCCCGGTCAAAAGGAGCTGTTGCCACAAGTTCCTCGCACTCTGACTTAACTGCGCCGAAGCCTCCCCGTCCGGAGGAAGAGGAAGAGTAGCGGCTGGCTCGCTGGTGTCGAGATCCGAGACCTCAATGACGGCGGATCGGTTGGACCGCAAGGATGTCCGAGACAGAGTTTCGACTAGGCCGAGGAAGGCGAGGAGAAGTGTCGGAAATCAGCACTCCCCTCGGCTCGGACGATCCCACCGAAGGCTCCAAAACCGGAGGCACAGACGAGCCGACGGGATCCTCAACTCCCACCGGGGGAACCGGGGCTTCTCCAGCCGACAACCCATCTAACGGGTCGAGAAAAATCTTGACCGCATCGACAGGAGTCTCGGTCAACTGGCCTGACGGGGACACTGTGAAGCCAGTGGCTGAAGCTGAGGGGTCGACCAAAGTCGACTGTCGACAAGGGGAAGGGGATCTTTCCCGCTCCCAAGAGCGTCGACGGAGAGACTTACCTCTGCTCTTTTTGGACCTGGAAAAAGGTCCCGAAGAAGTTGGACCCTCACCTTTGGTCGAGAGGGTCAGACAAAGCTCCTTAAAAGAAGCCGAGTACGAGGCACCGAGAGAGAGCAGGACAAATGCCGCAGCCGAGGTAGAAGCTGCCCGCGCCGCCTCCTCTTCGAGGGCGCATCATCTGTCGGTAGCTGATCCACCGAGCTCCGCCCGCCGCAGACACCGCCAATCGGGCCTCTTTAGATTTCACCGTGGAATTTCTTTTTCGGGCGCCCCAGTTGTAATCGGGCAGCACAGTCTTCAAGAATGTGAGTAAAAGGAAGAGCACAAGTCGCAGGCCTCGCGGGTCGTGCTCAAGGCCCAGGCAGTAGACGACGGAGTGCGGATCCGCTCTTAGACATCTTCTGCCCGCAAGGGCACCTCCAAAACCGGAGTCGATTGGTCCATCGCAGCCGCGAGGAGAAGAAGACCAAGTCTTTTGAGCAAAAACTTTTAATTTCGAACTTTTCAAGAATTAGGAACCAGTCTTAAACGCAACGCTGCTAAGAGGAACCTCAGCTTCAAGCGTAAGGAAGATCTAAGGCCATGGGCGGAGCTAAGAGTTTTACCACCCGGTGGGTGGAGAAGCCAGCTTGAAGACCTTCCGCAAGATTTAAAGCGGCAAGGAACCTGCCAATAAGTGTGGATGAACAATATATCCATGTCCCTAGAACTGATGATTACTGTTCTTTGGACACATGTTTTTGCTATGGCTCAATAGCTTCCTTATTTCTTCTATCCATTGTAAATATTTAATGTGAATACTGCTGTACTTTCAGATTGAACTGCATCTATATTTACTTGTGATACAACAGACTGTATACTGATTGGTCATGAAACTTTTTTGTAACCTTTTACTATATGAAGGACTGAAACTGGAAATGAGCTTGGCTCAACTGAGATAGCCTTTTCATGTTTACATGAATAAAATTTTTACTGCTACTGTTACTACTACTAGTACATGTACTGTTTAACTGCTGCCTTTTATGTACATCACAAGCAGAGCGGCAGGGTTACCACATGCAACGCTGGCAACAAACCACAGTCATAAGGGGCCAGGGGAACAGAAATCGAGCATCCCAGAGGACACACTCCTCTAGGGAGGGTCACTGCCTTCGCCGTACTGATGCCACCTGAGTGACCACGGGTGGAAGCACAATGGATGCAGAGCAGGTGGGTGAACGGCACAGCAAAGGATGCCACTCTGTCATGGACGTGGCTCTGCTCCAGTCTTTATGCAACTCCTGCTTACAGATGGGGAAAACATCCAGACTGCAGAAGAAAGGCAGGCCTCCTTCACAAGCTCTGCACCATTAACTGTGGCCCCACCTCCACAGGATGGGCTGGACTTGATGGGCCCTGGGAAGGCCATGATGACCAAAGCCCCACCCTGGGAGGTAAGCTACAGGGGCTGAAGAAGGTAAAGGATAAGTCTCTGAGAAGACGAGTGGCAGGACCAAGAAGGAGCCTTACAGAAAAGGGGGGGGGGTGTCAGAGCAGAAACAGGCATAAACAAAAAGTTGATGTGATCACATGACCATGCTTTATATCAGCATGTGACAGAGTTGGGTGACCATATCCCATTTGTTATGCAGAGAGATTTAACAGCAATTATCTATTTTGTCCTTCCTACTTTGCCACTTGTCTGTCTCTTGCCTATCTGATTGCGAATCAAATATTTCACGGCACCTAGGAATTGGCCACTCTGAAGGTCCCACATTTTTCCGTTATCGACCCTCCTTCACTTGTTGTTTCAATTCCTTCTTTCTTCCTTGCTTCTCACGTTAAAAAATATATGTGAATCTTTATGTGAAACTGGGATCCCTTAGTTTGCAACTACATATGCTTATCCTGTTAAAATGACTGCAGAAATGTGGGTTCTCCTAAAAAAACAACAATCTGTAGTACATGGGGTTGACCTGGATATGTATTTTAACCTCCACAAGCTTATTTTGAACTGACAACAGGAAACCAGCTCTGGGAGTTCTATTTTGTTGTACCTGTTAAGTCTAGATGTGCTCTTCAGACTGGCCTCAGGAAAGACACTGACAAAATTTGATACATTTTGTGAGAAACAGGAGATGCAATTTACAACATCAGGGAGCAGAGTTTAAACTGCCAAGAAAAGACAGTTTATAAAAAGAGAGCAATGTTTTGTTTAGAGAGCTAGAGAGACTAGATTTAACTTGAGAGGCTCAGAAACATAGAATCTGACAGCAGACAAGGACCGCTTGGCCCACCCAGTCTGCCCATTTTCCTACCTAACAGATAAGCTGCAGATCCTAGTTAACCAACAGCTAACTTCCTCCTACACCCCACTAAGACTGCCTTATGCCTGTCCCATGTATTCTTGAAGTCCCCCACTGTTCTTGACTCCATGACCTCCTCAGGGAGGCTGTTCCATGCATCCACAACCCTCTCAGTGAAAAAATACTTCCTCACATTACCTCTGAGCCGTCCCCTCTATCTTCAAATTGTGCCCCTTGTTCTTGCACATCTCTTTTTCTGGAAGATGCTACCCTCTTGGACTTTGTTAATTCCCTTGAGGTACTTGAAAGTTTCTATCATGTCCCCTCTCTCCCTTCTTTCCTCAAGGGTATACATATTAAGCTCCTTTAGTCTTTCTTCAGTGTCTTCTGGTGCAGACCCTGTACCATTTTGGTTGCCCCTCTGGACAGCCTCCACTTGTCTATGTCTTTACGGAGATGGGGTCTCCAGAACTGCACACAGTACTCCAGATGGGGTCTCACCAACTGTCTGTACAGAGGGATAACAACTTCCTGTTTTCTACTATTGATGCCTCTTCCTATGCATCCCAGTATCCCCCAGCCTTCCTTACTGCCTTCTCACATTGCTTGCCCACCTTAGGTCATCTGATATAACTACCCCCAGGTCCCTTTCCATTTTTACTGTTGTCAGTATCTCACCCCCATTGTGTACTCTTCCCCTGGGTTTTGTTTCCCAGGTGCATTACCTTGCACTTCTTTGCATTGAATCTGAGATGCCATACATTTGACCATTCCTCCAACCTTGCCAAGTCCCTTCTCATCCTTTCCACTCCATCTTGTGTATCAACCCTGTTGCAGATCTTTGTGTCATCTGCAAAGAGACATACGTTTCCTTCCAGTTCCTCTGCAATGTCACTTATAAAGACATTAAAAGGACCGGTCCCAGTACTGAACCCTGCGATTTCCCCACTTGTAACCCTCCTTTCTTCACTGTGTACTCCATTTACTACTACCCTTTGCGCCTGTTGTCTAGCCAATTTTTATCCAGGCTACCACCTTGGGTCCCACTCCAAGGCTGGCTATCTTGTGTATTGATCTTTTGTGTGGGACTGTATCAAATGCCTTGCTAAAATCTAGGTAGGCCATGTCCACAGCCCCTCCCTGATCTACTACTTTGGTCACCCAGTCACAGAAATCTATTAGATTCGCCTGACACCCTCCTTCCCATCATGAATCCATGCTGCCTTGGGTCCTGTGCCCCATTGGCCTCTAGGTACTCAACAATTCTTTCCTTTAGAAGTGATTCCATCATTTTCCCTACCACTGAGGTCAAACTAACTGGTCTTGTAGTTTCCTGCCTCGTCCTGCTCCCACTTTTGTGAAGAGGAAATACATCTGCCCTCCTCCAGTCCTCGGGTACCACCCCATCCTCCCATGATTTGTTGAAGACAGTAGTCAAGCGTGTCACTAGTTCTAACCTTAGTTCTTTTTAGAATTCTTGGGTGAATCCCATCAGCCCCATTGCTTTGTCCACCTTCAATTTTATTAGTTCTTTTCAGAACCCTTTCTTCTGTAAATGGACTGGTATCGACCCCATCTTCAGAGTGTTTCTCTTGTTTGGTTTAGGTAACTCCCCTCCTTTTCCTTTGAATACTGAGCAGAAATATTCTTTCAGTATCCTTCTTTTCACTGTCACCCTCTACCCACATTCCTCCCTTTATTAAGCTTCAGTATCCTCCTTTGGTCTTTCTTCGCTCCCTAATGTACCTATAAAAGGTCTTATCCCCTTCTTAACAGAATTGGCTATCCTTTCCTCGGTTTGGGCCTTTGCTATTCTGACTGCCTTCCCCTGCCTCTTTCTGTTTTAACTGATAGTTCTCTGTCCTGCTCCTTCTGTGTTTCCTTAAATTTCTTGAATGCTGTCCTTTCTCCTTAACCTTCCCTGCCACCTCTTTTGAGAACCATAGTGGTTTTTTTCCTTCGTGTTTTATTGATTTGCTTACACAAAGGCTTGTTGCCTCTGTGATGGCTGTTTTGATCACTCCCATTGTTCCTCCACCCTCCTTCTTGCCTATTTGCTAGTGCTTTCTGAGGCACTCTCTCATTTTCCCAAAGTCAGCCCTCCTAAAGTCCAGTACTCTTGCTTTTGTATGGCTTGATTGTATGGCTGTGTTTATCGTGAACCACACTGTTTGGTGGTCGCTTGTTCCCAGATGGCTACCCACTTCTAAATCGGAGATTCTTTCTCCGTCCCCATTTGAGAGTACCAGGTCTAAGATTGCTCCCTCCCAAGTGAGTTCCAATACTAGCTGTCTGAGGCATGCCCCCTGTAAGGCATCAAGAATGACCCTGCTCTTGGATGTGCCTGCAGCAAAGGTGCTCCAGTTAACATCTGGCATATTCAGGTCCCCCATCAACAATATCTCCCCTTTTTCTGCCATTCTAAGAAAGCCTTCTATCATTTCCTCGTCCATTCCCGCCCCCTGAGATGGGGGTCTGTATACAACCCCCATGCGGATTGTGGTACCATTTCCTATCTCCAGGGTGACCCAAAGTGCCTCATCTGCTCCCTGTTTACTCTTTAGCTCTGTTGCTTTGCTCAGAAGGATTTCTGTTTGTACTGCCTTTATGAAGAGCTACCCTGTATAATTTTATATTTTATTGTTACTGACAACAATAAAATACTGCTTGTGAATTTTATAACTCCTGGTCTGCCTATGCTTCCTAACTTATGCCTCTATAACACAGCGTAACAGCAAAGGTTAGAAGTACTTAACAGTTTGAACCTTATTATTCAGTTTTAAAATTAAAAATATAGGGGAGCCATTTTATAATCACAATAAGGCACTCCGGGATGTGGTTACTGTGTGGTAACTGCACCTTGTATGAACAAGGCATTCAGGAACTTCGAGGTTTGCATTATCCTCCAATTCACACACCCGTCGATGTCCATCAGCTTATCTCCCCCAAAACTGTTACTTACCCTGATACAAGAACATATTTGTAGGCCTGGTTTCATTATACTGTAGGTTAACAATTCATTTCTCCTCTAGCTGTACTCTAGAGAAGCACAGAAACAGACAATGATAGCAGAAAAGGCCAAAGTTCCATCCAGTCTGCCCAAGTTGCCTATTTAGGCCCTGGGCCTACTGTTCCTCTAAAGTCCTAAATGTTTAGTGCCTTGAGGCGCCCTCACAGGACATGCACTGCTGGCCCTGGATCATTTTGTTACTCTGGCTACACAATCTGAGCCTATCCTATGTTTCCTAAGGTGAGGACTCAGAACAGGCCACCATACTCCAGATGTGGCCTCACCAAGGATCTGTACAGGGGAAGTATTACCTCCCTTTTTCTGCTATCAGTACGCCTCCCAATACATCCAAGCATCCTATTTGTCTTGCTATAAGCCTTGTTGTACTGACTCAATTGTTAGGGAGTTGCTGATAACATCAAGATCTCCTTACTCAATTCCTCTTACAAAATGTCCCTGTTACAAGAACATTTCTGCTCATCATTTAGGGTATTATTAGAATAAGGTTTTACAGCACTGTATTCAGCAAATTAACACACAAGACTACACTACCCTTTTGGCAACAAGAGGCTCTACCGACAGATTATACAGTTCTCTAGTCAGAGCCTTGATCAACGTCAGATGCTTTTTAAACAGTCTGACACCTTTCAAAAAGAGTGTTAGAAAGCCCGATGTGATTGTTGCAGACTTCGCTAAGAGAGTTGTGGCACACACATCTCACCACTACCTTGGTAAAAAAACTAGTACTGAGAATGTCTAGAGAAAGCACTATACGTGAAACTGTTGGTTCTGTTTGGTCCGTCTGCTGTTTATAAGTTAATTAATGCACTTTTGGGCACCTCTCAATAAAAATTATGTTTTAATTCTATTTACTGTTCAGCACTAGTTTTTACCTAGCTAGTGGTGAGGTCTGTGTGCCGCAACTCTTTTGGCTGCGTTTGACTTTGGTGTTATTGGCTGGCCCCACTGCATTCGTAGGTATCCTGTTACTGCTTGTTGTAGATGGTTGCGACTGTATTTGGAAGCAAAGTATGGAATGTGGTGATTTACTGTTGACTGTACCAGTCTTATGGCAACAAAAATGTTATCCTTCTTGCAGCTACAGAGAACATGTAATTCTCATTTTAGCCATCCTCGGCTACTCCCAACACTCCACAGTAAGAACTCCCATGAGAAGTGCAATTACAGAGTAATCAACAGAATGAAATGAAGTTCCCCTTTGTCTGCTGTGGATAAAGAACGGACTCACCAGCTGTACAGTCAGAACCATGAAAATGCTGGGCAAAGGTGGGGCTGGATGCCAGAGTTTAGTCACTAGCAATGCTCAAAGCAGCCCAGATGTGACCAAGTATGTGATTCTGCATACAGAATCTTGTAAGTCAGAGTTTCCATTACTAACCAAACTTGCTTTATATGTAATCCATGCTAAATGCTAGGACACAGGAGCTGGACATGTGTAGAATATTCAATATTTGCTGTGAAAAGAAAATCATACAAATAAAGATTAAAAGGAGAGTGCAGGACACAAAGAAAATGCATTTTCAACTACTTGATAAAAATGATCACTTTTCTATCAACAGACCCCTTTTTCA
>CM057451.1:947027500-947172500 GCA_016271365.2 Neoceratodus forsteri | reverse complement strand
CATCCTTGGCAGAACACGATGTCAGTGTATATCAGTAAAACATATAAGAATGCTGGTGCACAAAGAGGCACTGCAGTTGGATAGTGGTGATGGTGTAAGTGGGTAAGTGGTCAAATTATTTGCTGTGGCTCACATTTTATGGAACAATCAGTAACATCTTTATATCTGGGAGACACTGAGTGTGGCAGCCGATTTCTGGAACCCAATTGATTCAAATAATCATTTTTTAATTGGGTTTCAAAGGTCCCTAGGCCAGACTTCTCCTATAACTGGAAAATAATACAGTAGTTAAACATGTAACATCATCATTAATATTTCACTCTTTTTTTTTTTTTTAAACTTGTCCAAACAGGTCCAAAGGCAGATAAGGAAAACTAATGCAGAAGAATAATAATAAAGAGCTAAAAGCTCAAGGACAAAAAGCACCAGGTAAAGCAGCATCCAGAAAAGATGAGAGAGAAAAAAAGCTTAATTGGAAATGGTCAACCCCCTCAGGCCTCAAAGTGTCTTTAGTTTAAAAACAGATTTAACGATTGGTCATATTCTGTAGAGATTTCAGATGTAGCTGGTAGTTTGATTCTGATTTTTTTTCCTTTTAAAAGTGAAAAACAGGCTGCCCACCATACTGGTGTTACCATACAAAAATGTGTTTGTTTACATTACATAGGAACATAGAAACAGCTTACCCAGCAGGTAGGGAAATGGGCAGACTAAGTGGGCCAAGCGGTCCTTATCTGCTGTCAAAATCTATGTTTCTATAACACACAAGATCTGATCAGGTGGCCTATTATTTTGTATAAATTAAAGACAGTAAACACTGGGATGCCGTAAAAAATAGCCTAAATCAGATGATATTCCATCAGTCTCTATAAGAGAGGTTTTGGATGATCAAGCAAAATAGAAATTTAAATCCTGTAAATTTTCTTTCTCCGACTGCTGGTCTCCAGTCTCCTCATTTCGGAGGCCTTCCTGGTACCATGTGACAGGCAGGATGTAACGGACTTCTGAAGGACGGAGCTACCCTCCCTCGTTTCCTCCAGACATCAGTACTTCTATAGCAGTTGTCCCCAGAGGAAGCACGTAACTTGGGAACAAACAAAAATATGTTGGTAAAACTTGCAGCCGGAGGCTGATGTTCAACATTCTGGGGAGGCCAGAGCCGAGACCAGCAGTCGGAGAAAGAAAATGTACAGTATTTCTATTTCTTTCTCCTAAAGCTGTCCTCCGGGTTTCTCACTGGGATATACTAAAGCAGTACATCCCTCTATTTCCTGGTGGAAGAATGTCCATAGTCTCTTATGGGTCCATCACTGCCTGGAGGACCCTACAGCCAAAGGACGCCTCAGCTGAGGCAAGAACATCCAACTTATAGAACTCTGCAATGGTATGAATCAATTATCACATGGCCGCTTTATAGAAGTCTGCCGGGGAAGCGTCTCTGAATTCCGCCCAGGACGTAGCCATCGCACGGGTTGAGTGAGCCCGCACTGGTTCCAGCAGGACGATCCCGGCCTTCTGGTGAGCCATGGAGATGGTGAAGCAAATCCACCTAGTAACAGAGTCCTTCAATGCTTTTTTACCCACATTCGGGCCTAATGTAAGGATAAATAGACTTTAAGTCTTACATACTGAGTCAGATTTCTTGATGTAAATCTTGAGAGCTCTCCTTGATCAGGTGTGTGAAATTCCTCTCCTTCTCGTTCTTGGGATGAGGAGAGAAAGAGGTAGGTTCAAGACTTGGCTGCAGTGAAAGAAGACTTCACCTTTGGTAAAAGGCGGGATATGTCAGCATAACCACATAGTCCTGATGAAAGGTAGTGTAAGGTTCTTTGGATGACAGGGCTCCAACCTCACTGATACAGCGGGCTGAGGTGATTGCAGTAAGAAAGACGGTCTTCATAGTGAGATGAAGCAAAGATGACTCCTTTAAGGGCTCGAAAGGGGGCTTGGTGAGTGCTTTCAGTACCAGGTTAAGCCTCCTAGGTGGAACTACGGGCTTTATTGGAGGACGCTGTAACGTTGCCGCTCTCAGAAATCGTCTAACGTGAGGAGAGCTCTTAAAGATCTCCCCGAGTCCACCAATAGGGGTGCCCCTAAAGCAGAAACCTGGACTGGTATCAGGATGGAGGTCCTTGTTAAACCTTCCTGAAGGAACTGAAGGATGGTAGGCAGAGACAGAGTCATCTGGTAGAGAGGTGGCTCATAACCAGAACAAGAACAAGAATTTTCTCCAGATCCTATAATAAACCTTGGAAGAGGAGGTCCTTCTGGACTGAATCATCATTTCGATGACCGTGCAGAGAAACCTAACTCCTTGGGAGTTTCCTGCTCAATCTCCATGCTGAGAGGGATAGACTGCAAGGACTGGGGTGCAGCACTGGTCCCTGATGTAACAGGTCTGGGCTTTCTTGAAGCACCAGAGGAGGATGTAGAGACATTTGGACTAAACTGAGGAAACCATGGTCTGCGGGGGCCAGCGTGGGCAAACCAGAATCATTTCCGCTTGATCTTGGGCAATCTTGTGCAGTACCCTTGATGGGATTGGAATTGGAGGAAAGGCATATAGAAGATTGAACTGTTTCCAGTTGATGGAGAAGGTGTCCTGTGCCAAGGCCCTCTCGTCCTTCCAGTTGATGGAGAAGGTGTCCTGTGCCAAGGCCCTCTCGTCCTTCCAGTTGATGGAGAAGGCGTCCTATGCTAAGGCCCTCTCGTCCTTGGTGAGAGAGCAGAACTGCGAACTTTGCAATTTTTTCGGTAGGTGAAAAGATCTACCTGCTGGTGGCCCCACCGTGCCATGATGAGTCAAAAGGTGCTGTCCTTGAGCTCCCACTCGCCTGGCAGGATGTCCTTTCAACTTAGCCAATCTGTTGTGACATTTTCCTGGCCTGGGATGTAGGCGGCCCTTAGACTGCTCAGGTTGTCCTCTGCCCGCTGAAAAAGTAGAAGTCTCCTGCAGCATCAGAGAGCTCTTTGTGCCTCCCTGGTGGTTGATGTAGGCCACTGTTGTCCGATTGTCCATGAGGATGAGAACGTCCCGGTTGGAAAGCTGTGCCTTGAACTGCTGCAGCGCCAGGCAGACGGCCTGCATCTCCAGCACATTGATGCTGTAGCGAGACTCCACCAGGGACCACTTGGCCTGTGCTGATAGCTGTTCCGAATGTGCCCCCCAGATCCAGAGGCTGGCATCAGTGGTAACTCATCTGGTCAGGGTGTCCCAGATTGAGCCCCCTCATGATATTGACCTGCTGAGTCCACCATATCAGGGAGTCCTTTACCGGACGAGATAGCCGAATCCTCTGATCCACTGTGCCCCTTGATTGGGACCATTGCTGGAGGAGGCTTGACTGGAGAGGTCGAATGCGGACTAGCGCCAGGGACTGAGTCTGCCAGGAGACCATCGTACCTATGAATTGCATGAATAAGCGGACGGCAGTGATTGGGTCACTTGAATTTGCTGATGAGAGCCCTAAGTTCCTTGAATTTAGACTCGTGGAGAAAACTTTGTTCTGGATCGTGTTGATATTCACCCCAGATGATTCAGAGACCGACAGTCGCAGGGAGCTGCTCTTGTGGTTGATTACAAATCCCAGAGAGGAGAGGTACTGAGTGACCTATGCCATTGCCTAGACTGCTTGATCATATAGTGGGCCTTTGATGAGAATATCATCCAGGTATGGGAAGAGCTGCATCCCTTGCATTCTGAGTCGAGTGACCACTGTCACAAGGACCTTGGAGAAGACACTGGGTGCTGTGGGCAGGCCAAAGGGCAGCGTCGTGAATTGAAGGTGGTGTTCTTCCACTTTGAACCGGAGGAATTGCCGGTGTGCCTTCCGGATTGGGATATGCAGATAAGCATCTTGTAAATCTATTAAGGCCAAAAAATTCCCCTGATGGATTTCCCGGATAATAAAGGGCAGAGTCTCCATCCTGAATGTTCTGTAACAGACAAAACCGTTTAGAAACTTGAGATCTAACACTGGCCGGAAACCTCCTGAGTGTTCCTTTCTTGAATGGGAACTTGTTCGATCGCTGCTGCTTGTACAAGATGTGTAATCACTTGCAGGGTCACCACTCTTTTACTGGGTTGTTTGAGACTGGTGAGGGTACCATGTGGGGGCACGGGAAGGCCTGGAGTTCTAACTCGATGAAGCAACCTCGCGACCACGCCCAGCACCCACTTGTCCATGGTGGTGAACCATTCCCTGAAAAAGCTGGAAAGCCTGCCCCCACAGGAGGATGGGTCCATGAGTCCTCATTAGATTTTTTGAGCCGCCCCCATCTCGGAGCCATCCCTGCTCCTTGAAGCTGCGCTTGGTTGTGCGTAGAACCAGGATCATCTGCCTGGAACTGGCATATTCTAACTCTAAACTGATTTTGGGCACGAAAATTCTTCTGGATCCCGAAGCCCTGGGCCTGTTCCTTCCCCGTGACTGTCGCATTTGCACTTTCGCTGTTTTCCCCAGATTCCTTGACCGTCTCCTTTAGAGCTGATCCAAAAAGAAGGCTTCCTTTTTAAGTGGCATTTACCAACTGCATCTTCGAGGAGGCATCCAAATGCCATGCCCGTAGCCACAAGTTGCGTCGAGCTGAGATCTGGTAAAACACAGCTCTTGCTGCACATCTGGCTGCATCCTCCGAGACATCAGCTGAGTAGGCCAAATCTAGACACATTAGCTGCAGGTGTTGCAAAATGGATTTATTCTTCTCTGGCTCATCAGCTAGCTGGAATGCCAGATCAGTGGCTCAGGAGAGAGCGCCGAGCTGAGAAGAACTTAGTCCGTAGCTTGAGAGAGGCTGCCATGGACTGAAAAGCTTTCTTTAGAGAGGTGTCCACTTTCCTATCCACTGATCCCTTAGGGAGGCTCCACCCTCTGCTGGGATAACAGTCTTTTAGTGAGGTTTGAGATTAGAGGTCGATCCTGGGACAGTCTAGACACTCTCTGAAGGTTTCCTGTCCGAATTTCAGTAGCTTGGTTATGCAGTGGAGCGGCTCAGGTCCCTGCCATTCTTCCTTTAAGAGGTCCTCTATGGATGCAGGACTGGGGGAAAACTGTCATTGGCTTTGAAGTAGACGCAAGCCTGAAAGCTGGCTTCTCTCGCTTGGGTTCCGGAGAGGATGGACTCAGGTGGATCTCATCCGACATGTGTTTAATAAAAAAAAAAAATCTAGGACGTCCAAATCAAAGTTTCTAGCTGGGGAGGAGTCCGAGTTGGACTCCAAGTTTGGGAGTTCTCCTCCTTGGGGATGAATAGTCGGACACTGAGTGCGACCTGTCCAGTTTGTGCTTTTCCATGGGTGGTGTCTCTGGATCTGCTCCTGGATCTGGCCCTCTGAGGGGTTCAGAGCAAAGGCCCTGTTCAGTTTGTCTATTAGGTCGGGGACTAGAGCCCTAGCCAAGTGGCGGAGCCCCTCTGAGGTGGGGGACTGTCCCTGATCCATGGGCTGGTTTTGAACTTCCTGAGATTCGGAGGCGGATGCCTCATCTGCCTCTTCCAAGGTTAGTGACCTTGCACTGTTGCATTTGACTCAGAGACCCAGCAAATGTGGCCAGCATGGGTGTTCTGCACTTGTGGCACTTTCTGCCTCTGGGGGGCCTGTCCAATTTTGATGAGGACATGCTCACAGTTTTTAATTAATTTTTAATTTTAGTTTTATTCTGAAAAACAGCCCCTTTGATATCGAGATGCCCCCCTGGAGAGGTCCGTTGAAGACCTGCACCAGGCAATGCTAGAGAAGCAGCATAATATTCTGTCCCTGCCACTTAGAATGGCCCACCTCTCCGCCTGTAAAGAACACGAAAGCTCCAGTTAAGGTTCCCAGCATCGGACAGTCCGGAGTAGACTATCGCTCTCTAGCCAACAGGGCGCTCGACAGCCTAAGTCTTAGTTTTCAGTGGCAGTCGACAGGAGAGAAGGCTCTGGGTAGCTGGCACGTCGACAAGGAGGTTAATGAGGATATTCCATAGCAAATGGCGGGCGAAATAACAAACCTGCTGCCGAAGCCTCGATAAACATCTCCACTGGCTGTGTGTAATCTGTTGGCCCCAACCCCCAAAAAAACATCTCCGTTGGTTCTGTCGGTTCTGTCCCGGGGGGGGGGTCCTTGTGGAGGAATGTCGAGCCCTGGGCTGCCTGCTTCGAGGCGTAGCTTGCTGAACGACTGCGGGGTTCCCTCAGGGAGGACCCTCTCAAGGCACTGGCCCCTTTCCTGCTCCACCAGTCCTGAGACCCCGAGGCTGAAATCCTGAAGGGGGGACACCAAGTGCAGGAAGTTGAGAGGGAGCAGGGATCCCGTCGGTGCAGCTTGCAAGGCTGAGACAGGGGTCCCTGCGCTAGCGCCTCTGATGTTGTCCAAACATAAAAAAGCAGCACAAACACAAAGTCTTCTGCTCCGTCACTCCTGTGACAGAGATCCTGCAGAGCTCCTACCACTAGACAGGCAGGAAGTAAACTGACATCCAGAGGAAACTAGCAGAAGGGTATTGCCATTCTGCAGAAGTCTGTTACATCCTGCCTGTCACGTGGTACCAGGAAGGACCTCCCAGAAGTAAGGAGCCCGGAGACCAGCTTTAGGAGAGAGAACAACCAATTCCAAATACAAATGCAGGATGCACTGAACTTGATCATTTTTATTTATTTAAAATTTGTTAACCAGGTAACTCAGACAGCATTAAATGCCCATTTTCATGGAGGACCCAGCCAAATAAATTACATACATAACATTCTCACAAAACATGCATCCTCTCCCTTATTGAGCCCACCCAGTCCATCGTTTGGGGCCTGCAATGGGCCACTGACTCAAAGGGGGGTTTCCACCAGTATTGTCTCCGCAAGCGCGCATAGCAATGTGTATTACCACGAGGGTGGTCTCAACCCAACCATGCAGTCTCCTGTTGTGCTTACAGAGAAAAGGAAGTGAAGCACTCGCAGAACACATAAAAACAAGCTGGGCAGGCTGGGCATGGGGGACTGGGTGGTAAACTGGGTTAGAAACTGGCTAACAGACAGGAGGCAGAGGGTGGTGGTAAACAGGGTGCAGTCTGGGGAGAAGGGGGTGACCAGTGGGGGTGCCTCAGGGATCGGTCCTGGGGCCAGTCCTATTCAATGTCTTCATTAGCGACATCGCAGAGGGTCTGGAGAGAAAGGTCTTCCTGTTTGCAGAGGCCACCAAGATCTGTAACAGAGTGGAAACCCCAGAGGGGATGGAGAAAATGAGGGAGGACCTGGGGAAGCTTGAAAAATGGTCTGAGGACTGGTAAGATAAGTTTAATTTAAAGAAGTGCAAAATTATGCACCTGGGACACAGAAACACTGGGGAAAGCTACAGGATTGGAAGGGGAGTTGTTGACAGTCACAAAGGAGGAAAGTGACCTGGGGGTTATTTCAGACAACCTGAATATGTCAAAGCAGAGTGCTAAGACAGCTGGGAGGGCCAGTGGCATGCTGGGGTGCATAGGCAGGGTTATCACCAGCAGAAAGAGGGAGGTAGTGATGCCATTATATGAAACAATGGTCAGGCCTCACATGGAGTACTGTGTGCATTTCTGGAGGCTGCACTTTCGTAAGGACATTAACATGCTGGAGATGGTTCAGAGAAGGGTGACTAAGATGGTACAGGGGTTGCACAACAAGACTTACGAGGAGAGATTAAGGGACCTCAATATGTACTCCCTGGAAGAGAGGAGGGAAAGAGGGGACATGATAGAAACATTCAAGTACCTAAAGGGTATAAACAAGGTGCAGGGGGGCGCATTTTCCATTACAAGAGGAGCACAGGAACGAGGGGGCATGACACGAAATTGGAAGGTGGGAGGTAAAGAGGGAATGTGAGGAAGTTCTTCACAGAGAGGGTGGTGAACGATGGAATGGTCTGCCTCAGGAGGTGGTGGAGCGAGCACTGTGGATGGATTCAAGCATGCTTGGGACAGGCATAGGGAATGATAAAGGTACAGCAGCGGGTGGGTCGGAAGCAGTAATCCAGTGCAAGGGCTTACAGGCAGACTAGATGGGCCAGGCGATCCTTATCTGCCGACAATTTCTAGGTTATGTTTTTATGTTTCTATACTGAAAAATAAACTTATTCCATGTGCAATGTGAGGATGCCGACTAGGGCACAACATTTCGACCAAAGGGTCTTCATCAGGGGCGTCTGCTGTACTTACCATTTTGCTCACCAAGTGGCAGGCTGCTGAGTGGGAAACTGGCTCCTCCCTCCCAAGAAAGGAGAGCTGTCCCTTGAACACGCTTATCCTTTTTTACACAGTCGATCCCGTATGGCCAAAGTCTGTTTCCCTATTCCAGTTGCTGGCGGGCAGGTGGTGCTACCGCCATTCTGGCTTTGTATTTCCTGTTTTTTTTTTGTTTTTTTAGCTTTTGTTGACCGGTAAGTGCACTAGACAAATCCTGCCTATTTTCAGGCACGACCCGGGAGGGATACAGATGAATGCCAACTGACCTTGGAATCAGATTAAGCTGTTAGTGGTATTTTAGTGAATCCAATTATCAATTATTTTGTCATCCAATTATCTCGCTGAAGGGCAAAAGGAGCTGTTTCACTGGAGAAGGAGCAGCGTCGAGCGGAGGACTTTGGGCCAGTGGCTCACATTCAGCAGCCCTAGTGAGCGCAGCGCATCGGAGCAGAGGAGGAGGAGGAGGAGGAACTGCCAGCATACTGCAAGAGGAGCCAATTGGGGCTGCACTGCTAGAATAGGAAGGATTTTTCTACCAATCAGGGCTAGCTGCATGAGACTGGAGTTTGTGGCCAGGCCTTAAAGATCGTAGTGGCCGGGCCGTGACTCCAGATCTCGCTGAAGGCAAAAAGAAGCTGTTTCACTGGGTGAAGGAGCAGCAGTAGCCGCAGCGGAGGACTTTTGGGCTGGGGGCTGTATTTAGCAGCCCTGGAGTAGTGGCAAGCACCCGCAGCAGAGGACCCTGGCCGGGGTGACTTGCATTTGGCGGCCCTGAAGGAGCAACGTGGCAGCATCAGGGGCAGAGAGAAGGAACCACCAGCCAATCGGGGCTGCACTGCTAGAGGAGGAAGGGTTTTTCTTCCCACCCTTCCAAACCCCAACCACTATTAAATGTGGAAGGTGGGAGGAGCTTGCCATCTGGCAGCTTGTGGTTAGCCCAAGGGATCTGTTCCATAGTTCACACAAAAGGAGCAATCACTGGTGTCAATTCACAGAAGGGCGGCACTCCTGGGAATGAAAAATGTATTTTTTCCTACAACTTTTAAGGAGTTTGGGAACCTTCAGTTAGTTACCTTTAAAAACTGCAATACTTAAACTATCTGCTGCAGACTATGTACAACTTTTAAAACTTTGTGAAACTTCAATTATCAACTTCTAAAAATTGCAATCCCTAAACTAACCATCCGCTGCAGACTGCCTGGGTTGGGAAAAATTTTTTTCTTTCCTTTTTATGCTTTGATGCAAAACCTGTCATGGTTAATTGCCACATGGTTGTATACTGAAGGGATGGGGGCTTGTTGCTTCTAACTCTGCAGGTACTGGGTTTGGGCATAACCTGTCAAGGCTAACTGACACATTGTTCATTGAAGGGATGGGAGCTTGTTGTTACTAAGGCTATAGGCACTGTGTTTGGGCATTTTATTAGCACAGGGATGGGGGCTTGTTGATGCCAAGGCTAGGGTCATTGTGTTGCCTTCTCTTTGCGGAGCAGGGTATTTAAAATTTGCTGAGATGGGGTTCTGTTTAGGGGAAGGGTGACACTTTGCGTTCCCGAGGGGGCATTTGTGTAGCCAGGCCAGCGGCACATTTATACTCCTTGGCTGGCCTTGGTTGATCATATATCATAGCAGTGCAGAGGGAGGTGGGGTTGGCAGTACATCGGGGCAGGATGGCTGGAAGCAGTTGGGGTAGAGCAGGGGAAAACTGGTATAGGGTGGGGGGAGCATTATGGGGTGCCTGGCAGGAGGAGGCTTGGCTGAGATGGGTAATGATAGGACGGATGGGGGGCAGTCTTCCAGATATAGATTGGAGGAACACCAGGTTGATGGGTTGCAGTGGTTGTGGAGATGCAATGGCCATGAAGTACCCTGTGGAGACTAGGGCACTGCCTATCCTGTATTTTAGATTAATGAGCTTGGAGGCTGAGCTGCACAGACTCTGGTGTGCCCTGGACAGTTGGGTGAAGGGTACAAATATAAGGACATGGAAACATAAATCTTGGGCTGGGAGTGAGTTAGGCAGTTGGGTGGAGGGTATGAACACAAGGACAGGGAGGCATGAAGCTGGGGTTAGGAGAGTCAGCAAATGTGGGGTAGAGGGAGAGAAGGAGAAGGATGGGAACCAACAGAACTCATGTTAGAGTGGACCGCCCTGGGAGCAGACACAGGGAAGGGGCCAGGGACTGTGCGGGGTCAGAGCGATGGAGGAAGCTACAGGCAGTGAGGGGGGGTCTGCTATTGTGGTGTACTGGAAGGGGAGCCAACAGAACCCATGCCAGATGACCAGTCCCGGGGCAGATAAGGTGAAGGGATCAGGACTGCACGGGAGACAGATCTGGGAGGAAAATGGATGGAAGATATAGGCAGCTGGGCAACAGGACATCATAGGTCCATGGCAAGGGGACTCTCCTCACAGGAGGGGAGCTCTGGTCTGCAGATAACTGAAGGGATTCCGGTCTCAGACAGGTTCTCACCATTGGGCTCTCCGGGGGGGGGGCCCCTTAGAGGACGGGGGCAGGGGGAGCAGGCAGCAATGGAAGGAAGGGTGAAGCAGTCAGCAGTAGAAGGAAGTTTAATGAGGAGGGAAGGGAGGAATGGCCATGGGACTAAGGAAGAAGATGGGGTTAGCTCTAGTGGTGGATCTGTGGGCTAAGAGTACCAGGCAAGGAAAGAGGAGGAGGTGGTAAGAAGGCAGCAAGATGCCCAGGGGGAAGGGGGACAGCAGGGACCCAGTACAGGGTGGGTGAGGAAACAGTGATCAGGGCAAGGACAGGGTGACACCGGGGTACCTGTGGCGATGGAGGGGCCACAAATGCGGGGTGGACCCAGATGGCATCGTGGAGGGTGGTGACTGTTGAGTACAGGGCAGGCAGGAGGCAGAACCAAAAAAGGGCGAGTATGGCAGTCGGTGGGAAGAAAATAGTTGATGGGGCCAAAAGAAAGGAAGTGGTAGTGAGGGGGGGTGATGGAGGGGAGGGGTCAAAGGATAAGGGGGATGTTGGGGTGTTCTTCTGGGGATTCCTTGATAAGGGAGTAGTAGGTGGGAAGGGCTGCACCATCAGGGTCAAGAGTATATCTGGCCTAACTGCGCACAAGGTAAAGCACCTAGTTTATGCCCTAGTGAAGGATTGCGGAGGTCCCCTGACATCACAGCGCACCTGGGAACGTAATGACATTGAGGGGAACAGTGTGCTTGAGATCCAGGCAAGGTTCTGGGAACTAGCCCGGTATATCACACTGTGGGGTGCTTGGTTTCTTCTGAGCTCCCTACCAGTGCCTAGAGCCAGTGTGGATAACAAACAGAAACTTGGAGAAGTTAATGAATGGTTCAGATCATGGTGTGAGAAGAGCGGGTATGGGTTAGTGGGGGACTGGGGTGCAACTTGGGAAGATATGGGCCTATATGCTAGGGACAGGCTCCACCTGAATTTGGGAGGAGAGAGGTCGAAGCTAAAATTGTCCCGAATTCATTGAGTCTAGGTGGGATTTAAACTTGTGAGGAGTGGTTGGGGTTGGAAGTTGCAACCCTGCCCCCCTCAGAGGTAGACAGTGGGTGCCCAGTGGGGATGCCGGACTGTGATAGGGTGTGGGGCAGGCAAGCTTCGGGGGGTCAGGGGCAGGGGAAGGGATAGAGAGTGGTCCTGATAAATGCCAGGAACATGGGCAATAAATAAGATGCCTGAGTTGCAGGCTTTGCTAACTGAAGGGGAGGTGGATATAGCGGCAGTTACAGAAACGTGGGCCACGCCAAGGCACGACTGGGACCTTAACCTTGAAGGGTACTCTGTGTACAGGAAGGACAGAACTGTGGGTAGGGGAGAGGGGTAGCATTCATCATTAGGAATGGCACAGATGTATGCAGGGCAGAGAGGCAAGTTGAGGCAGTATGGGTTACCTTGCAAGCACCTGGGGGTAAGAGGATGAAGCTGGGGGTGGTATATAGGCCACCTTTGCAGGCAGATGATCTGGAGGAAGGCTTGGTGGAGAATCTCCGGGAGCATTGTGGACAGGGGGAGGGATGAATGGTGGCGCTGGGGGACCTTAACTTACCGGGGGCTGATTGGGGAACTATGTCATCCTCGTCAACCAAAGAGCAGCACCTGCTGGACATCTTCCAGAATGCATTCTTGTCCCAACTGGTGGCGGATCCAACAAGGGAGAGTTGCATCCTGGATGTGGTCCTATCAGACTGTGACCTGGTTAGAACCTACAGGTCAGGGACACTTGGCAGGGAGTGAATCATGCCAGAGTCTGGTTTTCCTGAACCTGGGGAGAGGGAAGAAAAAAAAAAAAAAAAATCACACTAAAACAGTAGTAATCTGCTTCAGAGGTGCAGACTTCAGGGGTATGGAGGGGATCCTCATGGAGCATTTACAGGGGATCAGTCCAGGCATGGACTCACAGCAGATGGGAAGTTATAAAGAGGGATTCTGAAGCTACTATGACCTGCACAAGGTCAGACACAAGGCGGGGGAGCAGGAACTGTGCTGGTGGACCAGGGAGGTACAGAAGTAGTAAGGGAGAAGAGGGGGGGCTTACAGATGCTACAAGCAAATGCATGGGGTTAAGAACAAGAGTATGATAACATCTCCAAAAGGGTGACCAGGGAGGTGAGACTGGCCAAGGCTAGGGTAGAAGAGAAGTTGGCTCAGGGAAGGCGATAAAAGGTCAGTTGGGTATATTAGGGAAAGGAGGAAAGTGAAGGGGCAGATTAGTAGGTTGAGGACAGGGAGTGGGTGAGCCGAGGAGCAGGCTAAGGTGCTAAATGAATTACTATGCCTCAGTCTACACTAGAGCCGATGGTGGGACAGCACCTTACGAGGGGAGGGAGTCAGAGTCGAGAAGGGGGCGGCACTTCATGGGGGGAAGGGGGTCAGTTTTGAAGGGGAGGAGGTAACAGATGGTGAAATTCTCTGGGTATGGGATGCCCTCAGGTCCCCAAAAAACAGATAAGGCATCGGGTCCAGATGGCCTGCATCCCAGGGTGCTAAAGGAAATAGCGGATGTACTGGCTGCTCCCCAGCGGACCTCTTCAGCTCCTCCCTATGGATGGGGTGTGTGCCTCAGGATTGGAGGATGGCTCACGTCGTGCCCATCCACAGAGGAGGGCTACGGGAGGAGCCAGGCAATCACAGGCCTTTCAGTCTGACATCCGTGGTGGGTAAAATGATGGAAGCCATATTGAAGGAGAGGCTGGAGAAGTTCCCGAGAGCATGGGGCCATTTGGATGATCACCAGCATGGCTTTGTGCACAGCAGATCATGTCAGAATAACCTTGTGGAGTTCTATGATTGGGTGATTAGGGCACTGGACCAGGCCTGGTCGGTGGATGTCTTCTTTCTAGACTTCAGCAAGGCATTTGACTCCGTGCCACATCCCGGGCTGAGGGATAAGTTGAAGGGAATGAGGTGGGGAAGAAGATGGTTAGTGGATAGGAAACTGGCTAACTGGGCAGTGGCAGAGGGTGATGGTTGGGGGGGGTGGTCCCTCCTAGGAGGGTCATCAGTGGGGTTCTACAAGGATCAGTGCTGGGCTCACTCCTGTTTAACGCGTACATCTCTGACATCAGAAAAGGTATCAGGAGTGAGATGAGCCTCTCTGTCGATTACTCCAAGCTGGTGGATGGGGTGGAGGGCAGAAGAGCCCTTCAAGAGGATCTGGAGACCCTTGAGAGGTGGTCTCACAACTGGGGACTGAAGTTTAACTTTAAGTGTAGGGTTCTCCACTTGGGGCTTGGAAATGCATCTCAAGAATACTTTCTGGGAGGGGAGAAACTGCAGGTTACGGATGGGGAGAAGGACCTTGGGGTGGTGGTGAATGCCAAAATTTCTGAAGCAGTTTCCTTTAGAATGCAAGCTGCAGTGCATTTATCCTCACCCTGGTGACATTAGCAGAGTATGGATAAATGTCAATATCCTCACTCTGCTGATGTCATCAGGATTTACCCTCACTGCAGTGGAAATAACACAGGTTATCCTACTGAGAAAGCTCTCAACCCTGTGGTATAAATATATAGATATAAA
This sequence comes from Neoceratodus forsteri, assembly GCA_016271365.2. Taxonomy (NCBI): domain Eukaryota; kingdom Metazoa; phylum Chordata; order Ceratodontiformes; family Ceratodontidae; genus Neoceratodus; species Neoceratodus forsteri. The sequence continues at coordinate 947,158,289 of CM057451.1, read as the reverse complement.
TATAGTATAGATATATACATAAATATAGTGTATGTGTTATATATATATATATATATATATATATATATAATATTTTTCGTAGGGATGAATACATATGATGCGCTAACATGTTGTACTTATAGGGATTTCCCTACCCACTTCTACCCAGGGTACCCTGTTCTGTGATTTCCTAATTGCTAAGCAGAAAAATCAGTCTCGCTGGTAGGCTATTCCACAGATTCACCACCCTCTGGGAGAAGCAGTGCCTCCTAAAGTTAACCCTGAATTTACCAACTCTGAACTTAAGGGCTTGGCTGGGTATCCTGCTGGAGGACACCAGATCAAACAGTCTGTTCATTCTGTTGCTATCCATCAGTATGCGGAAGACTATCATAGAAACATAGATTCTGACGGCAGATAAGGACCGCTTGGCCCACCCAGTCTGCCCATTTCCCTACCTAATGGATAAGCTGCAGATCCTAGTTAACCAGCAGCCTACTTCTTCCTACCCCCACCCCCTAGAATTGCCTTATGACTGTCCCATGCATACTTGAATTCCACCACTGTTTTTGACTCCACAACCTCCTCCGGAAGACTGTTCCATGCATCCACAACCCTCTCTGTGAAAAAATATTTCCTTAAGTTACCTCTGAGCCGCCCCTTCTATCTTCAAATTGTGCCCCCTTGTTCTTGCACACCTCTTTTTTTGAAAGATGCTACCCTCTTGGACTTTGTTGATTCCCTTGAGGTACTTGAAAGTTTCTACCATGTCCCCCTCTCCCTCCTTTCTTCGAGGCTATACATATTTAGCTCCTAAGTCTCTCTTCATATGTCTTCCGTGCAGACCCTGCACCATTTTAGTTGCCCTCCTCTGGACAGCTTCCATCCTGTCTATGTCTTTGTGGAGATTGGGTCTCCAGAACTGCACGCAGTACTCAGATGGGGTCTCACCAACTGTCTGTACAGAGGATAACAACTTCCTGTTTTCTACTGGTGATGCCTCTCCCTATGCATCCCAGTATCCCCCCAGCCCTCCTTGCTGCCCTCTCACATTGCTTGCCCACCTTTAGGTCATCTGATATGACTACCCCCAGGTCCCTTTCCATTTTTGTTGTTGTTAGTATCTCACCCCCCATTGTGTACTCTTCCCCTGGGTTTTTGTTTCCCAGGTGCATTACCTTGCACTTCCTAGCATTGAATCTAAGTTGCCATACATTTGACCATTCCTCTAACCTTGCCAAGTCCCTTCTCATCCTTTCCACCCCACCTTGTGCATCAACTCTGTTGCAGATCTTTGTGTCATCTGCAAAGAGACATACTTTTCCTTCCAGTCCCTCTGCAATGTTGCTTATACAGACATTGAAGAGGACCAGTCCTAATACTGAACCCTGCGGTACCCCACTAGTAACTCCCATTTCTTCAGAGTGGACTCCATTTACTATTACTCTCTGTGTCCTATTCTCCAGCCAATTCTTTTCCCAGGCTGGCTAACTTGTATATTAATCTTTTGTGTGGGACTGTGTCAAATGCCTTGCTAAAGTCTAGGTAGGCCATGTCCATAGCCCCTCCCTGATCTACTACTTTGGTCACCCAGTCAAAGAAATCTATCAGATTTGTCTGGCATGACCTTCCCGCTGTGAATCCATGCTGCCTTGGGTCCTGTGCCCCTCTGGCCTCTAGATACTCAACAATTCTTTCCTTCAGAAGTTATTCTATCATTTTCCCTACCACTGAGTTTAAACTAACAGGTCTGTAGTTTCCTGCTTCTGCCTTGCTCCCACTTTTGTGAAGGGGAATCACATCTGCCCTCCTCCAGTCCTCGGTACCACGCCATCCTCCCATGATTTGTTAAAGAGGGTAGTTAGTGGCGTCACTAGTTCTACCCTTAGTTCTTTTAGAATTCTGGGATGAATCCCATCAGGCCCCATTGCTTTGTCCACCTTCAGTTTTAAGAGTTCTTTCAGAACCCTTTCTCTCTGTAAATGGGCTGGTATCAACTCTGTATCCAGAGTGTTTCTGCTGTTTGTTTTAGGTACCTCCCTCTTCCTTTGTAAATACTGAGCAAAAATATTTGTTTAGTATCTCTGCCTTTTCACAGTCACCTCTGCCCACCTCCCTCCCCTTTATTAAGCCTCACTAATCCTCCCTTGGTCTTCCTTCGCTCCCTGATGTACCTATAAAAGGTTTTATCCCCCTTCTTAACTGAGTTGGCTATCTTTTCCTCGGTTTGGGCCTTTGCTGTTCTGACTGCCTTCCCACCATCCTTTTGCTTTAACTGATACAGTTCTCTGTCCTGCTCCTTCTGTGATTCCTTGTACTTCCTGAATGCTTTCTTTTTCTCTTGAACCTTCACTGCCACTTCCTTTGAGAACCACAGTGGTTTCTTACATCGTTTTGTTTTGTTTATTTGCTTCACACAAAGGCTCGTTACCTCTGTGATGGCAGTTTTTATTATTCCCATTGTTCTTCCACCTCCTTCCTGCCCATTTGCTAGTGCATTCCTTAGGTACTCACCCATTTTGGCAAAAAGTCAGCCCTCCTAAAGTCCAGTACTTCTGCCTTTGCATGGCTTGGACTCTATTGCTGTGTTTATTGTGAACCATACTGTTCGATGGTCGCTAGTTCCCAGATTGCTACCCACTTCTACATCTGTGATCCCTCTTCATCTCCATTTGAGAGAACCAGGCCTAAGATTGCTCCCTCTCGAGTGGGCTCCATACTAGTTGTCTAAGGCATGCCCCTGTAGGGCATCTAGAATAACCCACTCTTCAGTGGCTGCTGCAACTGCACTCCAGTTAACATCTGGCATATTCAGATCACCCATCAGCAATATCTCCCTTTTTCTGCCATTCTAAGTATTCTTTCTATCATTTCCTTGTCCATTTCCTCCCCTGAGAAGAGGTCTGTATCTAACCCTGTCGGGGATTGTGGTACCATTGCCGGTCTCCAAATTTACCCACAGAGCTTCTTTACCTCCCTGTTTTCCCTTTTGTTCTGTTGCTTTGATTCCTTCCCTTATGTAAAGAGCTACTCCTCCTCCTCTTTTATCCTCCCTGTCCCTCCTGTAGATAGTGTATCCTGGTATGTTTACGTCCCAGTCATGGTTTTGTGTGTACCATGTTTCTGTGACTGCCACGATATCCAGATGTTCCTCCTCCATCAAGGCCACTAATTCAGGAAGCTTTTTACTCAGACTATGAGCATTGGTACTCATTGCTCTCCATTTTTGATGGCTTTACCTTCTTTGCAGTATCCCCACTGACCTTTCTACCTCAGTCTTTTCTCATTTAGTACCCTGTTTTGTAGGGAGAGCTGGATTTTCCTGCTGCTTATCAGTGCCTCCCCTTGACTAGTTTAAAAGCTTGCCAATGAAGCATTTAAACTGACTGCTCAAAGACTTGTTCCCTTCCTGGACAGATGCAGACCATCCTGCCAGTATAGGCTGGTGTCCTCCAGGTGGAACCCCAGTCCCCAATGAAGCCAAACCCCTGTGCTCCACACCATTTTTCCAACCATTCATTAAACTGCATGGTGCAAAGTACCCTCGCCTCACTCATGCCATTGACAGGCAGCACCTCAGAGAAAGATACTGTGTATGCTACTTATCGTAGGCCCCTCCCCAATTCCACAAAGTCCTTCTGCACTGCTCTAATCTCATGATGAACCAAGTCATTTGTCCCTAGGTGGACAATGACGTCCAGCTCAGACTCCCGTGCAGCTGTTCTTGTGATCCCGAGGATGCGCTTCCTGTCTCTCCAAGCCATGGCACCAGGCAGGCACCTTACTTCAGTTTTCCCTGCACCCCCCAGTTCTATCCCCCTAATAATTGAGTCCCCCACCAGGAGCTGCTTCCTTTCCTTGTGGTGTCCTCTGCCTCCTTCCTGTGGGCCTCCCTTGTGACAGTTGTCCTCAGCCTCCTTAGTCTCCTCTGCGGGTGCATCCATAGGGGAGCTATGCTCCCCCAGAATGGTGTATGGATTGTGGTGTGGAACAACTGACTGTGTGTGCCTCTGTTCCACCATCCTCACCCTCCCTGAGCCCACTGTGGTCCAACTGCTGTGCTTTCTTCGCAACCTCTGAGGTAGTGGTGGTGGCTCTGGTGCTCCCTGGATGGGGAAGGTTCCCCTACTCATTCATTAGGCCTGGGAGAAGGTTCCTTACTACTGTCCAGAGTGGCCTGAAGACGGAAACTTCCTCCCTCAGGGCAGAGAGTTATCTGCAAATAGGGCAGCATCTCACCCTCAGAAAGACTCCCGGAAGACTGCTGCCCCACAGCCATTACATTGCACTACTCTCACATTTTTTTTTTTTTGTTTGTGTGTGTGTGTGTGTGTGTGTGTGAGATTGGTTTGTTTTTTTATATATATATATATATATATATATATATATATATATATATATATATATTATTATACAATGTGTATGCTTATATTGTCAGTGCAGTGTGCTACAGAGGATATGACAGTGACCCCCTTCAGCCTCCTTTTCTCTAAGATGCATATGTTAGGGCCACCAGCCCTCATGGCTCTTGGCCCCTGAACTCTTAATCATGCTGGTGACCCTACACTGCATTCTTCTGACTGCTTCAATGCCTTTTTCGTATTGAGGAGCTCACAACTGCGTGTACTACTTAATGCGGTGTGTGACCAGGGCCTTGAAAACTGGTGGGATTACCAACGCTGCCCTGCTGGCCACCCCTTTAAATGCACACCACCATTCTACTGGTCCTCAATGACAGCGCACTGGTTTTCATGCTTTAGCCTGTTGTCTGTTATGACTTCAAGGCCCTCTTCCTCCTCCACTGTAATAAGGAAGCCCCAAGCAGTAAGTCTTACCCCTGTTTTTCCTCCCATCCCACCAAGGATCAATACTAAGCTGTGCCTAACTAAAAGACTGATAAGAAAAGCTGCATTTTGCAAAGTTTTCTTTTCATGGACAAGCATTCTATAACGTTCTCTTCATGGAACCAGCAATTTTGGAGTTTTACTACGTCACAGTTTTGCGCAGAGAATGCTTATCATGAGCTACTGACCTTTTAGGAAAATGCTCATAGAAACAGAATTTGACGGCAGATAAGGACCACTTGGCCCATGCAGTCTGCCCATTTACCTACCTAATTGATAAGCTGCAGATCCTAGTTAACCAGCAGCCTACTTCTTTCTACCCCCAACCCCTAGAATTGCTTTATGGCTGTCCCATGCATGCTTGAATTCCACCACTGTTTTTGACTCCACAACCTCCTCCAGAAGGCCGTTCCATGCATCCACAACCCTCTGTGAAAAAATACTTCCTTACAATATCTCTGAGCCGCCTCCCTTCTATCTTCAAATTGTGCCCCCTTGTTCTTGCACACCTCTTTTTTTGAAAGATGCTACCCTCTTGGACTTTGTTGATTCCCTTGAGGTACTTGAACGTTTCTATCATGTCTCCCCTCTCCCTCTTTTCCTCGAGGCTATACATATTAAGCTCCTTTAGTCTCTCTTCATAGGTCTTCCGGTGCAGACCCTGCACCATTTTAGTTGCCCTCCTCTAGACGGCTTCCATCTTGTCTATGTCCTTGCGGAGATTGTAAGTTTAAGAAGTAGGGACAGATAACATTAAATCCTGGTTCCCCGGAGGTGTGGTGCCTTCAGCTTTCTGTAATGAAATCAGTCCATCAAAAATGTAATAGTACATTAAATAAAAAAAAAAAAAACATGCAAAGCAAAGAAACAGAATCCATACTAAGCTCAGAGTTCTGTAAACAAACCATGATAGCAGAACAGTACTGAATATAAAACGATTTAAAATACAGTTTTTTTCATCAACTTATTCTGGTGCAGTTCTATACAGCTGCATGGTATAACTGACGCTGCAAACAGATGCCAATTAGAAATTTCCTGTCCTCTTTAAATCATTAATCTGTGCCAACCAGTTGTAGAGATGGACACAGTAACCTCAGTAGTGCACAGTTTGCTTTGTTTTGATTCTGGGAGAAAAGCCAGTTGCATCTGTTGAAATGGAATTAGGATCAGAGCAGTGAAGAGTTTAGTAAGGATTATTTGTCTTTGCTTTGCATGTTTCTTTTTTTTTTTATTTAATGTACTATATTACATTTTCATGGACTGATTTCATTACAGAAAGTTGAAGGCACCGCAACTCCGGGGAACCAGGATGTACCGTTATCTGTCCCTACTTATTAAAGATAAATACCTTCAGGCTTGGACCAATAAAACAGCGAACTAGGGAACTGAGAGAATGGGTATCATAACTTGGGAGACAGGTATTGGGTTTGAATGACCAATTTCTACCTAATTTTATTTACTTACAAAAGAGGCCTGCTTAGGATTTAAGGCTGGAAAAGGGCCCCAACTAGGTAAGAATGTATGATCTTCAGGCATCTACCTGTGCGTTTTGCTAAAATGAAGGATTTCATTTCTGCATTTTGCTAGAGGTTGGCCCAGTGACAATACTGCTGTGATTACGTGTTACTAGGTGGAATACCTGGGTTCAAGATAATACCTGGATGGGAATTTGAAGAGCACTGCAGATGTGATACACTTAAGATTCCTAGAGAACAGCAACAACCCTCATTACCTCAGGACAGTCCCATTCATCTGCGTTCCCAGCCCAGGGTCGGAGCAGCCATGCTATGGAGTAACCTGAATATGCACACTTATCAAAAAAAACAAGCAGCAGCAACTCCAGCTCGAGCCAACCAGTCCAAACAAGATGCCCGCCAGATCCCCACAGTGACAAGCAGGGTAAAGTACTGATAGGAAGCTGTGCGAAGCCATTCACCACTCCACACCAACCCACGACGTTTGAGAGAAGATGCAAACTGGGATACATATAAATATGATAAAGTAAGCAGTTGAGGTGGTGGTGGTGGTACTGGGGGTAGAACAATGCATTCCCATGCAGAAAAATGGATTTTGCTTACTGGGCCCAGATCCTACCAGGAGCCAGTAGTCTAGAATGGAGGGGTATTGCTTCAGCACCTTCACTGGCAGGGCCACTACTGTGACCATTTGACATCAGATACCACCACCCCACCACTCAGAAGGACAGGCAAGGCGAGGACCAGCCACTCACAGAGGTGGGAAGGATTAACAAAAAATAGTAAAGTGGACTGGGCCAGTAGGGATGGCAACTGCCCCATCCAAAATGTTCCAGTAGGCAGTGCTGGTCCCGAACTCCGCCTCTATTCTGGAACTTGTGGATTAAGGGCCTACTGCTAATAAGCGGCAGTTCCAGAAGATGGGCTCAGCACCAGGCATGATGACAGGGAGGAAGCTGGAGTGAAAAGGCTAAAAGTAAGCCAAGGCAGGCCTTGGATAAAAACCTATATAAAAAAAGTCAATGGTTCTGAATCAGACATGGCTGCACTTACTGCGCAAATCTGGGGAGTTCTGTGTTGACATACTGTCCAAGCAAGAGGTGGAATACAGAGGTGTCTCCCTTCTTAACTCCAACTTGTGCACTAATTGGTCTGTCTTTAGCTGTGGAAGATCTCCCAATTCCTTCAGACTGGTGAAACTGCTGGTTTACTGCTTCCGTAACAACTGGTGCACAACTGAGATCATTTGCTGAATGGTCTATTTTCAGCACTTCCTATTTTTGTTCTAAAGACAGCTGTAACTGAAGCACACACAAGCTTCTGAGAAGGTTACAAAACAGGGTGTGAATGGCCACAGCTCACAAAAGCAGCTGCACAGAGCTGCTCCTTTTTTTTTTTTTTGTTTTAACTTGAAAAGTTTTATTAGCAGCCAAGACTGTCAAGTATACAGATTTTCATATAGCAGTAAAACTGATACAGTGAATACAGTCAGTTCATTATGACCAATTGCTTCAGTGCAATGACAGTCTTAATCTGGTCTATAAGACCGTACATATTTGAAAATCTGCCCCAAGTATCCAACTAGGCATCTTGGCTTAAGTCCAATCTATCATTCCATGATCCAGCAGAATGTCTTTATTCCTTACAGTACTCAAAATGAAAGAAAGGAGCAAGAACAAAATCACCATGTAAATAAGAATAAAATCAGCTGGGTCCTGTAAACTGGGTCCATAATCTCTATGTTAAGTGTTCGTGGTCGAGGAGAAAAAAAGGAAAAGGTGAAAGCACAGGCTTAACTCTGCCTCCCATCACTGGGTCATCCACCCTTCAGTATATACCCATTAACAAAAGAGCACAGTCTCCTAGTTCACGGTTTTACCCTCAAGACAGCTGGTCCAGCACCAATATGCCCTCATGATTTTCAACACTTTCATGACCCAGTACCGCGAGGGAGGAGATAGGCCAGAAGACAGGATCCCAGAGGACAGGGTGAAGAGAGGGCTCATGGTACTTAAAAGTTGATAAGTCCCCAGGTCCGGATAGTATCAACTGAAAAGTGTTGAGGGAACTGTCTTAGGTCCATTGATGGATCTGTTAAAAGCTCACTAGATTCAGGGGATGTGCCACAGGAATTGAGAACTGTACACGTGGTACCACTAAAGTGGGCTCAGAGATCACCTGGATGACTACAGGCCAATCAGCCAGACTTCAACTGTTGATACACTTATGAAGACAATCCTTAAGAAAAGGCTGGTCGGGTTTCTGGAGGGAAATGGTCTTCAGGAGGAGAAACAGCATGGGTTCATAGCAGGTGGCAGGAAGATAATGCCAAACTAACCTAATCAACTTCTTTGACTAGGTAACAAGAACAGGAGACAAGGCCACAGCTGGGACACACTATACTTGGACTTACAATGCCTTGACTGATAACACCCCCCCCCCCAAAAAAAAAAAGAGGTTGATATGAATGTTAGAAGACCAAGGGGCAGGGCCAAAATCAACAAAATGGGTGATAAACTGGTTGGAGGGAGAAGGACCCAGAGGGTGAAAGTGAGGGGGGGGCTCTCCGGTTCAAGGGAAGTCACCAGCAGGGTTCCACAGGGCTCAGTGCTGGCCCACTGTTTAACGTGGTTTATAAGCAAAACTGATTTGGCATAAAGGGCAAGATCTAGTTCTTTGAAAATGACACCAAGCTCTGTGGGAGGACAGACACAGCTGAGGGATACAGGACCTTGGGAAGAATATGGTCAGGAATATGGCAGTTTGGGCTCAATGCAAATAATTGCAAAGTCATGCACATAGGAAGTAAGAACCCAAGGACCAAATACAGCCTGTGGGTAGAGGCCTGATCACCATATTGGAGGAGGAAAAAGATTTGAGCTAGACATCACCAGTGACCACTGCCAGGGGGATCATGAGCAGGTGGGAGGAGGTCATATTGCCACTGTACAGATCCTTGGAGTGTACACACCTCAAGTATGGCATACAATATTGGAAACTCTACCCATGAAAGGATACAAACCTGCTAGAGGCTGTCCAAAGGAGGGCAACAGAAAAGGTTCTGGGACAGCAATATGGGTGCTGAAGACCCAATCTCCAGTGGAGGCTGCTCCCATTGAGGGCTAGACAAGGACACCAACTAGACCATGTCCTCCTGGGTGAAGACCGGGAGCACCAGGGTCTGCAAAAGCAAATCCTTGACCTCAGACAACTGGTCAACAGGCTCGAAAAATATCTCTACAGCTTGCTCGACCAGAGTCAAAGGTGACTGGCTCAATGGGGGAATCAAAAGGTCCTCGACATGCCCCTCAGATGGTTCATTAACCAGGAGGGAGGGGTAGGGGCCTGATGCATGACGGCAGCCACGCTGGGCTGCAGTTAGCAGCGGCTCTGTTCTGAGCTGAAAATTCTTTCTCTCCTTCCTCTGTTTACTTTTACTCTGCTTCAGGAGAAATTTGTTTCATCACCTTGGGCCTTTATATTGGAGCCCCAGATCCAAAATTTGCTTAGTGGCAAGGTGTAGGGGATTTTATCATCAGATAGGGTGGGCTAAGTATAGTTAGTGTTAGGAGTCAGCTTTTTTTTTTTTATTTTAGGTGGTTTTCTGGAGTGCAACACTGAGTAAGAATTATCTTTGGAGACTTCTAGAGAGCCATAGCGTGTCCTGTAGCAAAGAGGAAACCACAAGCAAGGTGTCCTCTACATGATCTGACCAGAGCATACAGAATTGCTTTCTCTGGTGAGCTCATGCTGTGCTATTGGCATCTGTGGTGAGCCCACTGTGTTCGTAATTTTGAGAACTTTCATTGCCTTTTTTTTTTTTTTTTTTTAAACAGTGGACTGTCGACTGGAAAGCAGGAAATTCTCCCTGGTGGAACTGGCCGGCTTCTACTTTTTATCTATTCTGATTTGGGAGCTGGTGAGAGGAGTGTCCTTACCGAGTGGAAGTTCCTGGTGAGTCTTCCTCCTTTAGACTGTGGCAGTAAATTGTGGTGGAGAGAAGACCAGGCGTTAGTGAGTGTTTGCCTGGTCCCTTCCACCACACGCTTGGCCTCACTGAACTTTCTGCATTTCTTCAACTGGACTTTTACCTTGCAGTGTGTCAGACACCAGTGAGAGTGCCCATTGGCCCACTGGACTGGAAACTGTTTGTTTTGAAGACCACTGAATCACTTCCATTTAATAACTGTTCAACTCTGGACTTGGCTCCCAGTGGACTTGCTTCCTGGTGGAGCACTCAGTGTTCACTCTGTTTTATACCTCCTGGACTAAACTTGCTGACTTTTAAATCTTTGGAACTAGTGGATCCAAGATCTGCAGCTTATCCAGAAGGCAGGGAAATGGGCAGACTGGGTGGGCCAAGCAGTCCTTATCTGCCGTCAAAGTCTATGGTTCTATGTTACTGTGTAACTCTGCTTGGGACGGCTATTAAGGGTGGGAGGAGGATTTTGTACAAGGTTGATGGGGTGGGGATCTTATTTTGGGATTTTAAGTAATACATGTATGTTTGGGAGTAAGTGTTTAGAGTAATTTATTAAGTGTGTTTCGGTGTGTTAGTGTATTGCAGGATTGTTGGGGAGTTTGCTGTTGAATCCCAGTATTTGTTGGGAGAAACATGATCTCTACATCTGGGACGTGTAAGGATCTGGTCAGGCACAGTTCACCTGTGCGACACCCCAGCTGCGAGATCTCCAGCCCTTCACCAACCCCTCTGTGTCCGCGACTACAGCAAAGCGCTGTCGAGAGGTTGGGATTAGGAGGAATCAGGTTGATCGCTTGTGGCGGAGTGCCGGGTGCAGAAGATGCCCTGGGTTTAGACAGGACCTGGAGAGAGACCAGATGTGTTTGGTTCCCATCAGACTCAGTGGGCAGACAGCCAGAGAGGATGCAGCACCTACCAGTCCCTTTAGGGCAGCGCTTTGCAATTCCAGATCGATCAGAAACAAGCCCGCAATTATGGCAGACTTGATTTCTGCTATCAACGTGGCTTGCATCACAGAGACCTGGGTGGGAGATGATGCCAGGCCGCTTTTGGAGGCAGCCACCACCCCGGGTACTCTGTAGTGCACTGCCCTAGGGTGGAACGCATGGGCCTGGGGAGTGGCCCTCTGTTTTAAGATCTGAACTGAGCTTCACTGTGCACCCAGTGGGAACTACCAGATCCTTTGAATGTATGGCAGTGTGTGGGGGTCCAGGTGCAGGCTTTACCGCCCCCTGGAGCTGCGGTGGAGTTCCTGCAGGAGGTGGTGGATCTCGTTGTCAGGGAGTTGTTGGAGTCCCCCAGATGTTTGGTTCTGGGCGACTTCAACGCCTGGGCTGATGACGAGTCCTCCAGACTTTGTTCCAACCTCCTCCAGATGATGTCATCTCTGGGCCTGACAAGACATTTTTTTTTTTTTTTTTTTTTTTTTTAGTTGTTTTACCAGGTATAGCACACTAAGCTGAAAGTTTTTTTTACAGGAGCGACCTGGGAGCACAAGGAGGTTAAGTGACTTGCTCAGGGTCACACAGTATGCAAGTGGAAGCTGTGGGATTCAAACCCAGGTCAGGTCTGCTGGATGTCACCAAATTTGCAGCTCAGAGCCTTAGACCACTAGATACATAGACAGTGTCGGCAGATAAGGGCCTATGGCCCACCTAGTCTGCCCATTTGAGCTTGTAAGTTCAGTTTGTTTTCCTAGAAGTCTGTTTCCCCTTACCCCTGCCCTCTAGAATTCTTTTATGTCTATCCCATGCATTCTTAAATCCCGTGATTGTTTCAGCCCCCACCACTTCCTCTGGCAGGGTGTTCCACTTGTCCACCACCCGTTCTGGGAAGAAATTCTTTCTCATGTTTCCTCTGAATCGCCCTCCTCCAACTTCATCCCATGCCTCTAGTCCTGAAACATCTTTCGCTTAAAAATAGTGTTTTCCTGCACCCTGTTCCTCCCTGTAAGATACTTGTATGTCTCTATCATATCCCCTCTCTCCCTCCTCTCCTCCAGGGAGTACATGTTCAGTTCCTTCAACCTGTCTTCATAGGACTTGTGATGCAACCCATGAACCATCTTTGTTGCCCTCCTCTGAACCTTCTCTACCCTGTCTATGTCCTTACGTAGGTATGGTCTCCAGAACTGTACACTGTACTCCAGGTGGGGCCTCACTAGTGTCTTGTATAGCGGAATTATGACCTCCCTTTTCCTGCTGGTGATGCCCCTGCCTATACATCCCAGCATCCTATTTGCTTTACCTGATGCCTTGTCACACTGTTTCCCTACCTTGAGGTCATCAGAGATGACAACCCCAAGATCCCTTTCCTGCTTGGTGCATGCTATATCCTCACCCCCAACTGATATATTGTGCCAGGGTTTTTGTGCCCCATATGCATTATCTTGCATTTCTTTGCATTGAATTTCAACTGCCAAACCCTTGACTATTCTTCAAGTTTCTGCAGGTCTCTTCTCATTCTGTCTACACCTCTGGTGTGTCTACTCTGTTACAGAGCTTTGTGTCATCAGCTAACAGTGAAATTCTGCCTTCTAGATCCTGTGCAATGTCACTGATGAAGATGTTGAATAGGACCCGGTCCCAGCACTGATCCCTGTGGTACCCACTGGTTACTCTTCCCTCTGTGGAGTGACAGCCATTTACCACCACCCTCTGTATCCTGCCACCCAGCCAGTTACCTACCCACCACACTACTGTCCTGCCCACACCCATATTCCCCAGTTTGTGTAATAGTCTTCTATGTGGCACAGTGTCAAAGGCCTTGCTGAAGTCCAGATAGGCCATGTCCACTGCCCTCCCCTGATCCACCTCCCTAGTCACCCAGTCAAAAATTCAATGAGGTTGGTCTGACATGACCTCCCCTGGTGAAACCATGCTGCCTTGGGTCCTGTAGTCCACTGCGATACTGCTCCCTTCCTTGACCCACCACTATGGCCACATGCTGGAACTGGTGTCCTCACTGGGACCTGAGGTCTGTAAGCTCAAGATTGATCCGTTGTTTGGTCTGATCACTGCACGTTGAAATTCTCATTCAGGGCTGTCTTCCCCAAAGAGCCCTCCCCTTTTGAAATGATCAGCTACTGCCCTTTGGGGGACCGTCCCTGGAGGGGTTTCTGGTGGTGGCTGACTTATCTAGTGTAGGCGCTGCATGTGCGACTGGCACAGATGTGGCAGTTACCTATAACAAGAGTGATGTCCATGACACTCAAACTGGTCTGTGTACAACGAGTCTTCTCACTTGAGGTCTCCATGGTTTGATGGGGAGCGTGTTACATGAAGATTATGATCAGAAATTGCAGCGTTGCTGGTGGAGGACAAGTTGGCCCTGCACACTCATTACGGTGAGTACTAGGGGGCAATCAACCGTAAGAAGGCAGAGTTCCTGTCCATGGAGATTGGGGAGGAACCAACCAGCAGTACCTTTTCAGACTGTGGACAGACTACTACACCCAGTCTGTCTGGAGCAGAACAAAGTTTTTCTGTCACTCGCGACAGGTTTGCTTGGTTCTTCTCAAACCGAGTGTCATCAATCCAGCAGGAATCTTACCAGTGAGTCGTATCATCGATTCACAGCGACTGCCGTGAGGGTTGCAGAGGCACTCTGCCACCTGGGAGGAGTTTAAACCTGTGGAGGTGACTGAGGTTGCTTTGAAACTGAAGCACACATACTGTGGACTGGACTTGGTACCAACACATTTCTTAATGGGATGCGCTGATTCCATTGGCCTTGATTGTCCAGTGCTCACTGCTGGAGGTAGTCTTTCCGGATTCCATCAAAGAGGCTCTGGTGAGGCCCCTCCTGAAGAAACCATCTCTCGACCCGGACATCTTGATGAATTATTGACCCCTCTCCAGCCTCCCATTTCTGAGTAAGGTTGTTGGGAAATGTGTGGCACTTCAGCTTGAGGAGCATCTTGTGACCTTTGATAGCTATGAGCCATTCCAGTCGGGTTTCCGAGCTAGGCACAGCATGGAAACAGCACTAGTTGGGTGCATAATGACTTCTTCAGGGCTAGGGATTGAGGAGATGAGCTGGTTCTCATTCTCCCTGATCCTCCTCAGCATCTGACATTGTTGATCACTTTGTGCTATTGACCATCTCAGACAGTACTGTGGACTTGCAGGCACTGTCACCTTTTGGTTCGAGTCCCATCTCACTGACAGGAAGCAACGGATGGTGATGGGGAATTTCTCCTCCTCCTCACCTAGGCCCATGTTGTGCAGTGTGCCTCAGGGATCGATCTTGTTGTCTATGTTGTTCTCAGTGTATATGCTGTTCCTAGGTGAGTTCATCAGGAAGTACAATGAGGGTTTTCACTGCTATACAGATGATACCCAATTGTATCTATCCTTTGCCCCGGAACACCTGATGTTGTGAATGTGCTTAACACCTGCATGGCTGAGATAAACGACTGGATCTGCTCCAGTTGGTTGCAACTGAACCCTGACAAGACGAAGGTTCTGGTAGTGGGAGCGGGCCAGAGGCATGAAAGGAATGCCTCCAGTGTGGCAACTGGACTTTTCCTGGGGCCAACACTGCTGATGGCTTCCTATAGGGTGCGCAATCCTGGTATGCTCCTCAACGATGGTTTGACACTTGAATCTCAGGTGTCGTCTGTTGACCAACGTGTTTTTTTTACAACTTGAGGAACATTGCTAGGATCAAGCCTCTAGTTCTGCCTGAGAATCTGCCCACTCTAGTTCATGCCTTTGTGACTTCCTAGCTCGATTACTGTAACGCTCTATATTTCGGGTTCTCGGCAGATACCCTCCGCCGGCTGTAGCTAGTGCAGAACGCAGCTGCCAGGTTGCTGGGAAGCTTTTCGAGGTCTTGCCATGTAACTCCAATGCTGCGTGAACTGCACTGGCTGTCGGTCAGATGGAGGGTTATCTTCAAGGTGGGTTTACTCACCTTTAAGGTCCTACAGGGACTAGGTCCTGCAATCTGCTGGATCTCCCAACACCTGCTGCCCCAGTCTGCTCCCTCCGCTCCTCCTCTAGGGGCCTCTTAGCGAGTCCCAGGATGAAGCTTAAAACAGCCAGTGACAGGGCTTTTAGCATCGCAAGCCCGTCATGTGGGATTCGCCCTCCAGCCATCAGGGAGGCCTCTTCAGTCGAGGTGTTCAAAGGCCACCTTAAGACTCATCTCTTTACCTTGGCTTACCCAGACATGGCCCTCTATGTACATGGAATAGCCAGCTGACCTGTTTCCAGCTTTTGTTCCTCTAGCTATATTAATGCACTTTGTTATGAGTTATTGTTCGTTGGATTTTTATAATTTTATGTGAGGCGCCCAGAGCCTCCGGAAATGGGTGCCTGAGAAGAAATTTGCCTTGCCTCAGCCAAGGGGCACTCAACAGCCATCGGGTGAATTGAGGGATCAGGAGGACCTCTATCACTCCTGGTTCTAGGACTGGCACCAGTTGCACTTGTTCCTACTACCACGGGGGCAGGGCTCTCCCCCAAGGTCTAGAGAGCCTGACAAAACTCCCGAACTCTCCAGTGAATGACCCTCCAATGCTGACCCCAAGGAAGGCGCAAGACAGAAGAGGTGCCCTGCAGCGAGCGCCGCTTCTGCCTCAAGGGCTGCAAGTAGTTCAGTCAACAAGCTGCAGCAAGGCCTTCTTGTGGCCCACAAGGCAGTCCTTTGGATCCCGTTTAGTATCATGTGTCATGCAGGTCTGTGACCTACAACGATGCAGACACCAGACACAAAATTTAAATCCTGGTTTCACTGCTCCATTGTCAATCCATCGAGGGAGTCAAAGAAACCTGGAGAATCAGTTCAGGTACTCTGAAAACTCTGAAGAAAGTTTGCCCAATGGCGCACTCGGAAACCTCAGTGGAACTGTGAAGGATGTGACCTGTTCTTCCAGTGGAAAGAAAGATCTGATGTCATGTGGTGGCGCAGGGATATACATCCTGGGTGGTGGAGAAGCTTAGTTTAAAGACGTCTGGCTCAATCAGACTATTCCAATGGAATTGAACTCGCCAAATGTAAAACTTTAAATATAGGTGTGGTGGGAGTAACTGAAACTTGGTGAGACATATCCTCAATTTGGTCCAGAGAAATTCCAGGTTATAAGTTATATCATAAAAACAGATTAGACAAGCAAGGTGGTGGAGTTTGTATGACACTTGAAATGATATTCCTTCTTTTAAGTGTGTTCTCCTTTCCTTTGGGAAGTATATGGGTTAAAATCTTATTGAAGGAGCAGTCCTATATAACTATTGGTAACATCCATCGACCTCCATCTGCAAATTCAGATTACACAACCTATGTGTTTAAAGAAATTACATTTTCAGAATCTCAAGATACTGTAATATTTGGTGACTTTAACCTCCCTCATATTAACTGGGACTCATTCTCAGGACAGTCCTATGCCAAGAAAGGACCAATAGATGTGGTAGTTAGTACTGGATTACAATAACTTGTTACTGAACCCACTCGAGGTCCTAATATTTTAGATCTATTATTTACTAACAAAGAGCAACAAATTGGCAATTTACAAATTTGGAATCCTCTTGGGACCAGTGATCATTCATCTATTCTTTTTGAAATTCAACAGTTTAAAACTACACAAAGGAAGTTATACTGTACAAAAAATTATAATAAAGCTATTTTTTCTAAAATCAATGAATATTTACAAAAACTGGGAATCTAATCTTCTTAATTGTACAACACAACAAGACTGGGACTTTTTTAAAAACATTGTACATTATTTGGAAAACACCTTTATTCCATCTAAGAGGAAATGTAATAATAAAGGGAAAAATTCCCCCTTGGTTCAACAAGACACTTAAAAATCAGATTAAAATTAAAATTTTACTTTTTAGGAAACTTAAGAATAGTTCTGTACCATTTAAAACTACTCTATTACATAAATACAGACTATCTGTGAAAAACTTTAAAAAAATCTATTAAATTTGCAAAAAATAAGCTAGAATTTAAACTAGCTCACACAAAAGACTGTCACAAATCTCTTTTCTCCTATATAAATAGTAAAAAAGGTGTATCAAGGACCATTGGTCCCATTATAACCAATGGCTCTTTATCTGATATAGAAACCTCAAATCTCTTTAATAAGTACTTTTGTTCTGTCTTCTCTCAAAAATCACCTATTAGTACATTTAAAGTTCACCACATAGATTATCATAGGTTCTACCCAACTGACATTATACAGGCTATCAAAAAACTAAAAAAAAAAAAACACAACACACAACCACTAGTCCGGCCCAGACGGTATTTATCCATGGTTTCTGATCGAAACTTCAAAATATTTCTATACCTTTGTCAATTATCTTCAACAAATCCTTACAAGAAAGCATTGTACCAAATGATCATGCTCAGCAATAGTTACTCCCATATTTAAAAAAGGCAATAGAGGTTCTGTGCAAAATTATCGCTCAATTAGCCTGACCTCAGTAGCTGGTAAATTAATGGAACGAGTAATGAAGTCTCTAATAGATCAAGATTGTAAAAATTAGGAATTTATGGTTCAAATCAGCATGGGTTTACTTCCAAGTATTCCTGCACAATCTGATATCTTTTACAATAATATAAGTACTCTACTAGATGTGGGTATCCCTACTGATGTAATTCTTTTGGACTTTAGTAGAGCTTTCTATAAGGTCTCACATGAAAAACTCATTGCTAAATGCACAATCTAGGTGTGCCACCTGATATTGCAAACTGGACTTCAAACTGGTTGACAAATCATTCTCAGAGAGTCAGAATTAATGATATCTTGTCTGATTCGGTAGTGTGCCAAGTGGTATACCATAGGGGTCGGTCTTGGGACCAACATTGTTTAATCTCTTTATCAGTGATTTACAAACAGGGCCCAATAACTTCATGGTTAAATTTGAAGACGGTACTTAATTGGGGGAAAGGTTAATAATCAAGAAAATATTTCTGCATTAAAGAAGGATTTGGAAAATTAACACTTTGGGCAAATGATAATCATATACAGTTTAATCAAGACAAATGTTTAGTAGTGCATTTCGGTGTAAATAATCCAAAAACGATATATTATATAAACGGACTACCACTTCACTCATCAAATTGTGAAAAGATTTAGGATATATGTTAATAATAAACTTACATCAAATGATCACTGTTTAGAACTGCTTGCATGGCCAACAGACTTTGAGGCAAATAAATGCACTTTGTTAATCGTGACTGAACAATGCCTTATTCTATTGTATAGCGATACCTTAGACCGTGATCTAGACTATAGCTCCTTTCTGGAATCCAAACCAAAAAAAGACAGCAATTCTTGAACAGGTTCAAAGGAGAGTAACTAGAATGATTCCAAGATTAACAAACTTGGATTATCAGAACAGATTAAAAGCTACTGGTCTCTTCTCTCTTCAAAGTAGAAGATTAAGAGGTGATATGCTTATGGTTTTTAATTTAATAAATTCACCAGATCTAATGGAAAAATGTGGTCTAGCACTCTCCAAAAGGAGACATGTTCCGAGACTGCATAATAAACAGCTTGAAGTAAAAACTTATAAAACCAGCAAAAGGGGAAACTTTTTTCCAATAAGAGCATCCATTGTATGGAACACCTTGCCACAAGAATTGGTAGAGGCAACTAGTGCCGCCATCTTTAAAAATAAATTAGATGTTTGGTTTAGGGATAATAGATAAATAATGTTCCACAAAGTGTGGGGAACAGTCTCGATGGGCTCTGGCCTTCTTCTGTTCTTTCATACCAAGTAATTGCCAGAGTATGGACAAGTGAGCCATATCCCACCTCTAGAACATAGGAGTTTATTTTCCTAGCAAAAAGGAACATGCATATCCTGATTATTGTAAAGGTGGGTATTAGGATGATAAATCCTGTAGTGTTTTTCATGCACATTTATTTGTCTTTAATTCTGGGCCTTTTCTTGACAAGCCAAAAAATTGGTACCATTCATACAGGACATTGCTTAATCCTATCAAGGAGAAATGGGATAGAGGATGTTTAAGGATAACACAAAGCATGGGAACTTCCAAAATTCCAGCGAGTGTTGTAACTATGGTAAAAGCAAGGTAGTGGCAGATCCTGCCTGCTCGTGTAGTGGCCCAAGGGAGAAAGCAGCTCCATGAGAGTATAGTAGAATCTAGGATTTTCACATCCTTTGCAACTCCTTTTTTGCCCTCAGTGAAACAAGATGTGTTCTTACAATTTATGGATAAAATAATTCTGCTTTCTATATAGAACATCACCTGACTCACTTGTCATGGAAAACGGGGAATAAAAAATACATTGAAACAAAGCAGTTGAATGCCTTTGTCCCAGACCTCACTGTAGTGCACATTTCAAAACATATTAATTTTTTTCCCTTTGTATCCAGGGACTGTGGAATTTTGAAACACACTACTGACAGTATGGAGTGATATTTCCCTCCCAAATACTACTTATGAAATAGTTGTCTTAGGTCTTTATCCACTAAGACTTCTAAAATATGACCAAGGTACTTGTGCTATTATTTTCCTGTGTATATAAATATTTTCTATGGCAGTGGCAGGTAAGGTAAGCCTTCACCATACAGTAGAAGGTGACCTCAGCTGGAGATGTTGTAGCAACTATTCATAACTGTTTAAAGAGAACCTGTCAGGCTGAATTTAGATCCTTGCCTAACGCACAATTTCTAAGTTTCTGGGGCCACTGTACATGAATCACTTTATTAAGCTAAATATGTTAGGTTTTCAGTGTAAAATTTCATAGCCCACCCCCTCTTTTATTTTCTAAATGTAGTACACATTCTATACATGATGTGACAGATCTATTTGAGACGGTGAAGGGTATACTCACAGTAAGGAGAATGGATAATGCTATATAAATTTTTTTTTTGGTTTAGCTTATTTTGTAATGCACATTATTTGTATTGTGCAAATATGTACTTTTAAATGTACCAAATGCGGACTTCCGGTGACGTCATTGAGCGGTACCAAGCCTAATCTGAGAAGCTCCCGACTCAGCTGACCGAATAATCCTCCTAAATCAACATTCTGAGAATCAAAATGTCGAAAACTCGACGGAGTAAATACAGTCTGCTAACAAAGGTAAAAATCGCCCAGATTTGAGAGCCGAACGCCAAGGATGCCATTAGATTAAAAAGTGGGGCCCACCAAGCAGGCCATCCTCCCCTTCGGACTCGCAGAATCCAGACTATGACACTGGACGGAGAAAATGAGCAGCTCTCACGATCTAGATTTGAGAGATTACTCCATGAGATAACTGAATCAAGGAGAGAGAATAAGCAACAGTTTAGGACGATGCAAGCTCAACTCACTACTTTAGAGAAACGTATTGGACAGATGGAGGAAAGAGTCTGAAACGGAGGACTCTACTGTGCAGCTTGCTACAATTGTTCAGGAACTCGTCCAACAAACAGAACACTTGCAGGCTAAATGTCTGGACCTCGAGGGTCGCTCCCGACGAGACAACCTACGACTATATGGGCTCCCAGAAAACACAGAAACGGCCCGATAGCATTGTTTTTGGAGAACATGTTGAAAGATATCCTCGATCTCCCGCCAACCCTGAACTTCCACATTGAGAGAGCCCACAGATCGCTTCAGAAGAAGCCTGTAGATCCAGAGGCTCGCCCTCGCTCAATTGTATTTAAAATGAGCTCCTACAGTGTCAAAGAGGAGATATTGAAGTGTGCATGGAGTAAAAAAGAACTCAAATACCTTACGCACAGGATTTATTTAGATCACGACTACCCTCAGGAGGTGCAAATCCAAAGAGCTAAATATCAACCCATTCTGAGAGCCCTGAGAGAGAAAGCAATAAGATTCGACACACCTTATCCTCAAGGCTAAGAATATTCTGGAAGAAGTAAAGATTTACTCCGCTGTAGAAGAGGTCATCGAGGCATTGAGAGAGAGAAATATCTTAGTGAAGGAACCTGGAACTACGAGAAGAGGAGTCTGGGACCACTTAAGCAGCGCACCAATGTCAGGAAGTTAGTGGGAAGCAAAACAGGAGTGCAAACAGACGTGCTGCTAATATCCAGAAGATTCTTAAGGCGAGAATAGCAGTGAGAGCTCTGCAACCTGAGGCAACGAAGAGAAGAAGAAAAAAAAAAAGGGAAGGAAGAGAGCGATTAGGGGTCTGTGCTAAAATCACCTCTTTAAAACAACGAAAACCGTCCGAAAATACAAGAAAAACCACGATTGATTGTTCTACAAAAGACCAGGTACTGGGTAAAAGGCAAGAAATAATGTTTGACGATTCCAACTGAGAAAGATGGTAAGTGCTTTGACGATTAAGTCAATTTAACTGCAGAATCACTAGAATAAAGCAAATTTGGGGAAAATGACTCCTGTACCTGACTTGGAGGATAGTTCGCTTAAAACTACCCCCACTTAATTTGGACATAAAGACTATATAAAAATAAAGAGATGGGGAGTTTTAAAGATCTAATTTGGATTATTCTAGGACATGAAAGAGACACCGTTGTAATGGCAGACTGAGAATCTTTATATACTAGATTAGGTAGCTGAAGACAGCAGTTAGCAGTCTAGATAATCAGCAAGTCTGTCTTTTGTCTGCACACCTCGTGAAAACATAGTAGAGGTTTCTAGGGCCAGCTGAGTACGGGTCACACTGAGGGGATAGTAACCCGTAAAGTAAGAAAAAATTACTCACCTTAGTAATGTTGTTTCTTCTATTGGAGTCTTGCTATATTATGACATATGCAGTGAGTCCCAACCTTCGAACTGCTCCAGAGGTGAAAGAGTTAACTTTCCATGCCAGGCATGGAACGCTGAGCTCGGTTGAAACTCTGTCTGTTGTTCTTCAAACTCAAACCGTCAGATCTTTACGAGCTAAACTCATTGAGGTCCTGTGTGGAAGCTGTAAACCTACACTAGCCAACTGGCTGCTAAACATAAGAACACATTTTTTGGTCCCAAAACAAAGACTCAAGTCAGGAGACCCCAAAAAAATGAAAAGCACCACCAAGTCAACCCAAAAAAGGAGGGGTGAAAACAACAAGGTGGGCACCTACTAAGTGCCAAGACTGCACTGCCCACCCACATCCCAAAAACAGAGGTTCTGAGAGTGGCAGGCAGGGGGGAGGTCATAATATAGCTAGACTCCAATAGAAGAAACAACATTACTAAGGTGAGTAATTTTTTCTTCGAACAACATGAAGTCTTGCTATATTATGACATATGCAGACTACAAAGTAGTACCTCCATGGAGGAGGGACAGAACCTACTTAGGAAATAGGCTCTGAAGACAGCTGTGTAAAACCGAAAGCATCACTCCTAGCCTGGATATCCAGGGAGTAATGCTTGGTAAAAGTATGAACTGTTTTCCAGGTAGCTGCTTGACATATCTCTAGAATAGGATGTCCTGACAGCAGCCAGGAAGCAGCTGTACCTCTGGTAGATTGAGCCCTCAGGCCTGAGGGAGGAACCTTACCAGTTTTCATAGCAAAATTGGATACAAGAGACAATCCACCTGGCAATGGATCTTTAGTGGCAGGTTTCCTTACCAACCTCACCATAAGTGAGGAACAGTTGAGGGAGTCAAACCCAGACCCTTGGCACGCTTAAGTAGTAACTAAAGGCCTCTTTCACATCTAGTTGTGCAACCTCCTCTCGCCAGAGGAGGAATGGTCAGTGAAGTACACTGGAAGAGATATAGATTGATTAAGGTGGAAATCTGAAACCACCTTAGGCAAGAACTTCCTGTTAGTCCTGAGGACCACCTTATCTCTATGAAAGGAGATAAAAATCAGGCTCCACTGATAAAGCTTGTAATTCACTTATGCGTCTGGCAGAAGTGATGGCTACCAGAAACACAGTCTTCCAAGTCAAGTACTTAAGCTCTGCTGAAGACAAAGGCTCAAAGGGAGGTTACATAAGCTGAGCAATGCAAACATTAAGGTCTCATGCAGGGGCAGGGGCAGGGTCCCTGAATGGCGGGTTGGTGTAAAGCAATATCTTGAAAAACTTGGAGAATACAGGGAGAGCTGAAAAAGAAGAGGGCTTACCTGCTGAAATAAAAGCAGACACAGCTGCCAGATGCACTTTTAGGGTAGCTGGTCTCAGCCCCAAGGTATTTAAGTGGACCATGTAATCCTGGACTGTGGGTAAATCAGCACATTCTGAGGAAATATGCTTTCCAGAGCACCATATGGAAAATCTCTTCCATTTGGAATTATAAGTAGCCCTGGTGGAAAGTTTTCTAGAAGCCTTCAGGATATCCATTACACCTTGTGAGAGGTGTAAACCAGCAAACTCTAACTCTTCAAGAGCCAGGCCTTGAGATTGAGAGATTTGAGGTTCGGGTACCAAACCCTCCCCTGAGCACAGGTTAACAGGTTGTGATTCCTGGGAAGACATAGGGGAATATGGACTGCTAAGGACAGTAGAAGTGGATACCAGGGCTGTCTGGGCCAATCTGGAGCAATCAGGATCATCTTGCAGGGTTGAGATCTGATTTTGACTAGCACTTTGAACAGAAGAGGGAAGGGGAAAGCATAGAGAAACTTCCCTTCCCAATTGAGAACTAAGGCATCCAGAGGGACTGAGCCCAACACTGGGGGCCTGCAGCAAAAAAGGGGAAGTTGGTGATTGTCTGGGGCTGCAAAAAGATCTATCTGCGGGGTGCCCCATCTGGCAAATACCACCTCCAAGACCAGGCGGTCCAGTGACCATTCATGATGGCCCTGGGAAATCCTGCTGAAAGCATCTGCCAGGACATTGTCCTTGCCTGGGAGGTGAACTGCCGTAAGGGAGGTGTTCAGGGAATAAGCCAGAGACCACAACTTCATTGCTTCGGTGCACAAGGCTGTAGACCGAGTGCCCCCTTGCTTGTTGATGTACCACATTGTGGTGGTGGTGTCTGTTCTGACCTGTACAACTTTGTTCTGAACAGATTTGGAAAAACTTGAAGTGCTAGAAAAACTGCTCTGAGTTCCAACAGATTGATGTGGAGCAGAGATTCCTGAGGGGACCACAATCCCTGGGTGGTGAGGTCGCCCATGTGAGCTCCCCGCCCCAAGAGGGATGCATCTGTAGTAAGGATTAAGGAGTGAGACTGAGTGACAAAAGGAACCCCTTGTCTGAGATTGCTCTGATCCTGCCACCACTGTAGGGCCTGGATCAGGGTTCGAGTCACTGGGATCAATTTGGTTAGAGGGTCTTTCCTTTGAGACCAAAAGGCTCTTAAATGGAACTGAATGTCCCTCATCTGAAATCTGGCTCCCTGCACAACTGCTGTAGAAGCAGCCATGTGCCCCAGGAGCTGTAGAAAATGCCTTGCTGGTCGAGACACCTGCAGGGTGAATGAGGAGGCCAGAGACACCAGGGTCCTTGCCCTGTCCAAAGAAAGGAAGGCTCTGGCTTTCTCTGCGTTCAGTTCTGCGCCTGTGAAGGTGAGGAGCTGGACAGGCTCTAGAACTGACAGAGTTCAGGAGGAAACCTAGAGAGGTGAGCAGTTGCTGAGTTATCTGTAGGTGTAACTTGATTTGGTCTGGGGACTGGCCCACTATGAGCCAGTCGTCCAGGTAAGGGAAGATGGCAAAAGAAGGTGACAAGACTTTCTATAGATACATTAGTGAAAGGAGAAAGTCCAGAGGGGGTATTGCTAAGCATAATGGAGAAAGGGAGCATGTGAGGAGGAGGACCCTGTAAAGGCATCTATCCCAATAGATACTTTTGCTCAGTATTTACCAAGAGAAGGTAGGGCAGGGCCCACAGCTCAACATCATGGACACAGTGGGGAGGAGGTGAGCACTACTCCTTCACAAAAGATAGGGTCCTACAAGAGCTGCAAGCTCAGGGTGGATAAGGCAATGGGACCCGATGGCATACATCCCAGGGTACTTAAGGAGCTAAAGGTGGAACTAGCAGAGCCATTAGCAGAACTGTTTAGTGAGTCTGAGCACAAGAGAGATCCCAGAAGACTGGAGAAGGGCTCATGTGATCCCGCTCCACAAGAGTGGTAGCAGGGAGGAGGCGGAAACTACATACCAGTCAGTCTTACCTCAGTAGTGGGCAAGATTATGGAGGCACTCCTTAAGGAAAGGATAGTGCAACACCTGGAATCCATAGGGCACAGGATCCAAGACAGCATGGGTTTACAAAAGGAAGGTCCTGTCAAACTAACCTCAGATTTCTTTGACTGGGTAACCAGAGTGTGGACTAAAGGAGCAGTTGATGTCGCCACCTTGACTTCAGCAAAGCTTTTGATACTGTTCCACATAGAAGATTGATAAATAAAAGCTGGGTAGGCTCGGGTGGGTCAGGAAGCTGGTCAACTGGGTGGCAAACTGGTTGATGGGCAGAAAACAGAGGCAGTAAATGGTATACAGTCAGAAGAGATGCAAGTCACAAGTGGGGTACCTCAGGGATCAGTCCTGGGGCAGTCCTCTTCAACATCTTCTATTAGTGACCTTGCAGATGGACTAGAGGGTAAGGCTTGTCTGTTTGCAGATGACACCAAGATCTGCAACAGAGTAGATGATCCAGATGGGGTGGCAGAATGAGAAGAGATCTGGATAAACTAGCAAATGGTCAGAAGAGTGGCAACTGGGATTGAATGCAAAGAAGTGCAAAATCATGCAAAT
The DNA here is from genome assembly GCA_016271365.2 of Neoceratodus forsteri. NCBI lineage: Eukaryota > Metazoa > Chordata > Ceratodontiformes > Ceratodontidae > Neoceratodus > Neoceratodus forsteri. Next base: position 947,132,416 of record CM057451.1, on the reverse strand, counting down.
AGGGAAGAGAAACCTGAAGCCACCTATAGGCTGGGAGGAGTTGCTAGCAGTCACAAAGGAAGAAAGAGACTTAGGCATCATCACTGATTACCTGAAATCATCCAAGCAGACCCCTAAAGCAGTAGGTAAGACTAGGGGGTGTTAGGTGTATTAGTAGGGGTATCACAAGTCGTAAGAGGAGGTAATAATCCCTCTTTACAAGACACTGGTTAGCCCCATCTGAGTACTGTGTGCAGTATTGGAGGCCACACCTTCACAAGGACATTAACAAACTGAGGCAGTCCAGAGAAGGGCAACCAAAATGGTGCAGGGACTGCATCAGAAGACATATGAGGACAGATTAACAGAGCTCAATATGTATACCCTTGAGCAAAGGAGGGAGAGGTGATATGATCGAGGCATTCAAACACCTTAAGGCATTAACTAAGTGAAAGAGTCTAATATGTTTAAATATAAGAAAAATAGCAGGACAAGAGGACACAGCATGAGATTAGAGGGGAATGTGAGGAAATTTTTTCACAGAAAGAGTGGTGGATGCATGGAATGGCTTACCACAAGAAGTGGTGGCTATGAATACACTGCAGGGCTTCAAACAGGCATGGGATAGGCATAAGGGAGCAATACAAATGACTATGAATAGATAGGCCACTGACAGAGCAAAGGCCGATGGCACATTTATAAGGTAGAAAAAACAAATGGGCAGACTGGATGGGCCTTGCGGTCCTTATCTGCCGTCAACTTCTATGTTTCTATGTAATTCTTTGCCTTCTTAGAGAAGCAACTGCTACTGCCAGGCATGTTGTGAATACCCTTGGAGCAGAGGTGAGGCCAAAGGGCATTGCTCTGAACTGGTAATGGCCTGAGGGCAGCTCGAACCTGAGGTACGTTCGATGGGAGCTTCTGATGAGAATATGGAAGTAGGCATCCTTGAGGTCCAGGGACTTAGCCAGTCCCCTGGCCTTAGAGAGGGTAGAATAATCTCAGAGTCACCATTTTGAATTTTGGTTTTGAAAGGTGCTTGTTTGGCATCTGAGATCCAGGATGGGCCGCCATTCTCCTGTCTTTTTGGGGTAAGGAAGTACCTGGAGTACAACCCTTGCCCTGGTGTAGGGGTGGAACCTTCCACAGCTCTGAGAGTCAGGAGGAAGAGACCTCTGCCTCTAGGGCAAATGCCTCTGGTGGATTTGCAGGTGGAAAGGATCTCGCTCTCATCTTTGGAAACTTTTGAAGCCGAGACCAATCCCTGGCTTACTACTTCCAGGACCCACTTGTCTTGTGTCAGAGACTCCCAGTCCTGGACAAAGTAAGCCAGCCTGCCCTACAAGAAGTTGAGAATCGGCCCTGGCAACCCCATCAGGTGCCTGCTTGCAGGGGCTTTGGGCTAGAGGGTGGAAACAGGCCTGCTGGCACCCCTTCTGCCTCCGCTCTAAAGAAACCTCTGGGCATAAGAAGAGAGGCCTGGGCTTGTAAAAGGCCTCATGAGGCCTGCCCCTGCCCCTGGATGCTGCTCTTGAAGAGTGGCCTGCTTTTCCTTGGCCTGTGCACTCCTATACTCATCCATTTTTCTTCATGAAATTTCTGTCTGCTCCCAAACAGGGAATTACCCACAACAGGAAAATCCATGGCCTGTAGTCTGGGTATCCTGTGACAGTCTAGTACACCTGAGCCAAGCCATTCTGCAAAAGCCACAGATGTAGCCATGACTCTTGAAGATACATCATTAGAGTCCACTGCAGCATGGAATTGCACCTTGGATGCCTCAATACCATCAGCAGCCACCTGCTCCAGCTCCTTGGCAGCTGGCCTAGGACCTGTTTCGCTAGAGCCATAACAGTATCCCATCTGGATTTCTGGTATCTTGCAACATAGGCCATAATTTGCCTGTCTGAGTCCCAAGGATGCTGCCATGTACTGTTTCTTTGCCATGGCATCAATCCTCCTGGAGTCCTTGTCAGGGGTGTGAAGCCAAGGGAATATTTGCCTTATCACAGGCTGCAGCCTGCACTACTCCAACATGGCTGCATTGTTGTGAAAGGAACTCCATATCAGAGCCTGACAATGTACCTCTTGTCCATTCTCTTATCCACAGGAGGTATAGTGTGAGGAGTTTTAGAATTTTAAAAGTCTGTTTCCCAAAAGATTTATGCAAGGAATAGACAGTCTCCTAGACTCTGGATATCCATCATTTCCACATAGTCCGACTCCTCTTGATCATCCACAGCTTCCTCCATAGGGAGCTGGAGGTTTCAGCCACTTTTTTATAAAACATAAAATGAGAAGGGACTCAGAAAGCCTAGGAGGAGACGCCTCCTGAAGGTCTGTCTGGGGAGATGTCCGGGTCAATGGGCACATCCAGACTTTCAAACCCACATTCACTCTCCTCATACTCCTCTTCCCTCCTCCGTTCATATAATATCTCTAAATCATACTCTTGAACTGGTGGAACCGGCCAACCGGGCGCTTACCTGATGGTACCGGCTCGGTCGGGAACCAGGAAAGCGACTGACAATTTAATCGCTATTATCTCTTCAGCGGTTGGAGAGGAAAGTTTTGGCTCCACACCTGCTGATTTCCTAGTCCTTTTGCTGGAACCGACCCCTCAGAGTCGGCTCTCCTTTGCCCGAGGAAGTCTCGCTGTGGTCAGAGGGTACTTCTCTGGTTCGTTGAACCGAACCGGCTGGCCATCCAGTTCAGCGGACTTTTTGGCCTCCCTTTCCCTGAGCCTACCAACTCTCTTTTCCAGGGTAGCTGCAGGAAAATTTTTACAAATCTGGCAGTCTGCATTGAGGTGGTCAGACCCCAGACAATAAACACAGCCTTGGCAAAGGCTTCCCCACACACACTGCAGTGTTGAAACCCAGTGGGCCCGGTTTTTCTTTTGGGTTTCTCAGACATAGTGCCAGTCCTAACCAAACTTACCCGTTTATGGCGATCCACCAGGCAAGACCCTCTTATCGTTTCCCAACTGTGTCACGGGTCGTGAAAAAATACATAATAAAATCTGTTTTTTTTTTTTTTTTTAGAACTGATAAGAACCAGTAACCACACTCTAAATGACAGAATAAGATATTTTACACAACCTGATCGGTTCAAAGCGAACCGATACAGTTTACAAGTTCCACACAGAAGAGAATTAATGTAAACCTATCTAGTACTCACAAATACCACAGACAGAGCAAGAACCCGACCAGTTGTGGTTTAAATTCGCCTAAAACCGAGAAAAACAATACTTTAACCAACAAAATGAACGAGCAGAAGGAGAAATTCCGAGCGACTGTTCAGTGAGGTATGAGTAAAGAATCTGATTGTTTGAGTTGAAGAACATCACAGAGTTTCAACCGAGCCGAGTCTGCTGCCCATGCCTGGCATGGAAAGTTAACCTTTCACCTCCGAGCAGTTCAAGGTTGGGACTCACTGCATATGTCATAATACAGCAAGAATTCCTGTTGTTTGAACTACTTTAACTAGAGTCACAAAACATTCCAACTCTCGAGAAGGACCCCGGAAACGGAGGTTAATAACCCTTCTCGCTCTCCTATTATACTAGGGGAACAAGGCAGTAAGAAAAAAATTACTCACCTTAGTAATGTTGTTTCTTCTAATGGAGTCTTCATATTATGACTGATGCAGTTTGTCCCACCATTAGAACTGTTCCGAGGTGAGTTAACTTCCATGCAGTGCATGGAACTTAGAGCACGAGCTCAAGCTAGAGAAGCTCTGTCAGGGTAATTTCAAACCGAAATCGCCAGATCTTTCGATCAAAACTCACTAAGGCTCTGTGTGGAAGCTGTAACCTACACTCAGCCAACTGGCTACTAAATATTCATACATTTCCTGGTCCCAACACCAAGACTCAAGTCAGGGACCAGAAACAATAAGATAAAATAAATAAATAAAACAACACCCAAACATAAAAGGGGGCATCAATAAGTGCTAACAGTGGATCACTGACCCTATACCCAAAGTAGAAGTTCTGAGAGGGGCAGGTTGGGGAGGTCATAATATAGCAAGACTCCATTAGAAGAAACAACATTACTAAGGTGAGTAATTTTTCTTCAAACAACATGAAGTCTTGCTATATTATGACTGATGCAGACTACACAGCAGTACCTCATGGAGGGGGGACAGAACCTACTTAGGGAATAGGGTCTGAAGCACGGTTGTGCTGAAACTGAGCATCCCTCCTGGCCTGGACATCCAGGGAGTAATGCTGGTGAAAGTGTACTGTTTTCCAAGTAGCTGCTTAACATATCTCTAAGATAGGGATGTCTCTGGCAGCAGCTAGAGATGCAGCTGTACCTCTGGTAGAGTGAGCCCTCAGGCCTGAGGGGGAACCTTACCCAGTTTTCGATAGCAAAATTGGATACAAGAGACAATCCACCTGGCAATGGATCTCTTAGTGGCAGGTCTCCCTTTCCCAACCTCACCATAAGTGAGAAATAGTTGGAGGGAGTCAAACCTGTGACCCTTGGTACGCTCCATGTAGTAACTTAGGGCCCTAACATCTAATGTGCAGCCTCCTCTACCAGAGGAGGAATGGTCAGTGAAGAACACTGGGAGTGAAATAGATTGTTAAGGTGGAACCAAACCACCTTAGGCAAAACTTCCTGTTAGTCCTGAGGACTACCTTATCCCTGTGAAAGGAAATAAAGTCAGTCTCCACTGATAAAGCCTGTAACTCACTTATGCGCCTGGCAGAAGTGATGGCTACTAGAAATACAGTTTTCCAAGTCAATACTTAAGCTCTGCCGAAGACAGAGGCTCAAAGGGGGGTTGCATCAGCTGAGCAATGCAAACATTAAGATCCCAAGCAGGGGCAGGGGTCCTGAATGGAGGATTGTTATGACGCAATCCCTTAAAAAAACTTGGAAAATACAGGGTGAGCAGAAAGAGAAGAGGGCTTCCCTGCCGAAATGAAAGCAAAGACAGCTGTCAAATGCACTTTCAGTGTAGCTGGTCTCAGTCCCAAAGAATTAAGATGGACCATATAATCCAAAACAGTGGGTAAATCAGCAGATTCCGGGAAATATGCTTCTAGAACACCATCTGGAAAACCTTTTCCACTTGGAGTTATAGGTAGCCGTGTGGAAGGCTTCCTAGAAGCTTTCAAGATTTCAGAACACCCTGAGAAAGTTAGTAGACTAACTCCTCAAGAGCCAGGCCTTGAGGTTGAGGATTGAGATTCGGATACCAGACTCTCCCCTGAGCACAGGTTAACAGATTGTGGTTCCTGGGGAGACACAGGGGAAGATGGACTGCTAAGGACAGAAGGAGTGGGTACCAGGGCTGCCTGGCCCAGTCTGGAGCAATCAGGATCATCTTGCAGGGCTGAGACCTGATTTTGACTAGCACCTTGAACAGGAGAGGGAAGGGGGGAAGGCATAGAGAAACTTCCCTTCCCAATCGAGGAGAAAGGCATCCAGGGGGACTGAGCCCAACACTGGGGGCCTGCAACAAAAAAGGGGAAGTTGATGATTGTCTGGGGCTGCAAAAAGATCTATCTGAGGAGTGCCCCATCTGGCAAAAACTATCCCCAGTACTAGGGGATCCAGTGACCATTCGTGATGGCCCTGGGAAATCCTGCTGAGAGCATCTGCCAGGACATTGTCCTTGCCTGGGAGGTGAAGTGCTATGAGGGAAGTGTTCAGGGAATAAGCCAGAGACCACAACTTCATCGCCGGTGCACAAGGTCAAGACAGAGTGCCCCTTGTTTGTTGATGTACCACATTGTAGTGGTGGTGTCTGTTCTGACCTGTACCACCTTGTTCTGAACAGATGCAGAAAACCTAAAGTGCTAGAAAAACAGCTCTGAGTTCCAAACAGATTGATGTGGAGCAGAGATTCCTGAGGGGACCATAACCCTGGGTGGAGAGGTCGCCCATGTGAGCTCCCCATCCCAAGAGGGACGATCTGTAGTAGGGTCAAGGAGTGGGACAGAGGGATGAAAGGCACCCCTTGTCTCAGATTGCCTGATCCTGCCACCACTGAAGGGCCTGGATCAGGGTTCGAGTCACTGGATTAGCTTGGATAGGGGATTCTTCTTTGAGACCAGAAGGCTTTCAAATGGAACTGGATGTCCTCATCTGAAATCTTGCTCCTTGCACTACAGCTGTGGAAGCAGCCATGTGTCCCAGGAGCTGCAGGAATGCCTTGCTGGTCAGAGACCTGCAGAGTGAAGGACGAGGCCAGGGCCACCAAGGTCCTTACCCTTTCTAGGGGAAGGAAGGCTCTGGCCTGCTTTGTATCCAGTTCTCGCCTATAAAGGTGAGTACCTGGACAGGTTCCAGAACTGACTTTGGAAGATTGAGAAGAAAGCCCAGAGAGGCAAGCAGCTGCTGGGTAACTAGCAGGTGTGATCTGACTCTGGTCTGGAGACTGACCCACAATGAGCCAGTCGTCCAGGTAGGGAAAGATGGCAATCTTTGCCTTCTTAGATGAGCAACTGCTACTGCCAGACATTTTGTGAATACCCTTGGGGCAGAGGAGGCCAAGGGCATTGCTCTGAACTGATAATGGCCTGAGGACAGTTCGAATCTGAGGTACTTTCGATGGGAGCTTCTTGATAAGAACATGGATGTAGCATCCTTGAGGTCCAGGGAAGCTAGCCAGTCCCCTGGCCTTAGGGAGGGTAAAATCATTCCCAGAGTCACCATTTTGAATTTTGGTTTTAAAAGGTGCTTGTTCAGATATCTTAGGTCCAGGATGGGCAGCCACTCTCCTGTCTTTTGGGGTAAGGAAGTACCTGGAGTACACCCTTGCCCTGGTGTAGGGGAGAAACCCTTTCTACAGCTCTGACAGCCAAGAGGGTTGAGACTTCTGTTTCCAAAGCAAGAGTCTCTAAAGGGTTTGCAGGTGGAAAGGATCTGGTTCTCATCTTTAGAAATTTTTTGAAGCCGAGAATCAGACCCTGGCTCACTACTTCCAGGACCCACCTGTCTGATGTTAAAGACTCCCAGTCCCGGATGGTAAAGCCAGCCTGCCCCCTACAGGTAATGGAGGCCGACCCTGGCATCCCATCAGGGTGCCTGTTTGCAGGGGCTTTAGACTGAGGGGTGGGAGCAGGCCTGCTCGTACCCAGTCTGCCTCTCCCTCTGAACAACCCCCTCTGAACATAGGCTGAAGAGGAGGCCTGGGTCTGGTAAAAAGGCCTGTGAAAAGGCCTGCCCCTACCCCTGGAGGGCTGCCTCTGAGGAGTGGCTTGCCGTTCCTTGGCTTGTGCACTCCTGTAAGTGGTTCTATATTCATCCATTTTCTTCATATAATTCTCTGTCTGCTCCCCAAACAGAGAATTTCCCACACAGGAAAATCCATAGCCTTAGACTGGGTATCCTGTGACAAACTAGTACACCTGAGCCAGGCCAATCTCACGAAAAGCCACAGATGTAGCCATGACTCTAGAGGATACATCATTAGAATCCACTGCAGCATGGAATTGCACCTTAGATGCCTCAATACCATCAACAGCCACCTGCTCCAGCTCCTTTGCAAGCTGGCCAGGGGCCTGTTTGGCTAAGGCCATGACAGTATCGCATCTAGATTTTTGGCATCTCGCAACATAAGCCATATAGTTTGCTTGTCTGAGTCCCAAAGACGCTGCCATGTATTGTTTTTTGTCCATGGCATCAATCTTCCTGGAGTCCTTGTCAGGAGGATGTGAAGCCAGGGGAATATTAGCTTTATCACAGGCTGCAGCCTAAACTACCCCAACATGACTGCATTGCTGTGAAAGAAATTCTGTATCAGGACCTGACAAAGTGTACCTCCTGTCCATCTTTTTATCCACAGGAGGCACAGAATTAGGAGCTTTTAAAATTTTTATTGATTGCTTCCTACAAGATTTATGTAAAGGGATAGACAATCTCCTGGACTCTGGGATATCCATCATCTCTACAAAGTCAGGCTCCTCTTGCTCATCCAAAGCCTCCTCTAAAGGAAGCTGGAGGGTTTCAGCAACTTTTTTATAAAACAGAAAATGAGAAGGGGACTCAGCAAGCCTAGGGGCAGATTCACCTAAAGGTCTGTCTGGGGAGATGTCCGGTTCAATGGGCACATCCAGACTTTCAAAGTCACATTCACACTGATCATAATCATCCTCCCCCTCCTCTGGTTCATAAAACTCTTCTATATCATATTCTTGAACCGGTGGAACCGACCGAACCAACCTTTTGCCAGATAGTGGCGGTTCGGAGGGAACCGGGGAAAGTGACTGGACAATCTGTATTGCCTAGCTATCTCTCTGCAGCAGTAGGAGAAGGTTTTGGACTCCACACTGCTGACTTTCTAGTTCTCTTTGCTGGAACTGGCTCCTCAGAGTCAGCTTTACGTTTGCCCGAGGAAGTCTGGCCCTGGTCAGAGGGTACTCCCTCAGGTTCGGTTGGCACCGAACCGGGCTGGCCATCCGGGTCAGCGGACTTTTTGCCCTCTCATTCCCTGAGCCTACCAACTCTCTTATCTAGGGTAGCTGCAGGGAAATTCTTGCAAATCTGGCAGTCTGCATTGAGGTGGTCAAACCCCAGACAAACACATGTGGTGTGTGGGTCAGCCTTGGCAAAGGCTTCCCCACAGACACTACAGTGTTGAAACCCAGTGGGCCCGTTTTTCTTTGGGTTTCTCAGACATAATGCCAGCCTAACCAAAAACTTGCCCTTTTGATGGCGGTGCCAGGCAAGACACCTTATCGGTTCCCAACCGTGTCGCGAGATCGTGGAAAAAACGTAATGAAACCAGCTTTTTTAGAACCGATAAGAACCGGAATCAAGACTCTAACAAGCCTTAAAAGGCTTCAGAATAAAGTTTAAATACATTTGATCGGTTCAAACCGAACCGATAAACATTTACAAGTTCCACACAGAAAACCTATTACTTACAATACCATAGACAGAGCTTGAACCGATCGGTTTGCGGTTAAAATAAAGAATATCGCAGTTGAATTTAACATGAGAAAAACACTTCAAACCAAGAAAATGAACCGAGCAGCAGGAGGAATCTCCGGAGCGACTGTTCAGTGAGGCGGAGTAAAGAATCTTGGACGGTTTGGTTTGAAATTACCCTGACAGAGCTTCTCTAACCGAGCTCGCGCTCTAAGTTCCATGCACTGCATGGAAGTTAACTCTTTCACCTCCGGAGCAGTTCTAATGGTGGGACAAACTGCATCAGTCATAATATAGCAAGACTTCATGTTGTTTGAAAATTACATAGCCCCCTACCTTGGGAGCAAACAATTGTTTTGTTATAGTTGTAAACTTTGTTGAAGTTAAAAGTTATGTTAATAAGTAGTTCTAGTAATGGCTTTGCAGTGTGATTGAACCTAAGGAATAACACGGAACTTTGGTTTGGCAATCTTAATGGGAAGAACAGGGGGCTACCACAATGGAAAAGAGCCAGGCACATAGAGGCCCTGACTAAAACAGAGATTAAAGACCCTCCTTAAGATGGCTCAATCATATACAATAAGCACCTGTAATGTGCATGGTATTACAAACCCAATCAAGAGAAGTAAAATTCTCCAGCTAATGAGAAGGCAGGCTGTTAATATCCTGTTACTTCAAGAAACGCATCTTACACATAGTGAGCATAAAAAATTTGAAAGATTTGGCTTTTCCCAAGTGGTGGCCTCCTCATATAAGGGAGGTAGAAGGCGAGGACCGCTATAATGATTAGGCAGGAACCCCATTTGAACTTAAGGACAAGATTGTAGATAAAGAGGGAAGATATGTACTTATAAAAGGCCTCTTAGAAGGCCAAATAATTACACTAGTCTCGATTTACATGCCCCCAGCAATGGAGTATTCAGTTTACAGTAACCTTTTTACGCAGCTAGCAGCCTGGCGAGGGGGCAGATGATGTGGGGGGACTTTAACTTGACATTTCTGGGGCTGGAGGAAGAGGCTCCCCAAAGGGACGAGTAAATAAAACAACTGGAAAGGTACGGAAACTATTACAGGAAATGGGATATGAAGATGTTTGGGAGTCATTTCATGGTCCAGCGACTAGACATTCTTTTTCTTCGCAGACCCATGACTCCTACTCCTGCCTTGATTATATAATAACACAAAGAGAACAACTGGACTCAATTCAGCAGATCTGGCAGGGTGACTTTACCCTATCAGACCATGCACCCTTGTATTGCAAAATGAGCACCCAGGGTGATCGTAAGAGAACATTCTGGAGGCTTAATGTATCTCTACTTAGAAACAAAGAGACACTGGAGGCGCTTAAAGTACTATAACCCAGACGTTGTTAAACAATGATACTCAAGAAACCAATATGGCTATGCTCTGGGATACTGTTAAAGCGGTGGTGAGAGGGAAGTTCATAGCAATCTCATCCCATTTGAAGAGACAAAGAGAGGCGGGTAGGCTCACATTGGAAACTAAGAGAAAGGCCCTAGAGGTGATGCAGAGAGTTAAACAATGCAAGTCTCGTTCGCGAGAACTTGCATCTCTTAGAAAACAGTTAAATACCATCCTAGATTATGCCATAGAACAAAAGCTGACATTCCTTCGGCATAAATACTACGATGGTGGCCCTAGATTCACGAGAATGGTAGCCAGTCAACTACGTAGCCGGAAGGCTAAATCAACCATACTAAAAATAAGGCATCCAGGTTCCAATGTCTTAGTTAGCAATACTCAAACTATTTCAGAGGCCTTTCACCATTATTACTCAGCACTTTATGCCGGAGGGAACATCCCCTCGGATGAGGGAATCCAGCAATTTTTGACCTCCCTAGACCTGCCAATTTTGACATGGGAACAAAGGGAAATCTTGATAAGCCCTATTACTAGCAAAGAGTAGACAACAGTAATTGGGAGTTTAAAAACAGGAAAATGCCCTGGCTCGGACGGTCTACCGGGTGAATTCTATAAAGCTTTCACTAATACACTAGTCCCTATATTAAGTCAGGTTTTTTCCTATGTGACAACGCGGGATGGGAAAGCACCTCCCTCCTGGGATGAGGCAGTAATTTCGGTAATACCAAAAGTGGGGAAAGACCCTACGAGCTGCTCATCCTACCGGCCAATATCTATACTAAATACAGATTATAAGATACTTGCCTCAATACTAGCAAGGCGACTGGTCCAACATGCCCCAACCACAATAAACCTGGACCAATGTGGATTCATCCCAGGGCACCAGGCCCAGGACAATGTTAGGCGTACGGTCTATATTATTGAACACATACGTGCACAAAAAATTCCAGCGGTTTTACTGGGGTTAAATGCCGAAAAGGCTTTCGATATGGTGTCATGGAGTATTTTGAGAGGGGTCCTACTAAAATTTGACTTCCGCCCAGTATATAGATACAGTATTTAAATTTTATAATAGTCCCATTGGTTATATCAGAGTAAACGGCCATATTTCACGAAAACTCCCTCTAAACAGGGGAACTAGACAGGGCTGCCCCCTCTCCCCACTCTTATTCGCTTACTACACAGAACCCCTGGCCCAATACCTACGACAATCCCCAGATGTTACAGGAATAATAATGCCAGGTGGCGAACAAAAGTTGGCACTATTTGCAGATGATATCCTGCTTTATTTGTCAAACCCATGCATATCAGTAGAGGCCCTATTTGGAAAGATACAGGAATTCTCCAAAATATCCAGCTTCACACTTAACATAAATAAGACGGAAGCCCTAACATTCCATTACCACCCATCACTCCTATTGAGAAAGAGATGCCCCATTAGATGGGACAATTATAGTATGACTTATTTGAGGATACAAATTACTAAAGATCCAAATAAACTATCAATACAAAACTTTAATCCCCTGGTAACTAGTATTAAAAAGTACTTGAAGAGATGGGCGCTTTTGCCATCATCTTTCTATACTAGGACCCTCTCCCTCAAGATTAATGCATCGCCTAGATTCCTATATCTATTCCATTGTGTCCCATGTTCTCTGTCCCCCAAAGAGCTTCTCTCATGGCAAAGACTACTGAATAAATTTCAGTGGAACCAAAGAAAACCGAGAATTAGTAGTCGAAAACTAACCCTACCAAAGGAAATGGGTGGGGTGGCCCTCCCCTCACTTTAGAAATACTGGATCGCTGCCCAGATGCGGCTGGCGCTGCTATGGGGAACTAAAACATACCAAGCAAACTGGAAACAAATAGACCTAGCGAGACCCTCCCCAATACCACTGCCAGCTTGTTTGTTTTCTAAACCAGACCTCAAAAGGATAACTCGGTCAGTCCCTGAAGAGACTGTCTCTATTTTAAAGGGTGGCAACTAGGGACAAATAGTAAACAGTGGGCTCAGCACTGTTGGAAATACAATTGGTTTATCTTAACCCAGGCATTTGATAACCAATGGTATAAAAAAACAGATTAAAAAAGGACTAGAGGCACCATGGCAAATATTTCAGGGAGGAGGGGTCATGGACTTTGATCAAGCAAGGTGGGTCTATGATTGGACCGAGAAAGACAGATTATACTACTATCAAATTAAAGACTATATAACATCGCAAATCAGACATAAAGGCCTCGGGTCCTTACACGAGGGAGACATAGTTCCGCTTAGGCAGATATGGTCCTCAAACCATGGCGAGAGGGCAATATCTATAATATATAAGGCCCTTGTTATGCAAACCTCCCAGGTAATGTCACCGGTGCAATCTAGATGGGAACAGGAATTGGAGCAACCACTATCCTCCAAAGACTGGTTAAAAATATGGAGGGGAACATGGTCCACTACATCCTCCCCCATTTGGAGGGAATTTATCTGGAGGGCAAGAGTAAGATTTTTTTCTAACTCCCTCAGTGATTGCCCAGAGAGTTCCAGGTCGGACTTCTCGGTGTTGGAGGGGGTGTGGTAAAGCTAGGGCTACTTACAAGCATGGTTTCTAGATTGTCCAAAGTTAGTGGCCTTCTGGCAATCAATAATGAAGCACATTAAAGCAACTTTGGACATACAGACCCCACTTAGGGGACACAATTTGATATTAGGGCTCACTCCAGGGGAGGTCAGGGATAAGGCAAAGGTATATTTATGGTCCATAATGTTGGGCGCAGCTTATAAAGTCATAACCAAAACGTGGCTACAGGTGTTTCTCCCCGGACCCTAGAGTGGAAATAGTTAATAATAAATATCCAACATAATGAACAAATTTCTTTGGCTCTTCAAGAGAGGACTGAGACATATACTACAAGATGGGCACGATGGGAACTACTTCAAAATGACTTGGAAGAAAAAGAAGTAGTAAGCTAACTACGGGACATGGGCTAGGACTTCCTAACTTTTTAAATTAAAAATTTGTTATAAGATAATACTGGAGGAAAGCGGGGAAAGGAGAATCTGATAACCAAAGTGAGACAAGAGACTCCTAGAAACTTCGCTAATTCATACGTTAAACCCATCTAATACAAGAACAAGAAGAAAGTAAAGTATATAATAATATGTGGGTGAAGAAATGTTTTATATTGTAAACAATCGCACTGCATAAATAAGACAAACGTTGTGTTGCTAATGCTAATGCTGTTAAATGAAAGACTGCATGTGGAGACAGTCTAAAAATGGACACATGTATGTATTAAGCTGTGATACTAATAAAAGAAGCAGAAAAAATCAATGTACCAAGTGCCTTATTTGTAATAAAATTCCCTACATCTACTTTCCACAATTTCTCATGAAGTTTACATCTCAGTTCTTTCCACATTGTTGGGGTAGGAATAGTAAGGAAACATTGACAGTACTGATGGCAGTTATTACATTTTTTAATCCAGCATATACAATTCTAGTTGGTTCTCCAAAATAAATTTATAAGGTCCGAGGATCTATTAAAATAATTGGAGATACTATGAAGACCATTCACTACGAAAAACACAGGTCAATTTCCCATACCAAACTGATCTTCTTGTGGCAAAGTTTTGTCTGGGTGACGCACCGAGTTCTGAAATGAAATATGGGAATTAAAATGCTTGGTTTATTTATTTAAATTTAGTTTTTATTGATCAAGTAGCACACGAGACAATTACAGTGCCTATTTTCAAGTACGGCCCGGGAGAGTTACAAAGCAAAGCAATGAAAGCAGCCACATCACATAATGCAGGCTGCTCGCTGTTGGGAGCAGGACAGGATACACAGGGGATCTAAATGCCCTGAATCCCCCAGATACCTCACCACAAGCTGGTCGCTCACTGACAGGAGCAGGTCGGGATACACAGGGTCTCTGAAGGTAATCGGCCAACTCTGCGAAAGAAGCACATTCTCCTGAGCGGTGTTTAAGGGACTTTAATACCTCTGACCGTGACTGATTGATTCTCCCACTACTGGTTCTCACAGGAATCGGGCTCAATAGCAGTGCCTTCAGTGTACTCTCAGAGACTATTTTAACTGCTGGGAATCAACCGCATGCTCAATAGCCATGCAATTATTTAACCGGATACTGCCTGCAGTTAGTAGTTGATAATGCCTGCTCCTTAGACTGTATTTTACCCGTTTCATCCTTCCTGCAGTATTGCTTGTTTCTGGTGCCCACCATCTTAGCCAGGTAATCCGCGCATGCGCTGTGATGCCTTCTATTCCACGCATGCGCAGTAGCAAGTACTGCAGTAGAGCACAGGTAACCCCCCACTCGCCTCCCGCTGCATACTAATGTATTCTTTTGTTTGCTTACTACATAGGCCCTGAATTCCCTAGATGCTTCACCACAAGCTGGTCGGTCGCTGTCGGGAACAGGACAGGATACACAGGGGCTCTAAAGGTAATGAGCCAACTCCATGAGAGAAGCACATTTCCCTGAGGGGCGTTAGCCCATCCCAGCCACTCTCCCACTCAGGGGCATCCCTTAATTTATAGCCTTGCCACCATCACATGATGAAGTGTCCACTTTCTCATTTGCAGCTAACAAGTCTCCCCCACCAGAGGTCTCCCTAATCACTCTCCCTCCAATCTTTCCACTCTTCTTTCCTCCACAACTCTGTCCATCCCCACGCCTCTCTGAGCTACTCACTATTGCACCATCTGGCCTCTAGGAGGCAGTATTGCCCCTCCCCCTTCAAAATCTAGTCTACCTGACAGGCCTTCCTTTCTCCTTCCTCACTGCTCTCACCTTTGCAAAGCCTCTTTCCCTCCCTCTTTAACCCCCCCTTTTTTCTCCCTCCCTGCAACTTGAACCCTGTACCTCTCACTCTAAAGGCAGGCACCTTTCCACTGCACCATCCTAGCTGCCCTACTAGCAGGTGTCTTTTGCCTACACTTATACCTTATTCCTCTACCCCTTGCCAAAATGGCCCAACTCCTCCACCTCATTGTTTGCATCACCATACTTATTGGCACTGCTTCCCCACACACCCTTCCCAATGCCACCACCTCTTCCTCGATCTCCCTTCTAAGTCATGCTCTGCCCCATCACATCACAATCTCCAGTCACACACCTCTGTACCCTCCTCCAACCCCTCCTCAATGCCCTCAGGTACCTGCGCCTCCTCCATGCCTCCCATACCCTACCGTGCACCTAAACCACCACCCAAGACTATATTCACCAGGCCCCTCAAACCTAGTAACCTGAGAAAGCTCAGAACCTACCTTGCTCACTTTAATTGGGTCCCACCTACACTGTAGTTGGGATACAGATGAGGCACTAAGCTACTTTATAAATGCCTTTGATGGAGCCTGCAACAGATTTGCCCCTCTCACTAAAAAGACTGTTAAGAGTCCATGACACCCCATGGATCACACCTCACCTACTTGAACTTTTGAAACACCGGGATGATTTGTGGCAAAAAGCCCTAGATTTCTGCAATCCCCTGGACAAACAACTCTACCGAGCTGCCCAAAACAACTGCATGTGGGCCATCAGGAAAGCCAAATCCAACTCTTTTAAAGCTGCCCTGACCACAACATCGGGAAGGATACAAATTTTAGGACAACCTGAAATCCCTCAGTGGCAAGGCTACCACCCCCCACCCCCGACCAACTAAACATAAATGGTTCCAGTTGAGACACCTGCTTGGTCAATCTTTCAGCACCACCCCTCAGTCATCCAAAGTAAAACCCATTCTGGATCATTTTCAAGATTCATCTTCCAAACCCCACTGCATATCCCTGTTATACGCTTACCTTCTGACTATAGCCCACCCAGATCCCTTACCTGGCTCCAAGGTATGGAACTCTAATTCCAAACCTAACCACTGACTGGGCTCAAGTCTGGAATGATCTCTATACCTGCAACTCCCAAGACAGGCTTCGACTCGCTCAATATCACATCCTGAATGATGTGTACTACACCCCCGTCAAACTGGTTACAACTGGACGCCTTCCTAATCTCACTTGTTCTAGATATGGCAAGGCGGAGGGGAACCTGCTGCACATATTCTGGCAGTGTGAAAAAATTGCCCCATGTGGCAATTAATTCAATCCAGGATGGACCCCCTGCTGGGTCTGGAGGAATTATTCACTGTGGAGATATGTATTCTGGGTACATACACTAGCATCGGCATGGATTTATTTAACTCTAAAAATTGATTAGCATTTTGTTCATAAAAGTGCTAAATCTTTGTGAAAATGCATAGCACTTTCCTCACTGTGTTTAACAAACACAGCACTTCTAGAAAAGCTATATAAATACTTTCTGTACAGTTAATATAGTCCCAAGAGAAAAAAAAACCTGCTAATCAATTATTTAAAACCCTGATCAGGGTCAAAGAACGTAAATTTCACATGGCTCTAATATCTGTGGTTGTCAAAAAACTTGTACTCAAACATTACATGGACCAATTAGTCATATCCTACAGTGAATGGCTGAATGATCTCTCAGCATGCTTTAGAACGGAATGCCTGACTGCCAGCTCCCGCAACAGACAACCTGTTTGATTAAAATGGGGCAAGTTATATGCCTTATATCTACATTAATGGCTTATGGGCTTGCTAACTCTCCATACATATACTCTTAAACTGCAGATGTTGCTTTCACACTTTCTTAGGGGCACACTCCAGGGTGGGAAGATCGGGAGAGAGGTGGGAGGAGTGGGGTGAGTAAGTTAAGTTCTTTGAATGTGATGTCTCAATATTCTACCTTGGTCTGTAATTGTTTTATTAAACCAATAAAGGATTTTGAATTTCAAAAAAAAAAAAAAAAACAAATGGGTCAATTGCTAACAACTCAACTACTCACAGAAAGCTCAGCTCCACTTTATGGGACCTCAGCTCTACCCTCACCCCTAATTTTTTTTTTTTTTTTTTCAGCCCTACTTCTCCAGCACCCCCCATCCACCCTGACATCTCCCTTCCGCACTCTCCCTTCCCAAGAAACTAAACCCTACATTCTCAGAGCCCTTAAGAAATCATGTTTTAGCAGTGACACTATTTCCGGATCCTGCGACTCACACTTGATGAAGCCTGAATGCAGTGTCAAGGCTTGTGGTAGGCAATGCTAGCAGCGAGAAATACAGGTTACTCACCTGTAACAGAAGTTCTGGGAATGGTATATGTTGTTCATCCACACTTACTGGCAGGTTCCTTGCCGCTTTAAGTCTTGCCAGAAGGTCTTCAATGGCTCCTCCCACCACCGGGTGGTACAACTCTCGTCGCCCATGGCCAGGTCTAGCCCGCTGGAGGCCAGGACGCAGCATCCAGCTGGGGAGGTCGAGTTGGGTTAGGTGGATGAACAACATATACCATTCCTAGAACTCCTGTTACAGGTGAGTAACCTGTATTTCTAGGGACATGGATATGTTGTTCAATCCACACTTACTGGCAGACTCCTAGCAGTTTTCCGGAAGGAGGGAGGCAAGGCGCGCACCCCCTACTTGGGAAATAAGGACTGGAGAACAGAGGTCCCAAAACCAGCACCCCGGCGTGACTCAAGGTCGATGTGATAGTGGGTAATGAAGGTGTGTGCTGACTTCCAGGTAGCAGCCCTGCAGATTTCCTGGATAGGGACGTCCCTGGAAGCAGCCACCGAAGCAGCGCGATGGGGAGAATGAGCTCTTATCCCTCTGGGAGGCTCCAAGCCCGCCAACCTATAGCAGAGATCTATGCAGGAGGTGACCCACCTGCCTATAGTCTGCTTGACTGCAGGTCTGCCAGGTGCGGCTTCAGCATAGGTGACAAACGGCTGGTGAACCTCTCCCCGAACTTCAGTTGTCCGCTCCTTATAATAAGACAGCGCTCTTCTAGGGTCCAAGGTATGGAGCCTATATTCGGCCTCCAAGGTGTGATTGGGGTAGAACACCGGCAGAGTCAACACCTGGTTAAGGTGAAACTCCGACACCACCTTTGGAAGGAATTTTGGGTGGGGGCGCAGGACAACCTTGTCCCTGTGGAAGACCAGATAAGGAGACTCTATGGAAAGCACCTGGAGCTCTCCCATCCTTCTGGCTGACGTAACAGCCACCAAGAAGGCCGTCTTCCACGACAGGTGGGAGATATCGCACCTGTGCATCGGTTCAAATGGCTTGCCCATGAGCTTAGCCAATACCAACAGTAGATCCCACAGAAGTGGAGGTTCTCACACTGGAGGGGATATGTGATCAAGGCCTCTGAAAAAGCGCCCGACCACCTTTTCCTGCACCACCGACTCCTTTCCGGCCCGCGCCCGGTAAGCAGAGATGGCTGCCAGGTGCACCTTAAGGGTCGTCGACCGAAGCACTAGCTGAGAAAGGGACCATAGGTAGTCCAGAATGCTGTCCAAGGAACAGGAGGAAGGGTCCAACCCCTTATCCTGACACCAAATGGAGAATCTCGGAGGGCAACTAAAATGGTGCAGGGTCTGCACTGGAAGACATATTAAGAGAGACAAAAGGAGCTTAACATGTATAGCCTCGAGGAAAGGAGGGAGAGGGGGGACATGATAGAAACGTTCAAGTACCTCAAGGGAATAAACAAAGTCCAAGAGGGTAGCATCTTTCAAAAAAAGAGGTGTGCAAGAACAAGAGGGCACAATTTGAAGATAGAGGCTGACTCAGAGGTAATTTAAGGAAGTATTTTTCACAGAAAGGGATGTGGATGCATGGAGCAGCCTTCGAGGAAGGTTGTGGAGTCAAAATCAGTGGAATTCAAGCATGCATGGGACAGTCATAAGGCAATTCTAGGGGGAAGGGGTAGGAAGAAGTAGGCTGCTGGTTAACTAGGATCTGCAGCTTATCCAGTAGGTAGGGAAATGGGCAGACTGGGTGGGCCAAGCGATCCTTATCTGCCGTCAAATTCTATGTTTCTATTTGAAGGTATAGCATTTTCTGGTCGACTCCTTACGGAATGCCTCAACAACGCTGACGACCTCGTCGAAAAGACCCAAGGCCTGGAACTCTAGCCGCTCAGGGACCAGGCCGTCAGGTGCAGGGATTGAAGGTCCGGGTGGAGTACCTACCCCTGGCTGACTGAGATCAGGTCCAGATGGGCTGGAAGCTGCCTCGGGAGCCTGGAGCTGAGGCTGAGGAGATCTGGATACCAGAACTGGCAGGGCCAGTCTGGGGCTACCAGAATCACCTGTGCCTTGTCCCACCTCGCCTTGAGAAGCACCTTGTGGATCAAGGGAAATGGGGGAAAGGCATAGAAGAGGCCCGGGGTCCACGGCCTCAAGAAGACATCCCCCTGCAGCGAGCCCTGCTGAGGGGGGACGGGCATGAAACAGCCTCAGCTTCACATTCTCCCTGGAGGCAAACAGGTCCACCTGAGGTGTGCCCCAGGGGGAGAATAGATCTTGTACTATCTCCGGCAGGAGAGACCACTTGTGAGATGCAGCACCTATCCGGCTAAGGGCATCGGCCAGAGTGTTGGAGGCTCCTGCCACATGGCTGGCTAGGAGATCCGCCTCCAGACTGCTCATGACAGACGAAGTGCGAAGGGCTTTCTTGCATAGAGGCAAGGAGTGCGTCCCGGCCTGGCGGTTTAGGTAGTACATGGTCATGGTGTTGTCCGTCTGGACCTGGACCACTTGACCCCGTACAAACGGAGTGAAGGCGGTGAGGGCTAGTCAGACCACTCGAAGCTCCAGCAGGTTGATGTGGCATCGAGACTCCTGAGGGGACCAGAGGCCGTGCGCTCTGAGCTCCCCCAGATGGGCTCCCCAACCCAGAGAGGCATCGGTTGTTAAGAGTGACCGTCGGCTCTGGGCAGACAAACGGGATATCCTCCTGCAGATAAGCCGGAACCATCCACCACTAGAGAGCGCTCCCCATCTCCTGTGTCACTATCACTGGCTGGTCCAGAGGACTGGAGCGCTAACACCATTGGCAGGCCAGCCCCCACTGCAGGGGACGCATATGCCAGCAGGCCCAACGGACCACGCTGGTGCAGGCTGCCCTGAGGCCCAGAAGTCCTGGGCAGGGCGCAACTGCCGAACCAGAAATGATTGGGCAAAGGAGGAAAGAACCTCGGCCCTGTCCGCCGTGAGCTGTGCTCTGGCTCAAAGAGAGTCGAGCTCTGCCCCAATAAACTGAATCATCTGCGACGGCACGGGTTCCGATTTGGCCTCGTTGATGAGGAGACCAATCTGAGAGCAGACCTGGAGGGCCAGATCCCTGGACCGCTCCGCCTCCAGCCTGGAGGGGGCTGCAATCAGCCAGTCGTCCAGGTATGGGTACACCCAGACCCTTCGGCGCCACAGGAATGCTGTCACCGCTGCCATGCATTTGGTGAAGACCCTGGGAGCTAGAGAGAGGCTGAAGGGCATGACCCGGAACTTGTAAAGGGATCCCTCTGCCCTGAAGTGGAGGAACCGCTGTTAAGACGGACAGATTGGGACGTGAAAGAACGCGTCCTGGAGGTCCAAAGAGCAGAACCACATGCCTCGTTCCAAGGATGGAATGATCTGAGCCAGAGTGACCATACTGAAGGTTCGAGACCTTAGGAACTTGTGCAGGTCGTGTAGGTCTAGAATGGGGCGCCAGCTCCCCGTCTGTTTTGGGACCAGGAAGTACCTGGACACAAACCCTGGGTCTGATGGAGGATCCGCCACCTCCCTGATCACCTCCTTCTGGAGGAGCAGGGCAATATCGTCTCGATGAGCAGACAAGAGGCTGCAGACCCTGAACCCCCCGTGGGGTGACGGCCCGATAGGGTGGGGACTGCTCGAATTCCAGAGGCAGACCCTTTCCAACCACTTCCAGCACCCAGCGGTCCATGGTGATATCAGACCAGGCGGAAAGGAAGTGGCAGAGCCGTCCCCCCATGGGGGGAACCCGGGGAGGAGTGACGAGGTTGGGGGTGACTCCCCTCAACCCATCACTGGGCAGGCTTGGAGGAAGGACTGGCCGAGGAGCCTCCTGGACCTTTGCCTCCTGGCTTCCTGTTGGAGGAAGCAGCAGGTTTGGCTTTGGGGTGCCAAGTGCGAGCCTGCTGGCCCCGATGCTGGTGCTGCTGGGCCGGACGTGCCGCAGGGGCTGAAGGGGCCTACGCTGCTGCTGGTGGCCTTTGTCCTTCTGGGCAGACGTGACAGAGTCCAAGGTGGTGCTGGACTTCTCAATCCTTTGCAGACGACCCTCCACCCCAGGACCGAACAAGTCGGTACCCAAGAAGGGAATGTCTGCCAGCTTGTGCTGGGTACCTGCCGTAAAGGTAGAGATCCGCAGCCAAGCTCTGCAGCTCATGGCCACTGTGGCCGCTACTGACCGGGCACACTAGTCAGCGATGTCCAGGGAAGTCTGGAGCTGCTGTTTGGCCACCGCCCTTCCCTGATCCCGCACCTGCTTGACCGTCTTCTGAAGGTCAGCTGGGAGATGAGGAATCACCTCATCCAGGGAGCCCGAAAGGGCGTGTGAAAAGTTTGCCATCAGAACGGCCGAGCTGGCCTGATGAAGGCCTAGCGAAGAAGCCGCATAGACTTTCCGCCCGGAATAGTCCAGTTTCTTGGACTCCTTATCGGATGGCTTGTCCACATCATGAGCATTCCCGAAACACCGGAAAACGCTGTCAGTCACTAGCCCCTCCACAGAGGGGTGCTCCGAGAAACCGGAGAGTGAACCAGTGGGAACAGCATACTTTTGAGCCATCCTGGCCGAAGGTGCAGGACAAGAAACTGGCCACTGCCACAGCTTCAGGGCCAGGCCAACAATGGCTTCGGCCACCGGGAAGGCCCCGTGGGGGAATCCCCTCAGTCCAGTATCTCCGTGAGGGGATACTTGGCACATTTTGAAACAGGTTTGAGCTTCATCCCAGTGGACTCTGAGACGAACCGAAGCATTCCAAGAAATGAGGATAGGCTCTCGTCCACCGACTGACCCCCAGTGGACTCCAAGTCAAGCAGCCTGGAGAACAAGGAGGAGGCATCACTAGACTCCAAGAAGTCTGCGAACAGCTGCCGAGCACCTGAGCCACCTTCCACCTGCCGAGGTCGATCGGGAGTGAGGGTGACCAACAACCTATGGGGCAAACCCTGACCTGACCGAGAATCCTTGGTCAGGGCCCCAGTCTTCGGTTGTGGAGGCGGAGGTTCCACCACGATGGGTGGCGCAGCCAGTTTTGTCCGAACAACCGGTGCCGGTTTCGGCTCCTCGACCACTACGAGGGGTTGTTTCGGCCGCTCTGGTGACAGCCACTTAATGGCCGGGGAAGGCGACACAGACGGCTTATTCCCGGTCAAAAGTAGCTGCTGCCACATTAGATCCTCGCAGCACCAACGCAATTTGGACTGGAGCCTATCCTCCGAAGAGGATGAAGACGAGGATGAGTGGCGCTGCCGCTTTCCATGGTGCCGAGACCGCCGATGTCGGCGGGATCGGCTGGACCAGGAAAAGGTCCGAGACTGAGACCTTCGGTGTTTCTGAGGGTGGGTGGGGGAAACCCGCTTCTCCCTCGGTTCAGGGACCTTAACCGGGGACTCCGGCACAGGAGGCACAGGCAAGTCCTCGGTTTCCACCGGGGGAACCGGTGAAGAAGGGTTGTCGGCTTCTCCAGTCGACAGCCCATCTGACGGGTCGAGAAAAATCTCGACTGCGTCAACGGGTGTCTCGGCCAGCTGACCTGACGGGGACACCGTGAAGCCAGTGGCTTTAGCCGCAACCTCGACTGAAGTAGAGTGTCGACTATCCGGGGAAGGGGACCTCTCCCGCTCCCACGAACGGCGATGGTGGGACTTACCTTTGGAGGAGTCCTTTTTGGAGGAAGGTGAATGTCGCAAAGGCCCTTCTCCCTTGGTGGAGAGGGATTCGCAAAGCTCTTTTAAAGAAGCTGTGCAGGAGGAGCCCAAGGACAGCGGGATAAATGCCGAAAAAGAGGAGGATGATGATGTGGCCTGGGCCGCCTCCTCCTCGAGGGCGATCATCTGCTCCAGCTGTTCAGCCGAGCCCACAGCCGCAGACACCGCCCAATGGGCCTCCTTCGACTTGACCGGAGGATAACATCTCTTGGGTTGCCCCAACAGCAGACAGGCAGCGCGGTCCTCCAAGACCGAAGCCGAAAAGGATTTGCACAACTCACAAGCCTGTGAGTCATGGCAGAGTCCAAGGCAATAAACGCATGTGGAGTGCGGATCGGTCCAGGACATCTTCTGCCCAGAGGGGCGCCGACAAATCCGGGAGTCAATTTGTCCATCGCAGCCACAAGGGAAGATAAAGACTGAAGTCTTGTAAATTTTAAAGTTAGTTTTGGGTTAACCGAAGAGTTTGGATCCAAACTCTAAAACGCAGAGCGCAAAGGAGGGAACCTGAGCTTCCAAACAGTAAGGAAGATCTAGCATCATGGGGTGGAGCCGAGAGTTTTACCACCCAGGTGGGTGGGAGGAGCCAGCTTGAAGACCTTCCAGCAAGATTTAAAGCGGCAAGGAACCTGCCAGTAAGAGTGGATTTAACATATCCATGTCCCTAGAATGTTTAATTATCTCCTGTCACCACCAATTATTTTTGTCATTTCCACCGAACATTGTGGTGTACATGTCGTTTATATCGTTAACTCCTTAACCAGACCTTATGCTATTCTTTTGAGTGCATTATTTGTTGTATATTAATGTCTGTATATACATGTATTGTGCTTTGACCTTGTGCAACACAGGTCCACCTTGCAAATGAGCTTGCTCAATGGTGTTCGACTGGATAAAGATTCTGATTGATTGATTCACTGACTGAAGTCATCCCTCTAACTTCCTCTCAACCTCCCCATGCCTGGGTAAGTTCCCACAGTACGGAAAACTGCTCTCATCACCCCCATACATAAATCTGGTGACCGCCTTACCCCTAGCAACTACTGTCCGATATCTATGCTTTCCCCACTCTCCAATGTCCTGGAGCGCATCGTAGCAGACCAGCTTACTGAATACCTCTCTACATACGACCTATCCCCTAAACAGTACAGCTTCAGAAAAGAGCATAGTACAACCATAGCCTTTCTTGAATTTTCCAGTTTCATTTACTCTGCCCTTGACAATGGCAGATTGTCTGGCGTGGTGTTCCTGGACCTATCAAAGGTCTTTGACAACGTAAGCCACCCTCTTCTCCTCTCTGCCCTCTCACAGCTTGGCCTGTCTCATGACTCCATAACCTGGTTTACTGATCATCTATCTAACTGCACCTAGAAGGTAAAAGTCCACTCCATCTCAAAACCACTCCCTGTCCTCTCTGGAGTACCGCAAGGCTCCATATTAGGCCCCCTCCTCTTCAGTCTCTACCTAAACTGTCTCCCAAAAGCTTGCTCTGGTAAAATACTACTATATGCGAACGACGCCGTCCTCTATGCTTCCCACTCTAACCCTTGCCAGCTAGAACTCTCCCTCCAAACCTCCTTTACTGAGGCTGAGTCCTTGTTCGCTGAATATAAACTTGCAATCAACCAGAAAAAGTCTAAGATCATGCTGTTCACCCATCACCAAAACAAGCTCAACCCCCCCCCCCATGCATCAACAATTCCACCTCACTGCCCCTTGAACAAGTCCACTCATTCAAATGCCTGGGCATCACACTTGACCCTGCCTTCACTTTCCATGATCACATACACCACCTCTGCTCCAATCTCAACTCCCGTATCGGAATACTATATAGTAATGCACTGCTCCCCAAAAAAAAGCCCTCCAAATCATCTCCTCCTCTGTCCTCTCTATACTTGACTATGGCATTGTCATTTATGGGGCTGCTGACTGCACTGCCTTCAAAGAGTCAAAGTATCCCTTAAAAACTTGCCTCTCACTGGGTTGCACTAGTACCACCCACACTTGCTCCCTCTATAGCCAAACTAACTGGCTGGATTTCAATGGCAGGTCTACAATACCACACGCCCTGGCCAAAAAATATCCTCTGGCTCTCTGCCCCAGCCTCCCCTGTAAACCAGCCCTCCTACAAGGATCCCCAGGAGCTCCCATAAAACAACCAACCTGGTGCCAAGGTTTAAAACCTCTCTTGGCCAACGCTCCTTTGCCTCTCGTGCCCAGTCATGGCTAAACTCCCTCCCCTCTCATATTGCAGAGGAATCTAAACTTGGACATTTTAAATCACTTCTGTGCTCCCGCCTTCTCACCACACGTTCCTGTAGCTGCCCTTAACGCCTCTTTGTTGACAATGGCATGAAAGAATGCAAATTACATACTTCACACCCACTCTTCTGCTCTCGCTGTGACTTCAGCACTGTGAATCACTGCTGTGGCGCTCTGACACACCCTTCCTCCCAACACTGCACATACACAACTGCTGCAACAGCAGGTTTCTTAGCATGCTGTTTCTTAAAGCAGTAGGCATGGGACATCACAGTGAGAATGGTGGTAGAGGGCAGGAGGGGAGTATGCAATCAGGCAGTTTAGGAAGGACATTATAGAAGGAGCAGGGTTGGAAAATGCCAATTCAAGGAACACATGAAAGGATGGGGCTGGAACTAGCTCTGTATTCAGAGGTGCATCAATGGAACATCAGAGAGGATTTGTCGCCTTCCATCTCAGTCCGAAGAAAAGCTCCTTAACACAAAATGTCAATCACTTTTGGAAGGAAATCCAAGATTTAGCAGCAAAGGGCCTACTTAGCACGAAAGTGATAAGGAGGGAACCTGCTCTCCCAGTGGAAAGGAAGATCTGGCATCACGGGACGGAGCCGAGGGAGTTACCACCCGGGTGAGTGGGAAGAGACCGCATAAAGACATTTCAGCAAAGTCTCAAAAGGGAAAGGCACTGCCACAAAGTGTGGATAGATCATATCCACGTCCCTAAAAAAAAAAAAAAAAAAAAAAAACTATATAAAGACATTTTAATTGACTGAGGGACTGATATGGTTTCCTTGTGGTTATTAGTCTTAACAGCAATGTAAGTATAAAACAGAAAAACAGAAAATGGATACAGGCATCCAGCACAGAGTTGGTCAAATCAGACTGCAGGGTTCCTCAGAAATGGTGTAAACAGGGTATTACTATTTTTTTTGGGTAACACTACCCATTAACCCCTTCCTGCTGCAGCCCATCACCCAATTCAAGTACATTTCTATGCACATATAAAGCTTGCAAATGTCCAAAGAAAAAGGATCTAACCCCCAAAATACACACGCTGCTCTATTCTTCTAGCGAATAGATATGCCAGAGATTTGTTTCAGTTTTATTTAAAAAGACCTGGTAGACCTGACCAAAAGCAAACTGCCCATTTTCATGAACGCCCAGGACTGAAAAAAACAAACATACAAAAGTATACATTCTACAAATAGTTATCATACATAAGTACAAAAAAGGCAAATATATAATACAACTAGTTATCATATACCGTTACACGGTGTTTACAGATGACAAGAAGAGGCATATTAAGACTGGGTTTAAAGAGCAACTGACACCATCTGGCCAAAGTGTTACACTGCAGAATTAGAATAAGCATATCCCTAGTAAATCGCATACCAAAAAGTAGATTTCTATGCTACTTCATTTTAAAGTTATTAGCCATTATGTTACCCTGATTTCATGACGTGTTCAAAAAGAGCCTTTTCCAGTGAAGAGCTGCTGCTGATGTCATCTAGAGACCTCACAGTCTAGTATTCCCTGTCAGCAAGCTTATAGGACCAGTTTCTCTAAAGTTGTAAAGATCATGTGCAATGGTTTTCACAAGTAAAACAGGCAGCACAAGTCAGTAAACATTGTTTTAAAAAAAAAAAAAAAAAACTTTGTATGTTTCGGGTTTGGTTACAAAGCTGACAAATTTTGCCTAGGTGCCTTTTTGCTGTGGTCCTTTTTTCCTGTGTTGTTGGATGTTGGGTCATCATAGCACACTTATGCGGTTTCCAGACTGAATAAGTTTCTGATGTGGTGAAAGGCTGAGATCATTCAAACCTATCATTCAACTGAGTATTTCTAAGAATAGCACTTTAAAACAATTATCCTATCTCCTTGTCAACGGGGGCAGACTCATCTATGTTCTACTCTACATTACAATTATCATTTTACCAGAGCCAACACTTCCACCCCTAGTAGGAATTAACACATATAAGGCCCCTATTAAAACTTACTGTAACCAGTGACAAACAACAGTGAAGTTACCAACATTACAATACTAGCAGCAGTACAACTTCCTAACGGGCACAATAGAGCAGCACTCCAAATGGCTTCAGCAGCCTAGAGGCATGCTGACTCAGCACACAGCAATCCTGGAGAAATGGACCACACCAAAAGAGCATTAAGTAATACAATTTTGTCAACTTTGTTACAAATCCTGAAACATAGTTAGTATAGCAATGTTTACTGACTGGTGCTGCCTGTTTTACTTGTGAAAACCATTTCACATGATCTTTACAACTTTTGGAGAAACAGGTCCTATAAGCTTGTCTTGGCGGCCCCCCCTGGTGCAGCTTTTTAACATCTCTCTGAAGACGGGGTGGGTACCCCAAGACTGGAGGGTGGCCCCATATCGTGCCTATCCATAAGGGAGGATCAAGAGAGGAGGCAGGGAGCTGCAGGCCCGTTAGCCTGACGTCGGTGGTGGGCAAGGTGATAGAGGGTATTGTCAAGGAAAGGCTGGGGGGGGTACTGGAGCAAATGGGGTACCTGGACGATAGACAGCATGGCTCCGTCCCAGGAAGATCATAGCAGACCAACCTTGTGGAGTTCTACGACTGGGTAATGAGTGCCCTAGACCAGGGTAGGCCAGTGGACATCCTCTCTCTAGACTTCAGCAAGGCGTTTGATTCGGTACGCCATGGTGGTCCGCTGGCTAAGCTGGGGGAAATGGGGGTGGGGATGCAGATGATCAGATGGATAAGAAATTGGCTCTCGGAGTGTACTTAGAGGGTAGTGGTTGGGGGCTAGTCATCTCCAAGGAGGGTCATTAGTGGAGTTTCCCAGAGATCATTACTAGGGCCCCTCCTGTTTAACACATATGTCTGACATAAGGAAAGGTATCAGGAGTGAAATGAGTCTCTTTACAGATAACTCAAAGCTGGGTGCAGTAGTGGATGGGAAGGAGGGGAGAGTGGCCCTGCAGGAGGACCTGGAATGGGGGTCAAGAAAGTGGAAATGGAGGTTCAATGCAGGGACATGCAGGGTTCTGCACCTGGGGGCCAGAAATCTGGGCCAAAGGTATAGTCTTGGGGGGGGGGGGGGAAGAGACACTACAAGTCTCAGAGAGCGACAGGGACCTGGGGGTGGTAGGGGATGTCAGAATGAACAACTCTGAGAATTGTAGGAGGGAAGTGGCAAAAGCCAATAGGATGCTGGGTTGCATCGCTGGGGGGATTACTGCTAGAAGGGCGGAAGTGATCCTATCTCTGTAAAACTGCTTGGTTAGGCCGCACCTCGAGTACTGTGTGCAGTTTTAGAGACCGCACTTAAGGAGGGACACTGCACTCCTGGAGAGGGTACAAAGGAGGGCAACCAAAATGATCTGGGGAAGAGGCTTGAGGAGCTCAACATGTACACTCTGGAGGAGAGGAGGGATGGAGGGGACATGATAGAGGTCTTCAAGTACATAAAGGGGATCAATCAGGATGCTCCAAAGGAAAGGGGGGCAACTACAGGACATGAGTGGAAGCTAGAGGGGGGGCTCAGGGAGGAGGAGGTGTTACTTCACGGAGAGGGTGGTAGAACCATGGAATGCACTGCCCAAGGGACTGGTGAGGTTTAAGAGGCGGCTGGGACAGGTATAGGGGGAGGGTGAAGCTGATGAAGTCCAATACAAGGGTAACATCTCGGACTGGAGACAGAGAAACCTGGGCGCAGGGAGCCTGTAACTCGGCACCTAATAAGTGGGTGCCATCAGGCAGACACGAAAGATCAATAGGCCTCCTCTGATGGCATTTTAGTATGTTAGCTTGCTGACAGGGAATACAAACTGTGAGGTCCCTAGATGACAGCAGCAGCTCTTCATTGTCACCTGCTTTTATTGCACAGGTAGTGCAATCAGGGTTACAAAATGGCTAATAACCTTAAAATGAAGTAATGTAAAAATCTAGTTTTTAGCATGAGATTTATTGGGGTTATGCTTATTCGGATTCTGCAATGTAGCACTTTTGGCATCAGTGGCTCTTTAAATCCACTGAAGAATCTGCAAATTAAATTCTCAGCAGACTAGTTTGAAAATGAATGAACCTGGTAAATCAATAAACATTGCCCTGAGGTTCTACGCATCAAATGCACTTCAAAAAAATCAGTGTTTGCTTGTCTAGACAAAAACTAGAAACCTAGATTTTTTTTTTTTTTAAACAAAAGGGGGAGCTAGCTGAAGCTTCCCTTCTTTAACTATTTTATCCCCAACTGAAGGCTGACTCGAGAAAATTCTGGAACGCTACTGCTGGGGCCAATAGTAGGCAACAGAAGTACAGATAGCAGTACTCAAGTAACAAGCAGCCCTTACAATATCCTGGGTTTTCTATGGTGGGGGATACCAGTATAGAGACTATGCAGCCACCGCCGGTGTAAAGTACCTGGGTTGGGCAGCACGGGGGGATACAGTATGCTGCATCTCTTGATGCCACAACAGAGTACTGAGGGCATAACCCCAGGCAGGAATTTATGTAAGCAATAATACCCAACAGGGTGAGCGGTACCGGAGAATACCAAAATAATGAGGCCCGACGCTGCAGGCGGGCCTTATAGCCCCTGGAAGGTCCAGTATTCCTCAATACCGCCCACCCTGTTGGATATTATTACACTTAGAAAATGGCGCATAAGTAATATTTTTTAATAAAATAGAAAAAATGTTTTAAACAAGTCTAATTAATGTTAAAAAAGAATAAAATAGGTTTCTTTTGAAAAGTAGTCCCTGTACTGTGCTATGCGTGGCAGTAGAGGACACTCTTGTTTAGGACAGTTTCTTCCCTTGGCCGTAGGGGTTTGTGAGGGTGGCCCACTGCCACGGGTCCTCTCCCACTGCAACGTTCAACCTGGACTTATCTCGGAGGGGAGAGGCGCCGGATTCAGCCAAACTCCCCCGATGCTACGACGCCGATGAATGCCTGACACCCTCGCCTGTAATCTACGTGTCGTGGGGGTGAACTGTCAGAGACCTGCTGTTGGGGCTGAATTAAGACTTGCCGAGGGGAATCAGATGCCTTGGACTCCCTGCTCCTGTGCGCTGCCTGCATCGGCAGAGCGCACCAAATTTAAACCTTGCTGCCGCTGCCCAGGACTTGCTGAGGGGCTGAATTAAGACTTGCTGTGGGCAGATTGAATTTCAGGCCCACCCACCCACTCCGTTACCTCCTCCCCTTAAATGGACCTAAGCCCCTCCCTCTGATTTGGTGTGGCCCAATCTCTGCAGCATCCTCTGCTGTGGTTTTGCAGCCTGCCCTACCAGTGCCAGAACTGTTGCTTACTAGTCGTACTGTTGCATGCTTCACTTGCTTTAGCCCTATACCAAGTAACTATGAAGGGCCTGGGGCTCTTGGCAGCCTTTTCCTATAAAGCCCTGACCCTGGGAGCTGACCAGCTCAACTCCTGGGGTCACTGTCCCCGGAAACATAGCAAGAAATCCGGACTGTCCTCCCTCAGCCTCAAACTTCTGATGGAGGGACCAATGTGCTACTTCTGTCCAAGCATGGAGTTACCTGCAACGTAAACTGTTAACCTTTCTTACTATCTCCACCAGAGAAGCAGGTGAAGGTACTCCCTCCCTCCTCCTAGAATCTTTGGATACCTTTTCAGGCTTATGCTTGCTCGGGGGGGGAAGAGATGTTGAACTCAACCCTGGTCCCCACTCCCCTAACCTAGCACTTAGCGACCACATTAATCCTCTCTGGGTAGAGGTTAAAGGGCCTCTGGCTGGCCCACATGAACATCGGTAGCCTAAGGCATAAAACCCAGGACCTTGAAGCTTGGACTGCACTGTATAAGCTTGACATACTTGCAGTTACCAAAACCTGGCTTAAGCTGCATATCCTCCCTCATTAAGTAGACCTGGTCGGCTACAATGCCTTCAGACAGGATCGGGTAGGTAAGAAAGGCGGTGGCGTTCTCATTTACACCAAGACTAATCTCAATGCTGTGCAGCTAAGTTATCCTCCCCTTGATGACTCAGCATGTGAGACCATATTTACCAGAGTGCTCCTTGGAGACACTAAGCTTCTCCACATTGGGAGTGCCTACCTTCCGCCCCCATCGGCTGCCTCTTCCTTAGAATCCCTGACCCATGCCCTAGCAGAGCATCCACTGGGGAAACTGATTCTCCTTGGGGACTTCAATCAGAATTGGCTTTCCCTGGGGACCTCAGCAACCAAGAACCCCATCCATGGCTCCAGCCTGACTCAAATTATCAACCTGCCAACTAGGCACAATGCCAAGTCCGGCAACCAGTCTCTACTTGACTGGGTCTTGGTCTCCTGCCCTGACCGTATTATGACAGCTGAAACCATGGCAAATTCACTTAGTGACCATTCGCCTACCTTCTGCACCTGGTCCAATAAGCCTCCCAAATTGGCTGCCAGAGTGATAGTAGCCAGGAACTTCAGCAGATTTACAGCAACTTATTTCTGCTCTGACCTTCATTCAGTTGACTGGGAGCCCATCCTCACTCTCCCCACCCTGGGTGAAGCACCTGACTACTTCACCAATTCGTTTCTGTCCTTGGCCACCCACACACCACGGAAAAAACAGAGTTCAGGAGAAGTTCTACAAATGGCTCAACCCTGGCCTCAAATGGAGTATGGTGCTCAGGGATAGGGCATGGGGACTACATAAATCCTCAGGCCTCAATACTGACTGGGAAAAATGCAGGGCACTGAGGAACCACTGTAAGAAAGCTGCCAAACAAGCAAAGTCCTCATACTTGCGTGACCTCTAGGCTAGACACCTAAGGGATCCCAAGAAATTTTGGGGCCACATAAACCTGCTACTCAAGGGTGCCTCCAATACCCAGGATGGAGCTCTACTGGTCAGGAATACCTTGACCAATGACCCCTCCACAATAGTAGAGGTGTTCAATGACGCTTTTTCTAACCTAGATGGCCTATCTCCCCCTGTCCTGCCTGGGGCTCCCAGGTACAACAGTCCCAACAGGGAACCTGCTCGGCCCCAGTTTCACCTGAAACTTGTTAAACCCTCAGAGATTCTCCCACTCCTACTCAAAATGAACCTGGACTCCACCCAGGGACATGACCTGCTCGAACCAAGGCTGCTGAGGGTTGCTGCCTCAGCCATTACCCTCCCAGTCATCAACAGGTCCCTCCTTGAGGGAACAGTTCCTAGTAAGTGGAAAGTTGCGACCGTAGTCCCAGTGCACAAAATAGGGCCCCGTGATAAAATGGGGAACTACAGGCCCATCTCCATTCTCTGTCCCCTAGGGAAGGTACAGGAAAGGCTAGTCTATAACTGCAAGACTACCTTGAGACACACACCCTCTCCTAGCAGACATCCAACATGGCTTTAGGAAAGGCCATGGCACAGACACAGCCCTTATCCGGCTCACGTCTGATGTCCTCGAGGCAATGGACAATGGCTCCCCGATGGAAGCCCTGTTTATTAACCTGTCCAAAGCCTTTGATCGTGTCTCCCATCAACTTCTTCTCTCCAAACTCCACCTCTTTGGACTAGATGGGCTCTCACTCTCCTGGTTTAAGAGCTACTTGCTTAATCGAAGCCAAAAAGTTGTCTGGAAAGGTGTCCAATCTGGTATCCGACTTGTGGTCTCTGGGATACCCCAGGGATCAATCTTGGGCCCCCTGCTTTTCTCCCTCCTTGTCAATGACATTGAAAGGGGTTGCGGGCCATGCAGACTAATTCTCTATGCAGATGACACCATTGTCTACTGCAGTGACCCTCAACCCACTGTTATCACTGCCAAGCTGCAAGCTAGCCACTCAGCACTTGAAGCCTGTTTCTCCACCCACCTCCTAGTCCTGAATGAGGAGAAGACCAAAACCGTCCTGTTTGGAACCAGGCATCTGGGGACTGTCAGATCTGACCTGCTTAAACTCCAAACAGCCCAGGGAAGGAGTGTCGAGGTCCTTGGCAAGATCACTTACCTAGGAATCCTCCTTGACCAGGGGCTGTCCTACAAACCTCATACTGACACTTTAACTAAGACCATCCACCAGAGGATTGGACTCCTCTACCGCCTGGGACACTCACTCTCTGATGAGGCTCGGTGAGCTATCCCAATTGCACCCTACTCCCCATCCTCCTCTACGCGGCTCCCCTCCTCCAGTCCCTTAGGGAAGGGGAACTACATACGTACTCTGTGCTCTACCATCATCAAGTGGCACGCTTCAAACAATGACCCCCCCCCCCGCAGGAAGCATCACTGTGAGGTCCTTGCAGACCTACACTGGCCCACCTTACGGCACAAACTGGCCTCTCCTCTATCTGCCTGACCTACAAATTCTCCCACCGCAGGCTCCTCTCCTCACCTTGAGGGGCCTGCTGCTCAGCTTAAGGCACATGGCTGTGACAATGACCTCAGCTGGCTGTCCCCGGCCATCCCACGGGTCCACACCAATTCTGGCAGGCTTTCCTTAAAATACTCCGCCCTGCACCTATGGAACACTCGCCCAGCTAACCTGGTCAACAAGCCGTCTCTCCAAGGCTTCAAGCTGGGCCTCAAAGTTTACCTCCTGGAACTCAG
Organism: Neoceratodus forsteri; assembly: GCA_016271365.2. NCBI lineage: Eukaryota > Metazoa > Chordata > Ceratodontiformes > Ceratodontidae > Neoceratodus > Neoceratodus forsteri. The sequence continues at coordinate 947,098,533 of CM057451.1, read as the reverse complement.
CCTCTGTGGCTGCAATCGTTAGTCCCCACATATTTCCCCTTCCTACATAGGTCTTACCCATGACTATGGTACTCCATGCTCATTTTTATGATAGTATCTACTGTGTCTAATGCTACCCCATTGTATTGTGTCAAAGGTATAACTGATAGTCATTTGTAATTACTGTCATTCCAATGTACGTAACAATTGCAACCACTGAATGTTGTCCAATGTGTGAAAGTATGTTTTTATGTAACTAATCCCAGGTCCCCCTGAAAAAGGGACCTCTGGTCTCAGTGGGCTCACCCGGTTACCAAAATTTAAATAAATAAATTTGCATGAGATTCCTAGCTGCCCCGAAGTTTTATGGGACATGTACTCCTATAGGTACTGCTGATTGTGCCTGTTTGGGGGTGGAGAAATCGGTCGTCGGGAGTGGTAGCAGCTACACAGTTTAAAGAAAAAAAGGGAAGAGGACGATTTTTCTTTGCCATTTTCTAAGCAGCAATAGTAGTTAAGTGGCTAGATCTAGCAAAACCTCACTGTGGTTCACGCTAGCTGTCTAAACAGGACTTTTTTTTTACTCCGCTTTACTGAGTGAAGAAATGTCAAGTATTTCTCACAACCACAACATTGGTCACTCACAAATACACAAAATTTTGTATGCCTATTCCTGATAGTACAAAACAGCATTATTCCACATGTCTTCACACTTAGGACTTCCTTCTGCCTGGTGTCGTCTTTTATGTTGCCACTTACTTCTTGATCACTAGACTAATTTTGCCAGGTTGTACATACAGAAACATAGAAGACTGCCAACAGATAAAGACTGCTAGGCCCATCCAGTCTGCCCATTTTCCCTACCAGCATCAGCTGATGTTGACCCTGTGTGGTCATTAGTCTAACCCCCTTTCCCATATCTAGTACTCCTTTATGCCAATCCCATGCATGTTTGAATTCCCCCACTGTACTTTCCTCCACTACCTCCTGTGGCAGGCTATTCCAGGTGTCTGCCACCCTTTCAGTGAAGAAAGACTTCATGTTTCCAAATTCCCCTCCACTCTCATGTCATGCCCTCTCTCCTTATTGAAACATGTCACCCACTTGCACCTTATTTATGCCTTTAGGGTACTTGAAGGTCTCAATCATGTCACTGCATTCTCTCCTCTCTTCCAGCGTATACATGTTAAGGTCTTTCACTCTCCTCATGTGTTTTCTGGTGCAAGCCCTGTACCATCTTAGTTGCTCTTCTTTAGAACACTGCCACCCTGTCAATGTCCTAACGAAAATGCAACCTCCAGAACTGTACACCATTCTCCAGATGAGGCCACACCAACATTTTGTACAGTGGCATCACCACCTCCCTTCTGCTCGTGATGCCCCTACCTATGCACAGCAACGTGCTACTAGCTTTCCCTACAGCCTCTGTACATTGTCTGACCACTTTTAGGTCATCTGTGATGATAATCCTTAAGTCTCTTTCTTTCCTGGTGGCTGCTAGCAGCCCCGTAGTTCTCTGCGGGGTTTTCACCTGAGGTGCATTATTTTGCACTTTTGTTGTACTGAACTTCAGTTGCCACACTTTGGAATACTCTTCCAGCTTTTCCAGGTCCCTCATCATATATACACCTTATCTGGTGTGTGTACACTATTGCAGATTTTGGTGTCATCTGCAAACAGGCAAACCTTTCCTACAAGGAAACACTCCTACACTGTTCTTGCAATAACTGAACAGTAATTGTGAATTAATTTGTACTTGTTATGTGTGATGTATTAATTCATGTACCTGTCATATGTGATGCATTTATGTTTTTGTCAGGCATGACTGAAAAAGGGCTGTGCCCAGTCATTTTTCCTGGTTAAAAATAAAATTAAAAAAAAAAAAAAACCCTTCTGCAATGTTGCTAAGACAGACAAAACAAAAAGAAATGAAAAACATTAACAATTAACAGTATGCCAACTGGGCACAACCTTACTTGACAACCCCATCCACTGGGACCAGTCCCCTTTAATATTTTTAAAAGTGACATTGCAGTGCGGCAGGAATGGAAGGTCTACCTCTGTGGATGACACCAAAATCTTCAATAGTGGGGACGCTCCAGAGGCTGGAAAGGATGAGCAGAAACCTGAGAAAACTAGAAGAGTGGACATGGGTATGGCAGCTGAGTTTCAATACAAAAAAAGTGCAAAATAATGCACTCAGGGCACAGAAACTCGGGGTCAGAGTACAAAATGGGTAATGTGTAACGGATGACCACCAAGCAGGAAAGAGACCTGGGGGTAATCATACTGGATTACCTAAAAGTGGCCAGGCAGTGCAACAAGACGGTAGGGAGTGCAAGTGAGATGCTGGGGTGCATAGGAAAGGGTATCACCAACAGAAAGAGGGAGGTGGTGTTGCCTCTGTACAGATCGCTGTAAAACCCCACCTAGAGTATTGTATCCAGTTCTGGAGACAAAATCTCCAAAAGGACATGAATGGAGTGGAGGCAGTCCAGAGGACGGCAACTAAAATGGTGCTGGGCCTGCATCAAAAGCCATATGAGGAGAGACTAAAGTGCCTCAATATGTACACCCTGGAAGAGAAGAGGGAGAGGGGAGATATAAGAAGAGACCTTTAAATACCTCAAGGGACTAAGTTAGGTACAGAGGGGAGTATTTTTCAAAAGAAAAGGTGCTCAAGAACAAGAAGACATGCTATGAAAGTGGACGGGGGTAAATTCAGAAGAGATATGAGGAAGTACTTCTTCACAGAAAAAGTGATGGAAAACTGAAATAGCCTTCCAACAGAGGTGGTGGGGGCCAAAATGCAAGGAATAACATACTAGCATACTAAAAGCCAGCAGAATAGACCAGATGGTTTTTCGTGTTTGCTCGGTAGCCAGCCCCTATTGGGTGCTAGCTCCTCCCCCCCCCGGGCCCCAAGAGGGTCAACCTTGGCTTCAGCACACCCAATCATCTGTCCCACCCCCTCTTGAAGCCCTCCACAGTGCTTTGCTCAACAAGACTCCCGGGCAATGCATTCCATGGCTCCACCACCCTCTCTGTGAAGCAATGCCTTCTACGTTCTCCCCTATAGGTTCCTCCCTCCAGCTTCCATTCGTGCACTCTGGTTGTGCCCCTTTGTTTTAGCCTGAACATTTCTTTGGCTCTATCCGTTAATCCCTTTCACGTATTTGAAAACCTCAATCATGTCCCCCCATCTCTCCTCTCCTCCAGTGAATACAGCCCAAGGGCTTCCAGCCTATCCTCATAGGTCCTATCACCCACGCCCTGGATCATCCTGGTTGCCCTCCTCTGGGCCTTCTCCAACAGTACTATGTCTTTCTTAAGGTGTGGCCTCCAGAACTGCACGCTATACTCAAGATGCGGCCTAACCAAGGCATTGTACAGAGGTAGGATCACCTCACTCTTCCTGGAAGTTATTCCCGGGCTATACAGCCCAGTATCTTGTTTGCCTTTGCTGCCGTTCTTCTGCAGTTCTCACTGTTGTTCATTTTGGTGTCAACCACCATCCAAGGTCCCTTTCACTCGAAGTGGCTTGCAGTGTGACCCCTCCCAAGGTGTAAACATGCCCTGGGTTTCAGAGCCCCAGGTCTCAACACCCTACAATTCTCCAGATTAAACCTCAGCCCCCACCTCCTTGACCAACCCTCCAGGGTATCCAGATCCCTCTGGACTGCCACCTTTGCTTCCTCCCCGTTGGCCAATTGTCCCAGTTTGGAGTCATCCACGAAAAGGCTCATCCTACTCCTAACTCATGTCCCTATATTGGAGACATAGGCGTAACACAGGAGTGGCCCCAGTACCAAACCCTGAGGCACCCCACTGAAGACCTTCTTAGGGGAGGAGACAATCCCTCTAACCACCACCCTCTGTGTTCCATCTGCAAGCCAGTTTTCCACCCATCTAAGCAACTGTCTTCCCACCCCCACCCCCCTAACTTTGTTAATAACCCAAATGGGTACCAAGTCGAACACCTTACTAAAATCCAGATATAAGACGTCCACTGGTCTCTGTCCAGGGTCCCCGTCACCCAGTCGTAAAAATCTATGAGGTTAGTCTGGCACAATCCCCCCGGGATGAAACCATACTGTTTGTCATCCATGTGCCCCAGCCTCTCCAGTTGCCTCCTGAGCATCCCTTTGATGATGCCTTCCATCAGTTTGCCCACCACTGACGTTAAGCTGACAGGCCTGTAATTTCCCACCTCCTCTCTAGACCCCCCCTTGTGGATAGGCACCACGTGAGCCACCCTCCAATCCTGGGGCACCCTTTCTGTCTGGAGAGAGACGTTGAACAGCACAGCTAGTGGAGCCGCTAGTTTGTTCGCCAGCTCCTTCAGTACCCTTGGATGCGGCCCATCCAGTCCAGGTGCCTTGTCAGTTTTCAGCACCCGTAGGGCCTCCCTTACGCTGCCCTCTAATTTCACCCTCCCTAGCCTTCCCCTCAGTAAGGACCCCGTCCTCTTCTAGGCATGGCCCACCTGGTACCCCAACCTCTTTTGGTCCTCTCTAGTCTCTCTCAACCCTATCCTCTGCGCTGCCGCCACCCCGCCCCCACGCCTTTCTGGCTAAGTGAAGTCCATGTCTCACCCCCTAAAAACCGAGGCAAAGTACTTGTTCAGTACCTCTGCCTGCTCCCCTGCCTCCTGTGTCCATCCTTCCCCAGTCCTAATCCTGGAGATCTGTGCTCTCCCCTTCCCCTTTTCCCCAGTGTATCTATAACCCCCCCCCCCGCGGATATCCTTAGCCAGGTTGTGCTCCATCCTCGCCTTTGCTCCCCTCACCACCCTTGTGACTCTTCTAGCTGACAACTCGTACTCCCCTCTCTCCTTTTCCCTCCTGAATCGCTTAAAGCATGTATAGGCAGCTTTCTTATACCTTAGGATAAGGGTAGCATCTTTCAGAAAAAGATGTGTAAGAACAAGGGGGCACAATTTAAAGTTAGAGGGGGGACAGCTCAGGGGTAATGTGAGGAAATTATTTTTCACGGAGAGAGTGGACTCCATTTAGGAACCGCTTTCCTGGAGAGGTTGTGGGTATAAAACAGTGGGGAATTCAACCCAGTATGGGACAGACATAAGGCAGTTATTAGTGGGGGGTTGCAGGAAGTAGGCTGTTGGTTAACTAGAATCTGCAGCTTATCCAATAGGTAGGGGAAATGGGCAGACTGGGTGGGCCAAGTGGTCTTATCTGCCGTCAAAGTCTATGTTTCCGTGTTTCTATGTTACTGCCTCTTGCACCTCCCTAGTCCACCAGCATGGCTTGCTGGCCCTAACAGTTTTACGCTTTACCCTTGCACACAAGCTAGTAGCCTCCTGTACCCTTTTAATGTGGCCTCCTGCTGCCATCATCCACATCCATATCTGGCCTGGATCTGGCTCAAGCTCCCTCAGTATCCTGCCCATGCCCACAAAGTCTGCCCCTGAAATCGACACCACTGTGTTTGAGCGGTTGTCTTCCCCCTCAGGCACAGCATAAACCAGACCATGGCATGGTGGTCTCCTGGCAGCGGGCTACACACCTCCAGACCCCTTATCTGGTCGTTGTCTTCAAGGACAACGTCCAGTATCCTCTCCCCCCCCAGTAGATTCCCCCACTTTTGGTGCCAGAAAGGCATCTTGAAACACATCCATCAGCTTCTGCTCCCTGGCCACCACTGATGTCATGGTGTCCCAGTCTGCCCCCAGTATATTTAGGTCCCCCATGACCACTACCCTACCCTTTCCTTGGTCACAGTGCCCACTGATGTTTTCAACCAATTTTCCCTCCAGTTGCTCATCCATTGTGGGTGATCTGTATACCACCCCTACTTTTAATCTTTTTCCTCCACCCAATTGTAGGGTTACCCAAATCGCTTCCACTCCCCCCTCTGCCTCCTCCACTCCTCTCACTAATATTCCATCCATGACTATCAGTGCTGCGCCCCCTCCTCTACCCACTTCTCTATCCCTCCTGAATATTTTGTAGCCCTCCAAATTTAGGTCCCAGTCATTTTTCTGGGTGGCCCATGTTTCCATAATCACTGCCACATCCGCTGATCCTTCTGCCAGCATCACCTGTAGCTCGGACATTTTGTTGCCCGCACTCCTGGCGTTGACCAGTACTGTCCTCCACCCCCCCCCGCACAACTGACTTGGCCCTGCACACTCCCTATTTGACCTCCCCTGCACAGTTCCTTTGTTGCCATCATGTTCCCTGCTATGCAGACCAGGGACCTCGGTCAGCCCTCCTGTTTACAGTCATTCACTAGCCCCCCCACCCCACTTTACAAGTTTAAACCCCACCTCTCGTTAATGAATTCAGCAAGTTTCAGCTTTAAGATCTCCTTCCCCTCTAGGTTAAGGTGTAACTAATCCTTAGCATATAACCCCTTCTCATCCCATGTGTCACCCCAGTCCCCCACCAGTCCAAACCCTTCTTCCCTGCTCCAATTCTTGAGCCACTGGTTCACACCTCTTACTTTATGCTTGGCCTCCCCGGATGCCCAAGGTACCAGCAGGATTTCTGAGAAAGAAACTGAACTCCCGATAGAATGACAGACCCTGGCTAGCTCCCGGAACCTCGCCTGGATTTCCAAATCACTGTTCCCTTCCAAATAGTTTGTACCCGCCTCAGGTGTACTAGGAAATCAGAGGATCCCCCGCATTCCAAAGCTAAGGAATATAGCTGGAATGTGGCTTTGTGAACGGATAGTCCCGGAACACATTTAGCTCTGACTGGGCTGCTTATACCCTCACCAACTCCTTCCCACTGGATGCCCCTGGTCATGGAGTGCCCCCAGCAGGATCACCTTCACCCCCCCTTACTGGCCCTTTTGACCCCTACTAGGCTGTTCCTTCTATCCTCAGCCCCAAGCTTACTCCTCCCACCCCCATTTGTCCGGGGTTCACTAGTCTGTGCATGACCTGCCGTGCTCTTCCTTCTGCAGGCGGTTCCCAAGTTACTCTCCCCAACCTCCTAGTTGCACAGCTGGCTACCCCTTGATGCCCCAGGGACTCCCTTATGGGCCAGAGTCTACAGATCCCCTCCTCTGCCCTCAACTGCATTTCTCCATGCTTCCACCCCTCTTCAGACCTTGTCTCCCCTCTCCTCTGGCATGATTTTCCTGCCCTACCCTCCTCATCCCCTTCCCACTCTCAGCAGATGTTCCTCCCCACCCTGGCCCCCTAGAGTGCCCTATAACACCCTCCCTTGCTGCCTCCCAGCCTGAGTGCCCGCTCACCCCCTCCCTCTGCCACCTTCCCCACCTCCCATCTCCGGCACTGGTCCCAATCTCACTGCCTGCCTTCTCTCCTCCATTGTCACTACTCTCTACTCCCACCCCCGCAGTCTAACCAAATGCTCTCTGACCATATGCCCCCACCCCCAACGTCTTCCTCCTCTCCTGGGTAGAGCATGGTGCATCTATTGCTAAGAGTGATGCCTGCCCCGGTATGCTGTCTCCTGCCCCCACCACCACCCCTCCACAGCCCCCTGGCCGCCCCTCTCTGTGGGGTGCTTTCCATCCGTTGCTCGAATAAGCACAAAGGAAATCAGTGGAAAGGAAGGGGGAGATAAAGAGCTATAGATCAGGTAGAGTCTGATGTAATAGTGTAAGTAAGGAGAAATGAGCAGCCTGGATGGGCCAAGCAATCCTTATCTGCCATCAAACTCTATGTTTCTATGACACTGTATCTATTTAGAAGATGTAGCTTGTTACTTTAAGATGACATCAACTTGAAACGAGTTACTGAAAATGTTACTGACCAGGAACATGGGATGGGGAGGGGCTACAGTGATCAGCCCTGAACACAAAGAAGAGAGTGTTTCAGTTCCTGAAAATGAAAACATTATGGAGACACCCTCCCAAAAAAAAAAAAAAAAAAACACCTTTTCAGCTTGAAAATGAAGCCTTCCCTGCAGCAGCCTAAATATCCAAGGGGCTGCCAGCTATGTAGTTACAACGAACACAAGACGCAGAGTTGTAAAAATAAAACAGGAAGCAGTTTACGGAGGACATGAGTCAGACTTCCTGAAACTTGCAGCAATAAACAGAAACTTAAAGAAGTTATTTGAACTGTATTGGGAATAGGGAGGCCTCCTTCACAACATGAAAACCATTCAGAGCTTTGCTGTGGTAGTGCAATTACTGTATGTTCTCCACTCCAGAGGCTGCAACGTCTATACTCTGTTCACAAGACGTGGAACCTTTGCAAAAGAGCCTTGGCTCAAAGGTTATTTTCCGAATACCAAATAAACAAAACGTGTGAACTTCAGTATTGGGGGCAAGAACAGCACTACAACTAGGGTCCCAAATCAAACAAAATGTTTTTTCCTGGGAACAGCCCAACTGAGAAGCAGCATCCCATTTTCAGTGGGATCCTGTTTCTACTTCACTTAGCAGCTACAGGACCGAAGCAACAGGTGTTTAACATGCTCAGCGATGCAGAGTGAATGGCTTTTGGGGGATTTAGTCTTGGGTCTCATGGTTCTTAAAGGGGAAGACGGTGGCACCAACCCCCCCCACCCAAGTGTGGTACAAGCACCAATTTGCACTTAAGAGTCTTGCGTGGAGACCACCCAGGCATATTAGGACCCAGAAGCTCCTGAAGAACCTTTATTTTCCCTCTTTTTTTTTGGTTACCATTTACTGCAGTGTAGTAGCTTATGCCAGACTGATATTGCTGGCTTCCAACCTGCCATTTGCCATAAACAGAAATCCTAAGATCCCCTGCAGCTGACATCAGAGGAGGGCTGCAACACTGAAGATTCAATAGCCTGCAGTGCATATTACAGTTTTTATAAGCGCTGATCTTTTACTTGCTGGTCCTGCTGTCCTCCCAGTACTAAGCAGTCACAGAGGACTGTAATTGGACACAGAAGGAGAACATCGGGACCGGCAAACATCTGAACTTATAAAATCTTGACCATGAACTGCAAGCTATCTAATCTCAACACTACTACAGTATTCCTCTGATGTCAGCTGCTGGGGATTCCAGGATTTCTGGTTATGGTAAATGTAAATGTCAGCTTGGAAGCCAGCAGAAGCAGTTTTGCATAATGTACTAGACTTCAATAAACAGCAAGAAAAAAAAATAGAAAATGTTGCACACAAATATGCAAACTTGTACCAGCCCCACACTTGGGTGTGAGGCTTTTAGTGCCGACTGGGTCTTCCTTCCGCTAAACCAGACCGCATTCATGAAATGTTCGTTACTGCTTGAGGCTGGTTACTGTACAGAGAGTGTGCTACTTTGCCATCACATGGTTGGTTGGAGTAATTTCATTCCCTATTTTATTCACAATTCCATGCCACCGTGGGTCACCACACAAATTAAAAAACATAACTGCAGGAGGACTCACCTGGATTTGAACCCAGGTGTGTTGGGGTAGCGTAACAGAAGGCGAGAAGCCTAGCATTATGCCACTAAGCTGGCACAGTAGGTAGCTCTGTTTTTACAAGGTTCCATGATGCATTCTGACTGTGACGTGTGTAGATCCTTGATGAGTACGTGACGCATTTGTGACACTGTTAGTTGGAGGAAATTTTTGTTACTTAAGTTCTTTGAGAGAATCGCTCCACAGAACCACACTTCTGAAGCTGTAAACAGTACTCATCTGGACCACTCAGAATCTTTTGCCTGGCTGGGGCCACCAACAATGACATTCATTGTCGGCATTTATGTATCGGGGGCTGCCCTATACCTTCTCAGTTTTGCTGCAGATACAAACAGGGAGGTGCACCATACCAACAGCAAAGGGAGACCAGAATCCTGATCATGCCAGTAGAAGAGCCTGAGGTTCCAGAAAGAAAAACTATGGGAAGGGCACAGAAAACAATAAAACCAAGTGCACAGCAATGGGCACATCTTCTACAGAACACCACCTGAAAACACAGAAAGGGGCAGTTGGGCAGGCCCGCCAGCGCAGCGATTGGATTTCTGCTTACGATGCTGGTGAACCAGGTTTGGGAACGAGTCCGGGTCATCGGAGGGCCGGCCGGGGGAAGAAGGATTGAGCGTCCTCAGGACCGCTCTCTTCCTCTGGAGGAGAGGGAGAGTTCTGTGTTCTGTGCAGGAGCGATGCCTATTGGAGGCTGAGTTAGTCACCCTGCTCCGACGCAAGATCAAGGTTCTCTGGGGTGGGACAGACTCTGGCATCATTGCACGTCTCCACCCCAGCCTACAGGGATAAAAATCCCACCCCACCCCCATGCCGGCTGTCTCTATGACACCCTGCCCCCAGAGTTAGATTAGCCTCCTGGCCAAGGCTCTCCCAACCAGATACAGTATCCTGGCACCGGTTCCCTCTACAGTACCAAGACCCTACTCCCTGGGGGGGTATGCCAGGGGTGACTAGGAGAGCGAGGGGCTTAACTGGAGGTGGAAGCCACGGGGGCACTGTGACCAGAGCGGAACAATGACGGCAAGGTATGGGGGCCAAAAGTATAATAAATATAAAAAAAAAAAGAAAGGGGCAGATGAGAAGGTGAGCTGTGGCTCTAAAGAGATTCTCTCTAAGATCCACAGCTACTGGTAAGTAAAACATATTTTTCAAGGATATCTCCCTCCATTAAGCCACACCTCTGGAACGATTCCTAAGCAATACAAGACAGAAAAGCAGATGGAAGACCAGAAAGCAGAGACAATGGCTTTTGGGACAGGACCCCAGAACGAGTTTCCTGACGAAGTTCTATCGAGCAAAGCGCCAGGGCACCTACACAGTGGTTGGAGTACTCATTTGTACCTACACTGAAATAGGCCAGTAAATTCAGCCTCATCTCAGATTGTAGTCAGTTTTGTTTGTTCTGCTCACTACCTGTGTTCATCACTCTCTGGCTCTGGTTACTAGTTTTCTGGGAGTAGCCGCCCCCATTGGTAGCACCAGTTCACCAACACCGAGTGCCAGTACGCCCCAATGAAGCCCACATACGAAACTCCAGAATCATGTAGGAACCAGTGGAAAACCAACAACTGAACAGCAGCCGTGCCCATAGGGAGAGAAGGGAAGGCTGTAGAGGTCATACAGCAGAGCCTCACTGACCAGCATCAGAGGACAAAGTCCAGGAGGGATAAGACATCAAACCACGCTCTACTGGAGAGCAAGGCACACCAAATACTGAGACGTAGCCATTACAGGGAAAATGAGTGATGAGGAGATAGAAACCAAGTCACTAAAAGGACAACCTACCCAGTGGGGGAAAATTCCCAACTATGACGGAGCCATGGACGCAGGAGAAAGACAGAACATAGCAGGGAAGCAAGAGTGCAGAAGCCACCAGCAGCCAGCTACAGAGGTACAAAGCCCCACATGTAGAGGGAAGGGAGAGGGGGTCCTGAAAGGAAGGGCCACCAAAACTCAATGAGGCCAGCCCTGTACAAAGCAGCAGCAAACTCCCCAGGAGCAGAGGATGAAGGATACAGCCTGGAGAGGGACAATGCATCCAGAAGTCCAGAAAACCACAGTCCGAATAACAGGTTCTGTTAAGGGCAATGAATAAAAGAGACATGGGCCACAGGCACAAGGACACTGGAACATGAACCAGAAAGGGCCGCAGATGGAGCAGCTGGGGAGATCGGCAGACAATATCAGGTGTATGGGAAGGCCCAATACGGGGAGAAGCCCATAACAATAACAGTCCCAGCCCCTATGAAAAGACAGAGCAGATGTCGAGGCAGTGGCAGAATGCGAACACACCCAGCAGGACCAGGGTGTACAGGCAAACCCTTGTGATAACAGGGGAAACAACGACCACACAAAAATCAGAGAGACCCAAAAGCTACGTACAAAGCCAGCAAGGCACAAACAATATGTGGGCCACCCAGCAGCATTAGAACTCTGAAGCTCCTGGAAAACAACCACACAGCCACACTAACTGCAGGACCTGTAGCTTGTGCAGGAAGCACATCGGTATAGAACACAGAGGAACATAGACTTTGATGGCAGATAAGTACTGCTTGGCCCACCTAGTCTTCCCATTTCCCTACCTACAGGATAAGCTGCAGATCCTAGTTAACCAACAGCCTATTTCTTCCTACCCCCACAAAAACTGTCTTGTGTCTGTCCCATGCAGTCTTGAATTTTCTCAGTTTTAGACCCCACACCCTCCTCAGGAAGGCTGTTCCATGCGTCCACCATATTCTCTGTGAAAAAAATACTTTCTCACATTGCCCCTGAACCGTCCCCCTCATCTTCAAATTGTGTCACCTTGTTCTTGCACATCTCTTTCTGAAAGATGCTACCCTCTTGGACTTTGTTGATTCCACTGAGGTACTTAAAAGTTTCTATCATGTCCCTCCTCTCCTCCTTTCCTCAAGGGTATACATATTAAGCTCCATTAGTCTTTCCTCGAATGGCTTCTCTTGCAGACCCTGCACCATTTTAGTTGCCCTACGCTGGACTGCCTCTATCCTGTCTATGTCCTTGTGGAGATGAGGTCTCCAGAACTGGACGCAGTACTCCAGATAGGGTCTCACCAACTGTCTGTACAGAGGGATAACAACTTCCTGTTTTCTGCAGGTGATGCCTCTCCCTATACATCCCAGTATCCCCCAGCCCTCCCTGATGCCTTCTCACACTGCTTGCTAAACTTAAGGTCATCTGATATGATCACCCCAGATCCCTTTCCATTTTTGTTATTATCTCCTGCCCCCAAAAATTGTGTAATCTTCCCCTTGGTTTTTGTTCCCCAGGTTCATTATTTTGCACTACTTTGCACTGAATCCAACCTGCCATACTTCTGACCATTTCTCCAACCTTGAAACATAGAAGCTGAAGGCACATAAGGACCGCAAGGCCCATCCCGTCTGCACAAGTCCCTTCTCATCCTTTCCACACCTCCTTGTTTATCAACCCTGTTGCAGATCTTTGTGTCATCTGCAAAGAAGCGTACTCTTCCTTTTAGTCCCACTGCAATGTCACAAAGACATTAAAAAGGACTGGACCCAGTACTGAACCCTGTAGTAGCCCCTCTTTCTTCAGAGGACGACTCCATTTACAATTACCTTCTGTGTCCTGTTGTCCAGTCAATGTTTTACCCAGGCTACCACCCTGGGACCCACTCCCAGGCTTGTTAATTTGACTAGATACATAGACAGTGTCGGCAGATAAGGGCCTATGGCCCACCTAGTCTGCCCATTTGAGCTTGCAAGTTCAGTTTGTTTTCCTAGAAGTCTGTTGCCCCTTACCCCTGACCTCCAGAATTCCTTTATGTCTATCCAACGATTCTAAATCCTGTGATTGTTTCAGCCCTCACCACTTCCTCTGCAGGGTGTTCCACTTGTCCACCACCAGTTCTGGGAAGAAATTCTTTTCATGTTTCCTCTGAATCGTCCCTCCTCCAACTTCATCCCATGCCCTCTAGTCCTGGAACATCTTTTTCGCTAAAATAGTGTTTTCCTGCACCCTGTTCCTCCCTGTCAGATACTTGTATGTCTCTATCATATCCCTCTCCTCCTCTCCTCCAGGGAGTACATGTTCAGTTCCTTCAACCTGTCTTCATAGGACTTGTGATGCAATCCATGTACCATCTTTTGCTGCCCTCCTCTGAACCTTCTCTACCCTGTCTATGTCCTTACGTAGGTATGGTCTCCAGAACTGTACACTGTACTCCAGGTGGGGCCTCACTAGTGTCTTGTATAGCGGAATTATGACCTCCCTTTTCCTGCTGGTGATGCCCTGCCTATACATCCCAGCATCCTATTTGCTTTACCTGCTGCCTTGTCACACTGTTTCCTGCCTTGAGGTCATCAGAGATGACAACCCCAAGATCCCTTTCCTGCTTGGTGCATGCTATATCCTCACCCCCAACTGATATATTGTGCCAGCATTTTGTGCCCCATATGCATTATCTTGCACTTTTGCTTTGAATTTCAACTGCCAAACCCTGACCATTCTTCAAGTTTCTGCAGGTCGCTTCATTCTGTCTACACCCCTCTGGTGTCTCTACTCTGTTACAGAGCTTTGTGTCATCAGCGAACAGTGAAATTCTGCCTTCTAGGTCCTGCACAATGTCACTGATGAAGATGTTGAATAGGACCGGTCCCAGCACTGATCCCTGTGGTACCCCACTGGTCACTCTTCCCTCTGTGGAGTGACAACCATTTACCACCACCCTCTGTGTCCTGCCACCCTACTAATCTTTTGTGTGGGACTGTGTCAAATGCCTTGCTCAAGTCTAGGTAGGCCATGTCCACAGCCCCTCCCTGGTCTACTTTGGTCACCCAGTCAAAGAAATCTACTAGATTCCTCTGACATGACCTTCCCACTATGAATCCATGCTGCCTTGGGTCCTGTGCCCCGCAGGCCTCTAGGTACTCAATTCTTTCTTTCTTGACCGTCCCGGTGGTGCTGATGGTTGAGGGCTGGACATCACACCTTACCCTCGGTGACCAGTGTTCGGAAAACAGCAGAGGTGCGTTGTGGGTCGGCTGGGGGGTGGAGATGGAACATGACGACGATGGACTGCTCTTCATCTCCGGGAAGGGGGAACTCGGTCACTGTGCACCTGCCCCTAGTGGAGGTTGGGGTCGTCATAATGGTGCTGCAACTGTAGGGGTGGAGCGCAGCAGAGGCTTGAGGGGTGTGCATGGGAGGCGTGTGTCCATGCGATGCGTCGATTGCACGCCAAGCACCATAGGGGGCAAAAAATCAGGGGGAAAATGGCGTCCTGGTTGCTGCGGCTTGATGGCCGTCCTATTGGCACCCCCGGCTTCAGAGGGGGAGTACCAGAAGAAAAAAATACTCATCTTAGTAATTATGTTTCTTCTAATGGAGTCTTGCTGTATTTTTATTTTTTTAACTTTCCTTTTTTTATCCTCCTATCTACCTCCGGAGCCCACTACTTCCATCCGCTCATGTCCCCCAAGTCACCTACCTTTGGGATCTGCCCTAGCGTCCTCGGGGTCTGTCCTTGTCGATGCCGGGTGGTACTGGGCGGCCTTCATCCAGGGCTGCGGAGGGTTTTCCATTTCTCCCTTAGATCCCTCACTCCCTGAGATGTCAGCGCTTGGGACTTGCTCGTCCTGAGTGGTGGCGTGCTGGCACTGCACAGCCTCTCTTGCGCGGGCGACGCCCCTCCCCGGCCCGTAATCTGAGCAGCCCATCCCTTCCTGATGCCAGTGCTTCCACCGACTGTAGAAGGGATGCAGACGCGGATGCGTCTTGGTTTCCACCCTGAGGGAGGTGAGCATCTGTTGGGCGCTCAATCCTCCCTCTCCCCACGACCCCAGCCGCCCAGGTCCATTCTCAACCCGGCGCCGAGAGCAGATGTGGCATGCCCAGCGCCCAACCTCAGCGCCACCGGGACAGCAAGTCTTGCTGTATTCTGACATACTGCAGTGATTCCCAACCTTTGAACTTCCCCGGAGAACAGAGAGTTAACTTTCTATGCAGGGCATAGAATGATGAGTTCAAGCTCGGTTGAAGTCTCTGTCTGGAGTGTTTCAAACTTAAACCGTCAGATTCTTACGAGCCCAACTAACTAAAAATTCTATGTGGAAATTGTAAAAATTCCTGCTAGCCAACTGGCAGAAAAAAGTTTTGGATTCCCAAGGAAGACTCAAGTCAGGAAACCCAAAGACCAATCTAATACAAATAACAGTAATAAATCAGCACCCAAACAAAAAGGAGGAGGGTGTAAACAAAAAACACCCCGGGGTGCAACACTGCACCTGCTCACCCACTTCCCAAAAACAGGTTCTGAGAGGGGAGGCAGGGAGGGAGGTCGGAATACAGCAAGACTCCATTAGAAGAAACATAATTACTAAGGTGAGTAATTTTTTTCTTCAAACAACATGAAGTCTTGCTGTATTCTGACATATTGCAGACTACCAAGCAGTACCTCCATGGAGGAGGGACAGAACCTACTTTGGGAATAGGCTCTGAAGTACTGCTGTGCCAAACCGAGCATCACTCCTTGCCTGGATATTCAGAGAGTAATGCTTGGTATAGGTATGGACTGTTTTCCAGGTGGCTGCTTGACAAATTTCTAAGAGAGGGATATCCCTGGCAGCAGCCAGGAAAGCAGCTGTACCTCTTGTGGAATGAGCCCTCAGGCCTGAGGGTGGAGTGTTTCCCAGTTTCTCATAGCAGAATTGTATACAAAACACAATCCATCTGGAAACAGATCTCTTGGTGGCAGGGTTGTCTCTTCCCACTTCTCCATAACTAAAGAACTGGAAGGAGTCAAACCTGTGACCCTTGGTACGCTCTATATAGTAACTAAGGGCTCTTTTAACATCTAAATTGTGTAGCCTCCTCTCTCATGAGGAAGAATGATAAGTGAAGAAAACAGGAAGACAGACTGATTTAAATGGAAGTCAAACCACTTTGGGCAAGACCTGTCTATTGGGTCTAAGGACCACTTTATCCCTGTGAAATGAGAAAAATCAGGTTCCACTGACAGGGCTTGCAATTCACTGATACGCCTGGCAGAGGTCATGGCTACCAAGAACCCAGTTTTTCAAGTCAAGTACTTAAGCTCTGCTGAAGACATAGGCTCAAAAGGGGGTTGCATAAGTTGAGCAATGCAAACATTCAAATCCCAGGCAGGTACAGGGTCTCTAAAAGGAGGATTGGTGTGAAGCAATCCTTTAAAAAATTTACAGAACACAGGATGAGAAGATAATGAAGACTTCCCCACAGACAAAAATGCGGAAAACAGCTAACAAGTGTACCTTGAGAGTAGCTGGTCCGAGGCCTAGACCATTAAGATGGACCATATAATCCAGAACCGTAGGCAATCCAGCACTGTCTGGAGAAATATGCCTCTTAGAACACCAAATGCTGACTCTCTTCCATTTGGAGTTATAAGTCCTTCTGGTGGAGGGCTTTCGAGAAGCCTTGAGGATATCCAGAACCCCTTGGGAAAGATGCAGATCTGCAAACTCTAATTCAAGAGCCATGCCTTGAGACTGAAGATTGGGGTACCAAATCCTCCCCGAGAGGATGTTAACAGGTTGTAATTCCTGGGAAAAGACAGGGGAAGATGGACTGCTAGGGACAGCAACAGGGGCTACCAGGGCTGTCTGGCCCAATCTGGAGCAATCAGAATCACTTTGCAAGGTTGAGACCTTATTTTTACTAAAATTTTGAGGAGTGGAGGGGGGAAGGCATATAGAAACTTCCCTTACCAATTCAGAATCAGAGCGTCCAGGGGGACTGAGCCCAAGACTGGAGGTCTGCAACAAAAGAGAGGGAGTCTGTGATTGTCTCAGGCTGCAAAGAGATCTATCTCTGGAGTGCCCAACCTTGAAAAAATCACTTTCAACACCTGAGGGTCCAGGGACCATTTGTGATGGCCCTGAGAGATCCTGCTCAGTGTATCTGCTAGCACATTGTCCTTCCCTGAAAGGTGAACTGCTACCAGAGAGGTTTGCAGGGAATAAGCCAGAGACCACAACTTCAAGGCCTCTGTGCACAAGGCTGTGGACTGAGTGCCTCCCTGCTTGCTGACGTACCACATGGTGGTGGTCTTGTCCGTTCTGACCTGAACCACCTTGTTCTGTACTGACAGAGAAAGCTTTTAGGGCCAGAAAAACTGCCCTGAGCTCTGGGAGATTGATATGGAGAAGGGATTCTTGGGGGGACCACAGCCCCTGGGCAGTGAGGGACCCCAGATGGGCTCCCCAGCCCAGAAGTGAAGCGTCCGTGGTAAGGACCACTGAACAAGGCTGAGTAACAAAAGCAACACCTTGTCTTAAATTTTCCTGATCCTGCCACCATTGGAGGGCTTGGATCAAGGTCAGAGTCACTGGAATCAGTTTGGTAAGGGAATCCTTCCTCTGAGACCAAAAAGCTCTCAGGTGGAACTGAATATCCCTCATCTGGAATCTTGCCCCTTGGACCACTGTTGTTGAAGCTGCCATGCGGCCCAAGAGCTGGAGGAAATGCCTTGCTGGTCGAGATACCTGAAGGCTGAAAGAAGAGGCTAGTTCCATAAGAACCCTTGCCCTTTCTAGAAGAAGAAAGGCTCTTGCTCTGAGTGTGTCCAGTTCTGCTCCTAATAAAGGTAAGAGGCTGAACTGGTTCGGGAACTGACTTGGGAAGGTTGAGAAGAAATCCTAGAGAAGTGAGCACTTGCTGGGTCACTTGTAGGTGAGATCTGACTTGGTCTGAAGACTGATCCACTATTAGCCAATCGTCCAGATATGGAAAAATGGAAATCTTACCTTCTTAGAAAGGCAACTACTACTGTCAGGCACTTTGTGAAAACCCTTGGGGCTGAGGTTAGGCCAAAGGGCATTGCTCTGAACTGATAGTGGCCTGAGGGCAACTCGGACCTGAGGTACTTTCTGTGGGAGTACCTGATGGGAATGTGAAAGTAAGCATCCCTGAGGTCCAGGGAGGCTAGCCAGTCCCCTGGCCTTAGAGAGGGAAGGATTATTCCTAGAGAGTTACCATCTTGAAATTTGGTTTTAAAAGATGTTTGTTTAGATATCTTAGGTCTAGGATGGGTCGACACTCCCCTGTCTTTTTTGGGGTCAAGAAGTACCTGGAGTACAGTCCTTTGCCCCAGTGTAGGGTAGGTACTCTCTCTCTGTGGCTCTTAAGGCTAGAAGAGAAGAAACCTCTGCCTCTAGGGCAAGGGTTTCTGAGAGATTTGCAGGTGGAAAAGATCTGGCTCTCATCTTTGGAAGTTTTCTGAAGTCGAGAACCAGTCCCTGGCTAACTACTTCCAGGACCCACTTGTCTCATGTAATAGACATCCAGTCCTGGACAAAGTGAGCCAGCCTGCCCCCTACTGGAATAGGAGAGTCGACCTGGGCAGGCCCATCAGGGTGTCTGCTTGGCAGGGGCTTTAGGCTGAGGAGTGGATGCAGCCCTGCTCATCCCCCTTCTGCCTCTCCCTCTGAAGAACCCCCTCTGAGAAAAGGAAGAGGAGGCCTGTGCTTGGTAAAAAGGCCTTTGAAAAGGCCTGCCCCTGCCCCTAGACTGCTGCCTTTGAGGAGTTGCCTGCCTTTCCTTGGCCTGAGCACTCATGTAAGTGGTCCTGTACTCATCCATTTTCTTCATGGAATTCTCTGTCTGCTCCCCAAACAGAGAATTACCCACTACAGGAAAATCCATGGCCTTAGCCTGGGTGTCCTGCGAGAGGCTAGTACATCTGAGCCAAGCCATCCTTCGAGGAGCCACAGATGTAGCCATGACTCTTGATGACACATCATTAGAGTCCACAGCAGCATGAAACTGAACCTTAGATGCCTCAATCCCATCTGCAGCCACCGTCTCCAGCTCCTTGGCTAGCTGGGGGGAGGCCTGTTTAGCTAGTGCCAGTACAGTGTCCCATCTGGACTTCTGGTACCTGGCTGTATAGGCCATGTAATTCACCTGCCTCAGTACCAAGGAAGATGCCATGTACTGTTTCTTTGCCATGGCATCAATCTTCCTGGAGTCCTTGTCTGGGGGGTGTGAAGCCAAGGGAATATTTGCCATGTCACAGGCAGCAGCCTGCACTACCCCAACATTGCTGCAATGCTGATACAAGAACTCACTGTGAGCCTGAAAGCGTATACCTCTTGTCCATTCTTCTATCCATAGGAGGTATAGTGTTACAAGACTTAAGGATTTTTTGTGTCCGTTTCTCAAAGGATTTGTGGCGGGCAATAGACAGTCTCCTGGACTCTGGGATGTCCATCATTTCTACATACTCAGGCTCTTCTTGATCTTCCACAGCCTCCTCCAAAGGAAGCTGGAGGGTTTCAGCCACCTTTCTGTAGAACATAAAGTGAGAAGGGGATTCAGAAAGCCTAGGAGGGGAAACACCTGAAGGTCTGTCTGGGGAGATGTCTGATTTCACAGGCACATCTGGACCCTCACTTTCACCATCATCATCCTCAAATTCCCCTTCAAATTCCGGTACATAAAAATCTTCGAGGGTATAATCTTGAACCGGGGGAACCAACCGAACCAAACCCCTGCCAGAAGGAGCCGGATCGGTAGGAACCGGATGGAGCGATTCCACAATCTGAATCGCTCTGGCTATCTCTTCGGTGGTCGGAACATGAACCTCTGGATCAGAACTGGCCGATTTGTCGTTTTCTTTTTGTTGGAACAGAACCCTCGGAATCGGCTCTCCTTTTGCCCGAAGAAGTATGGCCCTGGTCAGAGGGCACTCCTTCTGGTTCGGTCGGAACCGAACCGGACTGGCCATCCAGGTCAGCAGACTTCTCTGCCTCCTTTTCCCTCAGTCTACCCAATTTCTTCTCAAAGGTAGATTTGGGAAAGTTTTTACATATTTGGCAGTCTGAATCAAGGTGGTCAAACCCCAGACAATAAAAACAGTTGGTGTGGGGATCAGCCTTAGCAAAGACCTCCCCACAGTCACTGCAGTGTTGAAACCCAGTGGGCCTGGTTTTTTTCTTGGGTTTCTCAGCCATGGCCAACCTAACCAACTTATCCCTTTTATGGCAACCGCCAAGCAAGACTCCCTTATCGGTTCCTAACAGTGTCACGGGTATTGGAAAAAAACGTACTAAAACATTTTTTTTTTTTTTTAAAGAACCGGTAACCACACACTACGTAAAAACACAAAACACAAAGATTTCACTATCAAATAGCCGGTTCAGCCAAACCGAGCCGCACTTTTACAAGTTCCACACAGAAAAACAGAACAATTCCTATCTAGTTCTCACGGCACCACAGACAGAGACTGAACCAACTATGTGGATAACTTTTCGGTTTAAAAAACTGATGAAAACTGAAACTTTAACGACTTTCGAACCGAGCTGAAGGAGAAATCTCCGGAGCGACCGTTCAGTGAGTAGGAGTAAAGAATCTGACTGAGTTTGAAACACTCCTGACAGAGACTTCAACCGAGCTCGAGCTCAGCATTCTATGCCCTGCAAAGAAAGTTAACTCTTTGTTCTCCGGGGCAGTTCAAAGGTTAGGAATCACTGCAATATGTCAGAATACAGCAAGACTTCATGTTGTTTGAAATGGATCAGTCCTGGTGGGTGAGTTGGGGGCTCCCCGCTGCAAGGGGTAATCCATTGGAGAAGGTGGTGATGGCTTTTCAGGATGATGCTGGGACATAGACTAGACGATGGCCAGACACTCTGAGGATGCCTAGATAACAGGTGCCAGCCAGGAAGGAAAAACAATTCCATTATTTTCCCTACCAAAGAGGTCAAGCTAACAGGTCTGTAGTTTCCTGCCTCTGCTTTAATGCTAATGATGAGCCTGGGGACCTGCCCGATTCCTGGCAGGCTGAGTTTATTACAGTGATCCCCAAAATGGGTAAAATTATTGGTGAGCCTCATATCGCCCCATCTCCCTATTAAATGCGGATTCTGAGATTTTAAACAAACAGTCTGGCAAATAGGTTAAACAAAATACTACACAGCATGGTGCATCACGACCAGACAGCGGTGTTTAAATATTTTTTAGGCAGACAAAAACAGCAAAAGAACAACAAATAGCAATAACTAGCAACACTGACAAAGCCTTTGATAGGCTACAAAAGAACATTCTCCTTGCTACCTTGCCTAAATTTGGTTTTAGGGACACCTTCTTGGGTTGGCTCCGGAGTGTTCACTGCTACCCAAAAGCACAGGTTAACGTAAATGGTATGGTCTCAGGTCCCTTAAAACTGGTACAGGAACACAACATGGTTGACCCTTCTCGACCATCTTATACGCCCTTGGTATCGAACCATAGGCAGTACTGGCGTGGGAGCACTATTCTATAGAAGATATCACAAGAGATTTCAGGGCTCAAAAAGTAATGAGTGGAAGACAGAGTGGTTCTTATAAGTGGAACAATGACCCCAGAAATAAAAAGATTAATTCCCCTTAAGCGGGTGCAGACAGTTCCATTACCGAAGTGGCTATATCAAGCCAACAACGGTAACCTGATTGCGGAAGTCTTTACAGGCTTAAAATATGGGAGTCAATACCCATTTTCACTTCTATGGGTGAACACATTGTAGCCATGTGAATATTATCCCCATATTCCTATTTCTGTTGCAGATGTTACTCCTTCCCATCCCCAGGAGAGACTGGGAGAAAATAAACAAAGCATTACACCATTTTACATGGGGTGGAAAGAAAGCCAGGGTTAACTGGAGGGATATACAGAAGCCAAAATTATGTGGTGGCACTGGTATCCCAAATTTTGAACTATATCAGATAGCTCTCTTGTTACCCTCGATAGCACATAAAGAGCGAGGGGGAATAGGCCTTGGGTGATAATGGAACAATACGATAACATAGGACATCTCCCAGCGGAGGTATGTGATGCCCCTTTGGAGAATCTCACTGCCCACTCTGCTTCCAATCCCTAACTTAGACAGCTGTATTTAAAGTGGCGACAAGTATGACGAGAACTTCATGTCACCCACCCCATAACATCCTATACTCATACAGTTAGTTAGGACTGATGCTACCTTTATAAAGGTGGAAGAGGTTGGGTCTGGTTAAATTCACCCAGGTTGTGCAAAACAGCACCATTAAATCATTTTACCAGATCCGGTTTACCCTGTGGCGATCAGACTTCTTTCACTACCTGCAGATTACTTCCTTTCAAAGGGAAGGGGCCAGGCTACAGTCCTTTTCAAGAGCACCCACCCCAATAGAAAACATTGAAAAAACAATAGTGGGCCACATCCAAACAAACAAACAAAAAAAATAGTTACGCAAGAACTTACCATAACAGCAGAACTTCGAGAGAGGTTCCTGCAGTAGGTCTTCACGGATAGGACTACGCCCCCTTGCGTCAGAACCGCACGGCAAACTTGTAGCTAGCAAAAATCGGCAGGGACCACCCCCGTGTCAGGTGACTGACGTCATGCGGATCTATAAAAGGAGTGGTCCCCACCCGCCTCCAGTTCTTCTGACGGAGACCCTAAAGAGAAAGCAGAAAAAGGAGGGAAACTCCTGGGACCCTGTGTCCTGGATGACACAAAGTCTGGAAGGGAATAAAGAGGAAAAAACAACAACACAGGAGCTGAGGGAAGGTGGGTGGGAAATCTAGATCTATTGCAGGAACCTTTCTCGAAGATCTACTGTTACGGTAAGTTCTTACGTAACTGCTATATCTTATTTCAAAAGGGTTCCTGCGACAGGTCTTCACAGATCGGACTGAATACCAAGCAGTTGAACAAAAAAGGAGGAGTCGGAGATGAGGATCCAGAAGGAGGAAAATGTCTGCCAACTATAGCTCTTTCAAGACAGAAGACCTTGTAAGAATGCAAGTCCGAAGCCAGTCCTACGCCTAGAGTCAATGTCCAGACTGCAATCTTTAATGAAGGTGTGGATGGAGGACCACGTGGCCGCTGCACAGATGTCCGCAGTGGACACTCCCCTGAAAAAGGCACTGGAAGTGGCCACACCCCTAGTAGAGTGGCTCTAAACTCTCCCCAGAAGGGGGCTTCTCGTACTTCTGGTAAATGTAATAAATACAATTTGCCAGCCACATTGACAAAGTCTGTTTTGTGATAGCCTTGCCCTGGCACTTGGCAGCAAAGGTTACAAAGAGCTGGTTTGATTTATGAACCTCCTTAGTCCTTGAGACATATCATCTCAAAATCTTGTGCACATCAAGGGTGCACAGAAGATACTCCCCCCGTTGGAATGTTCTGCGAAGAACACCGGCAGTTCTACATTCTGGTTAAGGGTTAATTCCAAAACCACATTCGGAAGAAAGCACAGATTAGTCCTCAGAGTCACCCAGTCTCTGTGGAAAATTAAATAAGGCTCTCTATAAACTACAGCCTGAAGCTCAAACTCTTCGAGCTGAAGTGATAACTAAAAAGAGCTTTTTTCATGCTAAAAAAACGCATACCACAGCTTGCTGCCGGTTCAAAAGAGGACAAAGTAAGCTTTTCTAACAAAGTTAAGATCTCGGAGAGGGAAAAGGATTCCGGGCCGGAGGTTTGAAGTCAAGGAACCTTTCAAGAAAGTTCTGGAAACCTCTAGTTATGCTAGGGTTTTGCCCTCCATCGGGAGGTGGTAGGCCGAAACCGCAGAGATGGACCTTCAGGAAGAAATAACTGAGGCCCAACTCAGACAGATGCAAGAGGTACTCTAAAACCTGGGAGGCCGAGCAGGAAAAGGGATCTAGGCCTTCAGCTGATGCCCAGATGGAAAATCTTTTCCACGCCACAGCATAAGTGGATCTGGTGGAGGGTTTTCTGGCCCTCCACTAAGACCTAAGCGACTCCAGAAAAGACACCATAGCACAAAATAACCAAGTCCAGAGGTGCCAAGCATGAAGATGAAGAGACTTGAGGCTCGGATGCATCAGGGTGCCCTGCTCCTGGGACAGAAGTTCGTGAAAGAGAGGAAGAGGTACTAGGGGTTCCAGTGCCAACTGCTGTAGCAAAAGGAACCAAATCTGCTGAGGTCGGGGGGGGGGCAATTAAAATCATGCGTGTCCTCTCTGCTTGAAGCTTTAGCAGAACCTTCTGTAGGATAGGAAAGGGAGGGAAAGCGTATAGAAATTTCCCTGTCCAGGAAAGAGAGTCTTGCCAAAAAGCACCATACAGGGGAACGAGTGAGCAAAAGCTGGGTAGTTTTACGTTGGATGGGAACGCGGAAGAGATCTATGTCTGGCCAACCCCACTAAAGAAACAGATCTACTACTGCCTGCTTTAGTTCCCACTCGTGAGCCCTGGCAACTGATTGGCTGAGACTGTCTGCCAGAATGTTGTGAACACCTGGCATGTGGACTGCTGTCAAGGAAAGGCCGTGCTGTACAGCCCAGTACCACACCCGCATTGCCTCCCTGCAAAGAGGGTATGACCGGGTGCCTACCTGTTTAACTCAATCAGGCCTAGATATGCCTGTAGGTGTTGTCTGAAAGCATAGCCACTCAGGCCAATAATGCCTGTAGACATACTCAGCTTACACTCAGGACTTGAAACGTCTGAGGAAGTCAGTAGTTTTTACCTAAATATTAAACAAATCAAACTGCTTAGAATTGATTGCAAAGCACCATTAAAAAGGTAATTTTGTGCTGAACAATTTTGCTGCTGATACTTTATGTCTATCATGTATACTTTATGAGTTATTAGCATTTGTTTAAGGTGTGATGTGCATGGCTGACATGTCTCAAGCCTCACCCAAGTACCTTGAATAAATATTAAAAAACACAGTTTGGTATTTCAACTAGCATAAAATAAAAATGAAATGGATTGCAACTGATTGCATAGCATCGTTAGAAAGGTAATTTTGTGCTGAACAATTTTGCCACTGATACTTTAATTTATTTAGTCAATCATAGGAATTACAATCCTTTGAGTCATAGACTCATTTACAAAGGCTCTGCGTCAGTGTAGTCATACATTCAGAGATGGTACATTAATGGGACATCACATTTCAAGTAATTACATATAATAGCCAAGATGGCTGAAAGTCTATACATGTAGTAGCTGGGGTATTGATATTATTACAGTGGAGCAATTATAATACAAGTGCAGCCTCTGGAGCATTGTCGTATAGTAGTAACAGTGATCTATGCAATAGTGAGACAACACGGTTTTAAGGAAGCATTTACATACAGTAGCTTGGGTGGCTGTTGACCTATACATTTAGTAGCTAGGGTACTGGTATTAGTACAGGAGGTATAGTCACAGTGTAGGTGCAGCCTCTAGGACATTGTCATATAGCAGAGACAGAGATCAGCAGCAGAGATGTCCTATACAGTTGGTGTCAATGGGGAGCGGCCATAGTGCAACTCTGAGCAGGTCAGTTAGGAGGATTAGCAGCTGCACTAGCATTGGCGCAAGGAGAGAATGTGGTTTTTTTTTTTTGTTTTTTTTTTTTGTTTTTTTAGGATGGTCTTGAAGTGTCCTAGATTGGGAATGGAGGTTATGGCTGGCAGGAGCTCACTGTACCAGGTGGGAGCTCTATAGGGGAATGATCTCTGAGCGAAGGAGGTTCTGACCCTGAGCATGGTCCACAGATGCTTGTTGGCAGAACGAGTGGTCGCAATGCAGGAACATGACAGTAGTGAGGCTGAGACCCCAATGGAGTTAACCCTAGGTGGATTTTTTTTTTTTGTGAGAACAGGATTGATATTGTAGTCTTTCCTCGAGGGTGAAGATGCTTGTAAGAGCGTAGAAGGTGCAAGTATGGGAGAGTTAGCCTGCACCTAGGAGGAGTCGGCACACTCTATTAATGGCTATGTGAATTTTGTTTATGGTGGTGTCCGCAGCAGAGTAGACAGGGAGCCCATAGTCAAGGAGAGAGAGGACAGAAGAGGCGACAGCCAGGTTGAGAGCCTCTGGTGTCAGGCAGTCTTTGTGCTGGTATAGGAGGCCAATGAGGACATTAATGGCTGAGGTCAGGATGTTAATATGGGCATGGAAGGATAGGGAGGTGTCAAAGGTAAGGCCGAGGTATTTATAAGTAAGTACTTGTTCCAGAGGGAGGTGAGCGTTGGAGAGGATTTTTGGTTCAGTGTCCTTGGCCTTGCTCTGCCAGTGGGCAAATAGCATAGCTTTTGGTTTTTTGATGTTGACCACAAGTCTGCGACTGGTGAACCAACTTTCGACCTGGTTGAACCAGTGTTGGAGGGAGGCCTGTAGGTTGTCTGGGAAGGAGGGGTGTGGCATAGAGAACTGCATCAGCATATAGCTGTAGGTTACCGGAGCAGGATTTGGGTAGTGCATTTAAGTAGATACTGAAGAGTAGGGGGACCCACCCCCCGAGCGGACAAGCAGGGTGGAAGATACGGTGTCTTATCTTAACACATTGGGATCTGGGGGCAAGGTAGCTATTAAACCAAGAGAGTGGTCCACGTGATAGACCAGTGTGGTGGAGTGTGTCCAGGAAGAGGGGGTTGGAGACCGTATCAAAGGCCTTAGAGAGGTCCACAAAGATGGCTCCGGCCAGATTTACAGTCAAGGGCAGAGTGAATAAAATTGGAGAATTTGATGAGGGCAGTGGTTGTGCTATGGCCTGATCTAAAACCATGTTGTTCACTGCATAACAAATTGTGTGCTCGCATATACTCGGTGAGTTGGTCGGAAATTATTTTTTCAAGGGCTTTTGAGAGAGGGGGAAGGTTGGATATGGGCTGATAGTTGTTGGGGTTGGTACTGTCTCCACTTTCTAGTACTGGGGTAACTGTTGCAGTTTTCCAGGCTGTTTGGAACCGTCTCAAGCATAGGGAGCAGTTAAGGAGGTCAGTCGGGGGGAAAAGAACAGTGTCAAGAACCTGGTAGAGGATTTGCATGTCAAAGGAGTCTTTGCAATAGTTGGGGCCACCAAGAGCTTTGGAGAGGTAGGATTTTGCTTCTTGTTTTGTAATGACCCTAAGGTAGAAAGGGGGGCGCTGGAGGTTTGGTTCAGAGGAAGCTGGGATCGGGTCAAAAAAGTCGCTCGGGAGGACTGTACTAAGATCAGAAAAGGTTGAGTTAAGGCAGTTAGCGATAGCCTGTGAGTCAGTTGAGGTGGCATTGTTGAAGCAGAGCTGGGAGGGTGGGGAGGCAGGATTTGCCATTAAGCTCTTTAATGTTGTCCCAAAACTTTTGTGCACTCCCCCAGGAGGAAGCCAGGGTGTCTTTATAGTATTCACCCTTGGCCTTGCGTATGGTCAAGGTGCACCTACTGCATGCTGTTCTGTATGCTAGTCTGTCTGTTTGGGAGCCAGATTCAACGACTCTGTGCCAGAGGTCATCCCTTTCTTTTAGTTGCTGCCGTAATGTGGGCGTGATCCAAGGGACATTATGTTTTACAGTTTTCAATTTAGTCAGGGGGCAAAAATGTCACATGCTTTGTTGAAAGAGCATGTGAAGTAATCAAGGGCTAGGTCATTGTTAGGGGCCTGGGTTATAGGGGCCCGGGTTATAGGGGCCCAGTCCCACTGGGCCAGGTATTGTTTGATTTTTTGAAGGCCACCTGGTCGCAAGCGTCTGCGGTTGGAGACATTAGGTTGGGGTTTGGGCAGGTACCGTCACCAGGAGCAAAGGATAGGGGAGTGGTCACTCAGTCTGGGAGGACCAGCAGGTCAAAGATTCTACGTGGTCAGTTAGTAGTATGTCCAGTAGGGTCTGGGAGCCGTTTGAGGTGTTCACCATGGTGGGTTGGTGGACCAACTGGGTATGATCCAGCGATGCAAAGACATCCTTGATGGCAGCTGCTGACTTGGCGAGCCAGTTAACATTTAGATCATCGACCAGGATATGCTCCGTTTTTGGGGGGAGGTTGGAAATATAGTTTGTGAGGGATTGTATGGCCATAGCTTGGTTGCATTGGGGAACATATGCCACTGTGATGGTTAGGGGAGCTCTAGCAGGGGCCAAGGTAAGTTTTATGGATAAGGCTTGGGCACCGTGGTCTAGTGAGGGGATTGTGAGAGCTTGGTTCAGTATGCAGTCTCTAACACAAAAGGCACAACCACCGCCCCGTTTTCCCACTCTGTCGGTTCTGTGCAGAGTGAAGCCCGGGAGGCTGAAGAAAGAATCTTTTTTTTTTTTTTGAAAGCCATGTTTCAGTGAGTGCATGGACATCCGGCTGATGTTGCGCTATCCAGCTTTGGAGAGATGCTGTTTTTTTGGGAAGGCTCCAGATATTCATGGCAGCTATGCACAGCCCTTGTTGACTTAGCGGAGGGGCCTGGGCTGGGGTGAATATTTCTGGATACAAGAAGTAGTAGGACTAGGACCCTGAGGAGAGCGAGGGACCACCGTCTGGTGGTTGAGTGTAGGTGAGGCACATGTTTAGAGAGTAGCACAGGGAATGAATTTGTGTCTACTACATATACTTTAGGAGTTATTCATATTTGTTTAAGGTATGGTGTGCATGGCTGACATTTGTCTCTCAAGCCTCAGCTAAGCACCTTGAAAAAAAATCTGAAGGAAAAAAAACAAAACAGTTTGGTATTTCAGCTAGTATAAAATAAAAACCAAATTGATTGCATAGCACCACTGGAAAGGTAATGTCGTGATGAACAACTTTGCCACTCTTACTTTGTGTATAGCACTTACAGTTCAAGAGGTATTCACATTTGTTTGTGGCATGCTGATTATGGCTTGATTTCGTTTAGAAAGGCCCAGGATGCAGTGCTTACAGTATACAGGACACAAGTGGTCGAAGTCTCAAAGGGCTCTTGTGGTGTGAATGAGTTAAGTACTAGACAATGGCCATGTCTGACTGGATGAGAAGTGTTTCCAGAACCAGAAGCGACTGAAAAGCCTGGAGAGCATAGAGCACCGCTCTTATGTCCAGAATGTTGATGTGAAGGTTCTCCTCCATGGTGACCAAGAGCCTCCAGTCCGATGGTCTCCCAGATGCACTCCCCATCCCAAATTCAAGGCATCCGAGGTGAGAATCATGGAGGGAGACAGAGGGTGGAAATGGATATCCCACCAAAATGTTGACTGGGTCCTGCCACCAAATGAGGTCCTTTTTGCAGCCTATTGGAGACTAGGACTTTCTGGTCCATGTCCTCCAGGCGCTGGTCCCACTGGACTCGAAGAGACCACTGGGTAACCCTCATGTGCAGTCTGGCCAGAGGGACTGTGAGTATGGCAGCTGCCATCAACCCCAGCAGTCGCAGGTCCGAACGACCCATGGTCCACTGGGATGAAGCCGCAAGCGCTGCTTGAGAGATTAAGGTCTCTGCTCTGTCGGTCAGAAGAAAGGCCTTGCTCTGGACTGTATCTAGCACTGCTCCAATAACTCAGAGGTGCTGGGAGAGTATCAGTTGGGACTTGGGGAAGTTGACTGAAATGTCCAGACTGGAAAATAGGTCCAGAGTGAAGGAAAGGGATTCCTTCAGACTGTCCGGAGCAGGGACTGAGAAAAGCCAGTCATCCAGATACGGGAACACATAAATGCCCCAGCGGCGCAGGAACATTACCACTGCTAGGCACTTGGTGAACACCAGAGGTGCCAAAAGGAAGGGCTTTGAACTGGAAATGATCCTCAAGAAAAGAGAACCTCAGGAAGCGGCAGTGGGCCGGTAGAATGGGGATACGGAAGTAAGCATCCTGCATAGAGACTGCACAACCAAGTGTTGGGTTGGAGCAGGGGTAACAGTCCCTGGAGGGTCAGCATGCAAAACCTCTTGTATTCTACAAAGAGATTGAGTGTGCTGAGATCTAGGATAGGCCTTAGATGTCCTGTCTTTTTGGGAACCAGGAAGAAATGGGAGTAAAAGCCCCTTCCTGTTTGTTCCAGTGGAACTTGCTCTACGGCTGCTTTCTGCAGCAGAGTTTGAATTTTTTGGAAGACCAGATGTTGGCCTGACAGGTAATGCAACCTTCCCGGAGGGTTGGAGGGAGGTTTCTCCAGAAATTCTATCAAGTAACCTCTTTCTAGGAGTTGAAGAACCCATGCATCTGCAGTTACAGCCGTCCACATGGAAGCTGACTTGTCCCCCCCCAACGGTTCCTCCATGGGAATAAGAGGGAGGGAGAGTCAGAACACAGAGGGGAGGGGCGCTTTCCCCCAGAGGCAGTTTTGGGAAACTTGGCCTGGTGGGTTGGAGCGCTGGGACACGGGGAACGATGCCTGGTCTGCCGTCTGCCCTGGTTCTGTTTATTCCGTTTCCGCTGGCGGCGAAAGGGCTACTGCCATGATTTTTGGCCTGAACCGTAAAGGGAATGGACATCTTTCAAGGATGTGCCGCTCTCTTGCAGCTCCATGATAATATCTTTGGCATCTCCGCCAAACAGAACTGGACCCCTGAAGGGAGTGTCCAGAAGGGAACTCTGCACATCTTGAGCCAACTCCGCCAGGCGAAGACAAGCAAGGCTTCTCAGGCAGATGCCAGTAGCCGCACCTTGTGCCACAGAGTCATAGGTGGCACAGAGGGTATGGCGGCAGGATGATTTGTTCATTCAAACCCTTTGAAGGAGCTTGTTCCTGAGCTGCTCATTGGGAATCTCCTGGAGCTCCTTTTAGATCCGACAAAGAGGATTTCTGGAAACCCACCTTATGAGCCACGTAATTTAAGGAGCGAATGGTGCAAGTGGCAGAGGCACAGATCTTACGACCGTACTGGTCCATCTGCTTCAACTCCTTGTCTGGAGGTGAGGCACTAAGATGTTTGGGTTGGGCCGATCTATCATGGGCATCCGTGATCACAACAGAATCAGCTTTAGGTTGGGCAGTGAGGTGGGAAACCCCTTCCGGGGTGTGGTAGGTCCTATCGACCTTCTTTGAAATGGCTGGGATGGACGATGGTTGCTGCCAGATTGTGGACGCAAGATCTTTATGTGGCCCCATCCAAGGAGGAATGGGGAAGGGGTCCACACTGACCAAGTCTGGATGTTCTGCCAATCTTCTGCGCTTGGGATTCAATTCTTGGGAGGCCCATCCGTAGGATTTCTGAACTGTCCACAGGAGCTCCAAGAAGGACAGGTCCTTTTGGGGGGGGGGGCGGATTTTGGGGATTCTTTCAGCTGAGGCTCAATGGGAGAGTGAGGCTCTGACTGGCCCCCCACATCAGATTCATCACCCGACTCAGAAGATTCCGGCCTACTGGGCAAGGACACCTCTGGTACCGGGATTGGGAGCCTAGGATCTGTAATGCCTGAGGACAGAACACCCAAGCCTCTGTCCGACGCTCGACTGGAAGGCGCCAGGCTACCATGCAACACCCTGTGAGGTGGGGTGGCCCTGACCACTATCTGAGGCTGACCCAACTCCTGGAGCAATTAAGACTTCGCATCCTTCTACCAGGCAGGAATGGTCTCCTGTTCCGGATGCGATGGTGGAGGTGGAGGAAGTGGGGGTGGCAGATAACCTGGGTACCCTGCAAGGTAAGAAAGGTAGCTAGGCATCTGGTACCAGTAAGGGTGCTGGTATCCCTGGTAATGTATGGCCTGACCCGGTATCTGGTAACCCGGCATCACAGGAGGGTATCCCGGCGACGGACCCCCCCCCCATGTTGGATACTGTGGTGTGCAACTGGGATAGTACCCAGTTGGGCCCGGCAGAGGGCGCAGGGCTCCGCTGCAGAGGCGGCGCCAAGGACCGCTGAGTGGTGGGTCCGGCAGCGCGGCAGGAGGGGGGAACCTGTGAGGCCCCAAGGGGAGTAGGATCCATATTGCCCCAAAAACGGTCCGGCGAGAGATTGGGCAAATGGGGGAGGTCAGGAAGCGTCCCCGTCGACAGGTCCTGTAAGGTATCCAATGGAACAAGGTCCTGGTGATCAGGCCAAAAAATGTCAGAGAAGGACAGAGAATCCTTAAATGGAGAATCCTAGTGGGATGAAGAGGGAGCTGCGAGCTCTCTCTGCTCGACGTCTGGGTCCATGAGGGAGTCTGAAGGGAGAGAAGACACTACACAGGCACCGGGTGGGCTGGTGTCCAACTCTGACGGCCTGGCAGTCAACGGAGGAGCCAACGACTGACCTACAGACCACAGCTGGGCTGAAAGAAGCCAGGAGGCTAGAGTCAGGCTGATTGGCCGCGCAGCGGAACCAGAGGGTGACTTAACGGCAGGGTGCGAAGCAGGTACCTGAGCTGGTTCCTCCGCAGAGGATACAGACTGCCCGCTGACCTCAGTGAGGGGGGGTAGAGGGCATCCAGTCTGCCGGAGAGGAGGAAGGCCCTGAAGGTGGGATACTCACGGAGGTGGAGGCTCCAACCAAGATGGCATCGGCTGTCTGGCTGGATTTCCCCTGTGGAGAGCGACTCCGTTCCCAGCGTCTCTCCTTTTTCTCCGGAGCCAGCGATAATGATCTTTCCCTCAGCTCCTGGAGCTCTTTTTCCATCTATGCCAGTCTTTGGGTCAGTAAATGGGCATCAAGGATCCTCTTGTGACAGGTGCACGTTTTCTGGTTGAAGCCCCTGGCAGATGGAACACTTGGCGATGTTTTGTTTAGGCCCCAGGCAGAAGACACAACAGGAATGGTCATCCCCGTGCAATCTGCGTGCTGCACTTGGAGCACTTTTTCTTGGGCCGACGAGATGACATACACCGCTATGTTGGATGGAGGAAGATTCAGAAATAAAGGTCAAAAAGATGTTCTGAAAATGGTGGGCAACTGAAGCTGTTCTACCGCTTTTGGTCAGACGATTCAGGTCGATGGCGGGAAAGAACTGGAGGGAGGGTGGGGGACCGCCCCTTTTATAGTCACGCCAACATCCATCACCTGACATCGGAGGGGGGACCCCGCGCCAATGATTGCAAGCTACAAGTTTGCCATGCAGTCCTATCTGTGAAGGCCTACTACAGGAATCCTCTCAAAGTAAGATCTATATTTCTCACTTAATTCAAGATTATATTCAAGAGTGAGGGGGCCCCCCTTGCCAGGATGCATGGGATATGGAAATGGGTGGTGCTTTAACTTAGGAGTGGAAGGTGGCCTGGGAGGGGTGTTCCATACCTCCTCATCTAGTAGCTGCAAGGAGCTTTGTTGGAAGATGGTGGGCCATTTTTTCTTCACCCCCTCCCATACCAAACACTATACAACGGGTCATGATAACTGCTGATGGGGATGCGAAACAATTGGTAACACTTCCATACATTTTGGGAATGCCCGATCAGTCAACCTCTTTGGCAGACACTAGGCCCCAGACTTAGTACGATGGCAGGTACCGACAGATACCTGGACTTTAAAATGTTGGTGCTGGGCATCTGGTCCCAGGGTAAACACTCCAATAGTCAAAAAGCTTTCCTGGCTACTGCATTGGCAGCAGCTGGAAAGGCAATCACAAGACGCTGGCTCTCTGAACGGTGTCCAGAGTTACAGGACTGGGCTGAAATAGTTAAGGGCATTTATTGTATGGAAAACGTGACAACAGACCTGTGCTTGCAATCGGACAAATTCCCAGTAGTCTGGTTGCCTTCAACACATCTTATTAAAAAAAAAAAAAAATTCAGAAAAAGGGTCAATCTTATCCCAACAGGCAGAAGAACTGCTGGCCACATTGGAGGGCCTGTACCTCCTGCATAACGGAGGGGTTCTGTTTCAGTAGGACTGTCTCACCTTTCTTTGTTTTATTGTTAACTAACTTTCACCAGTTTAACCCTTATTCTCCAGTATTACACAGAACTTCATTATAGTTTTATGGAAAGCTGTTACTCAAATGACTAGCTTGTAAGGGATACCAGTTCCTTATGTCTCTTAAAAGCCACAACTTAGATTCTACAGGAATATAAAGAAGATGGATAACTAGACCGGAAGTCAATTAACAGCTCCAGGAACTACTGGCATGGCCCAGGACTTTTTCTAGCAGTGTATCTGTCTCAGACTTTAATTGCAAATGAGAGACTGGGGTCTATGTAATATGTACAGAGTGTAGTGGATATGACAGTTTCTTCCCGACATATAGTAAAGATGCTTTTAAAAAATATATCTTGAATCTAATGGGTTACAAGACCCAAGACAGCATGGATTCATGGGGGGTGTCAATGTCAAACCAATCTGATAGATTTCTTTGACTGAGTAAAGGAACTAGATCAGGGTGGAACACTGGATGTGGCCTACCTAGATTTTAGTAAGGCTTTAGACACCATTCCACACAGAAGTCGGGTAGCTTAGAAGTGGGTCCAAAGGTGGTAAACTGGGTAAGAAATCGGTTAGGGGACAGATGACAAAGGATGGTAATAAATGGAGTTCACTCTGAGGAAGGTGGGGTAACCAGCTGGTTGCCTTAGGGATCTGTGCTGGGACCAGTCCTCTTTAACGTCTTTTTAAGTGATACTGCAGAGAAGCTGGAAAGGAAGGTCCTGCTCCTTGTGGATGACACCAAAATCTGCAATAAAGTGAACACTGTGGGAGAGATGAGCACAGAGCTGGGAAAGCTCAAGGCATAGTCAAGGATTTGGCAGCTGGGTTTCAATGCAAAAAAGTGCAAAATAATGTACTTGGGGCATAAAAATGCGGGGTGGATTACAAAATGGGTACAGTGGAACTGATCACCACCATGCAGGAAAGAGACCTGGGGTAATCATATCTGATGACCTTAAGGTGACTAGGCAGTTAAGACAAGGCAGCTGGAGGGTGGGCAGGATGCTGGGGTACACAAGGAGGACTATCGCAAAAGAGGGAGGTGGTGTTGCCCATGTAGAGATCGCTGGTAAGACCCTACCTAGAGTAGAGTAGAGTACTTTGTCCAGTTCTGAAGACCATATCTCCAGGACGACATATGGAATGGAGTGGGTTTAGAGTAGAGCAACTAAAAATGGTGGAGGGTCAGCATCAAAAGCCCTACAAGGGGAGACTAAAGGACCTCAATATGGTACACTGGAAGAGAGGGGGGGATATGATAGACATCTTTACGGAGTGGGGTAAATAAAATACAGGAGGACAGCATTTTTCAGGGGAAAAAAATGTGCTCAAAAACAAGGGGACATGCTATGAAGTCAGGGGTGGGCAGATTCAGGAAAGAGGTGAGGAAGTACTTGTTGGAAAGTGGCTGGCTCTATAGCCTAGACGTTAGAGTAACAAGCTGTGAATTAGCTTGGTACATCCAGCACGCCTGGATTTGATTGCCACAACCTCCACTTGTATACTGAGCGAGTCATTTAACCACCCCCAGTGCTCCACGGTTGCTCCTGAAAACAGGCACTTGCGCCTAGTGGGCCTTACCCGGTTACCAAAAAAAAACCAAAAAGTGTGATGGATTCCTTGAACTGCCTTCCAAAGGAGGTGGTGGGAGGGCAAAAACTGTGGTGGGGTTCAAGAATGCATTGGACAGGCATAAGGGAATCAGTGGAAAAGAAGGGGGGGGGGGTTAAAATGAGCCAGAGATCAAGTAGAGTCTGCAATGATACTGTAAGTAAGGAAAAATGGGCAATGTGGTTGGGCCAAGCGCAACTTATCTGCCATCAAATTCTAGGTTTCTATGACTGTTTCCTGGACCACCCCTATGTACTGGAACCTTTAAAAAGAAACCAGAATACATTTTTCCACATTCACCAACGTACCAGACTGTCCAGCAGTTGTCTAGTGTGGTGTAATGTGTACTCCACCCTGGCTGCTGAAGTTCTTTTCAGGAGCCAGTCATCAAGACACAGGAAGACAGAGTTCCTCCCAATGACAATCCAAAGGGCGAGACATGGAAGTGGCAGTAGTGCCCTTCCAGGTAGAAGGGGAGGGACAGCTAGTGGCACTGCCAGATTCTGATGAGCAGCAAGGGATTATACAAAAAAAAAAAAAAAAAAAAAAACAGAAAATATCAGCAGAAAAAAGGCCATTGGTCCATCCGCCTGCCTTGTTTTACCCTATCATACCCCGGGACCAATGTCTAGGCAGGGTTATTACCCTCCTACATATCCTACTTATAAAGGGCGCACATCCAAACCTCCTCTGCGTGTCAGCGTGGCTCAGTTGGTAGCACATCCGCTTCTGGACCAGAAGGTCGGGGGTTCTCATCCCACACCAAGACTGGACTTGCACCTAAAAATCACTGGCATCCGAGTGCAGTATTGGGGGGTGCTGTACTGCTGGGGGGTGCCGTCCTTCGGATAAGACGTTAAACCGAGGTCCCTTCTGCCCATCCTGGTGTTGTCCTGGTGGGTGTCCAGGTGGAAGTAAAAGAACCCAGGGCACTCTTCGCAAAGAGCAGGGAACATTCCTGGCCAACATTCCCCTTCCCATAAACCAGTTCATGCAATTATCCAGGCTGTGTGTGTGTGTATGATGATGTGCGATATGGCTGCCACCACACAATCAGTCACTTCACTACCAGTCTAGCATTGCTTGTAAAGCGCTTTGGGATACTGTGTATGAAAAGCGTTATATAAATGCTGATCATTATTCTTCTTCCTCTTCTTCTAACAGGGAGAGAGAGAGAGAGAGAGGAGGGAGCCCAAGGACAACATGCAGAAATGTTTATATTTCACACAACAGTTAAGAGCTCAAGGGACTAGTTCCATGGGCCTTAGAGGGGTCACTGGGGTTGACACACCAGCTCCAGGGTGTAATCTGTGCTGGATGATGTCCTGAACTCATCTGTCTGTGGTCACCATCTACCAGTAGGGCACAAACAAAGAGATCCTTACCCGCCTCAAGTCCCCAGTGGGGGATCCAGGAGGTGTCGCCAATAGCCCCTTTGTTGGGGGTTCCCATGAACTGCTGTTGCTACTGCTGAGATGCATAACCAGACTCTGATCCCAGGGAGTGTAGCAGAGAGTGTTCCTGAAAAACAAGCCTCTGCTACGCCTATGCTGAAAGTAATTTTGTTGATCTGTGACTTTAAGTATAGGTTACTGTTAATTCACAGTAGTATGTAATGGACACATCAGTAAGGTGTGGCAAGTGAGGTGCCTCCCTGGCAGCTCTGTACAGGAGAGTCCCACCGAAAAGAGGAGTTCACCTTTGAAGGGCATTTGAGGTCCTGTGCCAACAGATACTTCCAGCATAGCTGCTGATGGAAAGAGACCTGGATATAAAAACCAGGCTGCAGACTAAACTAGAAATATGCCTATGCAGTGTATAGGAGATCCAGAGCCGGACTGGTACCAAAGCTACTGCCTCTGCCAAAGGGGCTGGAGAAACTGCCAGTCACTACCAGAGGTAGGCTAGAGTATACACTGCTACGCTCTGGTTAGCACACCCGGTGGTGAAAGAGGAGACACTAATGCGAGATGTCCAGCACAGGGGTGGCCCTCAGAACCAGGGTAACACTGGACGCAGATTAGTGAACCAGAGTCCAAGATAGACATCCCTGCAGCTGACCACATGCTGCAGTGTTACAGAGTGTAAAACTGCACATTCAAAGCTTTTAGACTAGTGGGAGAAACCAGTGAAGTTATGCATAGAAGAACAGGCTCCGATGCAAGGTATAACCTGACCTACTGGTGTGTGAAGAGAGGAAAATGAAAGGTTGTGCAGCTCCTGGGATACATCATTTGCAAAGGGGCCCTAAGGTCCTG
The DNA here is from genome assembly GCA_016271365.2 of Neoceratodus forsteri. Lineage (NCBI taxonomy): Eukaryota > Metazoa > Chordata > Ceratodontiformes > Ceratodontidae > Neoceratodus > Neoceratodus forsteri. The sequence goes on along the minus strand of CM057451.1, from coordinate 947,060,792 downwards.
TTTCATGTCTGATGTAAAGACTGAAGCTGCTTATACAGTGTAAACAAGGATTGTGTTCATGGACAATATCTTCAGTTAAGAGTAACTACTGCCTAAACCACCCGTGTGAGGTACTTTGTCAGTAGAGAGGTCCAAGTCAAGCTCACCCCACTGTCAGGGGGAACATATGTACAATGTGCATGTTTAAATGTGAACAGCCCTCTGTTGTAAATGGGCTAATTATGAACCTGTAGCATCGTTTTTCTAGACACCCAATCACCATTTTAATAGCTGCAAGCCATGCCAGCAACCATCTGAGGTGGGGACCTATAGGAATAAATGCCACCTCCCACCACCACCCAAAAAATGAAGGCAGAAGTTTAAAAGGGCTGGAGCATTTTCCTCCATGTTATTCTTATAGCATAGCAGGTCGGATGAGGTGCTGCCCAAATCTGGACTGTACAGCCCACCAGAAATTATGATGTCAGAGTCTGGAGGCTCTGATGAATTTAACTGTGTACTACTGCACTATGGCAATTAGGAATTCCTTTTCTTAGTGGAAACTGAATGAACACTTTGGAAACAAACCATTGAAGTATACTTAGAGCCGCAGTGCAACAAAAGTAAGTTTTTTCCAGAAAAAAAAAAAAAAAAAAAAAAAACACACACACTAGTTTCAGAGAGAGAGCGAGAGAGAGGCACAGAGAGGTAAGACACACGCACACACTTCAAGAATTTGTGACCCAAGGCTAAACGTAAACTGCCTATTCTCGCCAACTCTCAAGTTTAGCAAGCTGAAACAATCTGCAGCTTTTGCCGGTCTTCGAACATTTCCTGGGTGAAGTCAGTGCTGTCATATTAACAGTAAGCTGCAGTTCTTTTGGTTTTTCTTTATGGGAAGGAGGGTTATTTCTTATGCTTTATATCATTTCTTTCAATGAGAATTATATACTTTACTTTCTGTACTGCGAAACTTATTGGTAAAAACTGCAGTTCATATGAACTTTTGGTCTGGAATATCTGCTGTTTACACTAATGTTCTTTTTTTAAAGACTGTTGATTCTTTGTAGTTATGGTTTTAAATTTGCATTTATATTCCCAATAAAAAATTGACAAGATTTATTGTTTCTGTGCGGCTGTGTTGTGCGGCAGTCTGCTTCACGGTGTAATTGATTTTTCATTGAAGTTTCGAGTCGTCTTTATTTCAGGACCATCTGGCAGTGAAAAGTGGCGGATCAAGCGGCGGTGAGCAGGGCCGCAAAGAAGATATTCCTGGCTGCTAGGAAGTGGGCCAGGGCAACGGAGAATAAGGCTGTCTGGCGGATTGTACCCAGCCGCAAGGGTGTGGGCAGGGGCCGGCGAGAGCAGCACATCTTTCCAGACTCCAAGGGAGCAGGCTAGGGCCAGCGGAAGCTGCAGGGCACATTTGGCTCCAGCGTGGCAGGAATTCTGAAACCAGGCCAGAAGGAGCTGTGGTGACTGGACTGCCAGGACGGCTCCAGAGTGGGATTTTTGCAAGGAGGCATGGAGGAGCTGTGGTCACTGGACTGCAAGGAGAGGAGCAGCAGGGGCTGGGTTTTGTGTCCCACCGCCTTCCCCGGCCCCAACCTCTATTAAGTACTCGTATAGGGAGGAGCTAGCAAATAGGGGATATGACTACCTCTGGGGAGGCGTGCGCTCTGGGGATGGGGCAACAAGCCTTGGTGCAGTTGTGTTGAGGGTTGTTGTGATGGGGCCTGTGTATTTATGTCAACTGTTGGATTCTATCACACTCTGCATTGGCAGTCTTTACTAGGTGACAGGCCCAGCGGGCATCGGGTGGGGGGGCCTGCGTGCTCGGCACAGTTAGGGCAGTTGGAGATGGGGTATAGATCGTGGAGAGAAATGGAGCAGAAACCAAAGATCATGGGGGCTGGCATCTTTGGAAGGGTACTGGGGTGCGTAGTGTGCGGGCTGGCCATGGTTCTGGCCCTGACATGAAGGATGGGGGTGTTGTATGGTGTGACAAAGGTTGACAAATCTCAAGGTGGAGATCAGGAGGATAAGTCTGGGGTTGGGTAAGGAGGGGGTAATAAGTAAGGTGGCCCTCAGGAGGGAGCGAGTTGTGGGGGGGCAGAGGAGGGAAAGAAGGTAGTAAAATGGTGGGCTCTGGTGAAGTGCCCATTATGGGAGGATGCACACAGGGAAAGGTTGGCACAGGCACATGGGGCAGTGCTACCATAAAGGTAGGTGATGGAGTGGACCCCAGGGGAAGGAGGGGACCACCAGGGGGTGAGGGATGGGATGGCCCGGAACGGAAAAGGGGTCAAGGGGGCCTGGCATGAGATTAGGAGAAATAGGGACCAGGGGGCCAGGCACAAGGTTGGGAGAGATGGGCCAGGGTATGGGCAAAAGAGATTTTATAGGGGGAGTGAGCGAGCAGGGGGAGTCGAGACAACTGGTGTAGAGCATAGCAATAGATTCATATCCCTGTCACAAAAAAGGGAGGGGAGGAGTCTGGAACAGAGGGGGCTTCTGCAGAGAGGCAAGCAGATGGGGATGTAGCAGGCTCAGCAGACAGGGCAGGAGTGACTCCTGTCATAGGGTCCTCAGGGGAGCAGGTTATGGAGGATATGTATGCACCAGCAGGAGGAAGAGGAGGCATAGAAGGCAGGATGCCATGCAGATGAAAGGGAGTTAAGGAAGGAGAACTTGAATTAGGGAGGCCCAAGGAGGATAGAGGAGGAGGAGGATCTAGTAGGGGATGGGGTAAAATACTACAAGGGATGAGGAAATGCAGGAAGGTAGAAAAGGGGTAAGGACGGAGGAGGGGTGGGGCCAGTGAAATCCCAGGGGCAGGGATCCCTTGTCCCAGAGGTACTTCGGTGAAGGAAGGGTGCAGTGGGGGAGGGAGGTAGTCGGAGAGGGCGGGTCAGGGGTGAAAGGGGATCCTTGGTATCTGGGGGATTTGGGATGGACTCTGGTGCAGGAGAGAAAAGGGAAGGGGAAGAAATGGACAGTGCCATGCGGAGAAAGAGTTGGGGACAGGGAGGGGCCAATGCTACTGGGAGAAAGTAGGGGTTAGACCAGCATGCCATTGCAGAAAGGGAAGTGGCCAGGGAGGACAGGTCAGTGATGAATAAGGGATGGAGCGGAAGGGACGGTGTGGAAATTGGCAAGATGGAGAAGGGAGGAGAGGAAAATGGGTATGAGGTGGAGGGGGGGCAATTGGGATAGTGAGTAGGCCTAGGGAAAAGGAGGCGGTAAGAGTGCTTCTCTTGGGGACTCCATGATTATGGGGATCAGATGGGGAGAAGGTGGAGGCCTTCTGTGGTATAAAGACCAACAGTATATTGGGCTTGACGGTGGACAAGGCCAAACATCTGGTCTATGCTCTGGTGTAGGAGTACAGGGATTTATTTAACTCTAAAAATTGATTAGCATTTTGCTGATAAAAGTGCTAAATCGTTGTGAAAATGTATCGCTCTTGCCACACTGTGTTTAACAAACACAGCACTTCTAAAAAATCTATATAAATACTTTCCGTACAGTTAGTATAGTCCCAAGAAAAAAACTGCTAATCAATTATTTAAAACCCTGGAGTGTGTTGGAACCCTTGACATAGTGAGGCTCCTGGGAACCAAATGATGAGGGAACAGTGAGCTAAGTCAGAGCTGGGAGTTCTGAGGCCAGCTAGCCAGGGTCCCGTCTGAATGTGGGGTGCTCCGTCTCCTTCTCAAAATTCTACACCTGTACCCTAGGGCCAGTGTGGGTAATAAGCAAAAAATAAGGGATGTAAATGTAGGGCTCAGTGAATGGTGTGAGGCCAGAGGGTATGGTGGGTGGGGGACTGGGGTACAACCTGGGAGGAAAAGGAAATGTATGTGAGAGACAGGCTCCACCTTAGCTCAGAGGGTAAAGAGATCTTGATGCTTAGACTGGCAGGGTTCATACATTCCAGATGGGCTTTAAACTTGTGAGGGAGAGTGAGGGGGCCCCCTAGCAGACCAAGCTTGTAAGGCCCTGATCTTCTCCCACAAGCCGGGGGGCAAAGATCAGGTGTACCCGATGGTGCACGAGGGGGCCACCTAGGCAGGGTCCCAGGGACCCTCATGGTAGGGGTAGAGGGGCATGTTGGAAGGTGGTCCTGATTAATGTCAGGAGCATGGGAAACAAGATGCTGGAGCTTCAGGTGCTGTTATGGGAGGGTGGAGTGGATGTGGCGGCTGTCACCGAGACTTACGCCACTTCCAGACATGACTGGGACCTAAACCTACCAGATTACACCACATGCAGAAGAGACAGGGTGGAGGGAAGAGGGGGTAGCTTTTATCATTATGGATGGCTTAAGGATGAGCAGGGTTGAGGAAGCGGGGGAGATCAGGTGGAGGCTTTTGGGTCATCCTGCAGGCTCGGGGGGTGACGACAACAGGTGAAAACATAGAATTTGACAGCCGATAAGGACGCTTGGTCACCAGTCTGCCCATTCCCTATCTAATGGATAAGCTGCAGAACCTAGTTAACCAACAGCCTACTTCCTCCTACCCCCCACTATAATTGCCTTATGTCTGTCCCATGCATTCTTGAAATCCACCACTGTTTTTGACTCCACAAGCTCCTCAGAATGGCTGTTCCATGCATCTACAACCCTCAATGAAAAAAAAAAAAAATATTCCTCACATTACCTCTGAGCTGTCCCCCCTCAATCTTCAAATTGTGCCCCCTTGTTCTTGCACACCTCTTTTTCTGAAAGATGTTACCCTCTTGGACTTTGCGGATACCACTGAGGTACTTGAAAGTTTCTGTCATATCCCCCCTCTCTCTCCTTTCCTCCAGACTATACATATTAAGCTCAATAAGTCACTCTTCATATGTCCTCTGGTGCTGACCCTGCACCATTTTAGTTGCCCTCCTCTGGACTGCCTCCATCCTGTCTATGTCTTTGCGGAGACTGGGTCTCCAGAACTGCATGCAGTACCCCAGATGGGGTCTCACCAGCTGTCTGTACAAAGCGATAACTTTGTTTTCTTCTGATGATGCCTCTCCCTATGCATCCCAGTATCCCCCCCCCAGCCCTCCTTACTGCCCTCTCACATTGCTTGCCCATGTTTAAGTCGTCCGATACGACTACCCCCAGGTCCTTTCCATTTTTGTTGTTAGTATCTCACTCCTTATTGTGTACTTTTCCCTTGGGTTTTTGTTTTCCAGGTGCATTACTTTGCCCTTCTTACCACGGAATCTAAGCTGACATATATTTGACCAGTCCTCCAGCCTTGCCAAGTCCCTTCTCATCCTTTCCACCCCACCTCGTGTATCAACTCTGTTGCAGATCTTTGTGTCATCTGCAAAGAGACATACTCATCCTTCCAGTCCCTCTGCTATGTTCCTTATAAAGACATTAAAGAGGACCGGTCCTAGTACTGAACCCTGCGGTACCACATAAGTAACCTTTCTTCAGGTGGACTCCATTTATAACTACCCTCCGTGTCCTGTTCTCCAGCCAATTCTTTACCCAGGCTATCATCTTGGGACCCACTCCCAGGCAGCCAACTTGTATATTAATCTGCTATGTGGGACTGTATCAAATGCCTTGCTAAAGTCTAGGTAGGCCATGTCCACAGCCCCTCCTTGATCTACTACTTTGGTCACCCAGTCAAAGAAATCTATTGAATTCGTCTGACATGATCTTCCCGCTGTGAATCCATGCTGCCTTGGGTCCTGTGCCCCTCTGGCCTCTAGATACTCAACAATTCTTTAAATCAGAAGTGAATCCATCATTTTCCCAATCAATGAGGTTAAACTAACAGGTCTGTAGTTTCCTGCTTCTGCCCTGCTCCCACTGTGAGAGTGGAATCACATCTACCCTCCTTCAGTCCTCAGGTACCACCCCATCCTCCATGATCTGTTGACGGGGTAGTCAGTGGTGTCAATAGTTCTACCCTTAGTTCTTTTAGAATTCTGGGATGAATCTCCATCAGGCCCAATTGCTTTGTCCACCTTTAGTTTTAAGAGTTCTTTCAGAACCCTTTCTTCGGTGAATGGGCTGGTATCAACCCCCGTATCTAGAGTGTTTCTATTATTTGGTTTAGGTACCTCCCACTCTTCATTTTTGAATACTGAGCAAAAATATTTGTTTAGTATCTTTGCCTTTTCACAATCACCCTCCGTCCACCCCCTCCCAGTTATTAAGCCTCACTATCCCTCCCTTGGTCTTCTTTCGCTCCCGGATGTACCTATAAAATGTTTTATCCCCCTTCTTAACCGAGTTGGTTATCTTTTCCTCAGTTTGGGCCTTTGCTGTTCAGACTGCCTTCCCTGCTTTCTTTTGCTTTAATCGTTACAATTCTCTGTCCTGCTTCTTTTGTGATTCTTTGTACTTCCTGAATGCTTTATTTTTCTTCCTAACCTTCCCTTCCACCTCCTTTAAGAACCACAGTGGTTTCTTACATCATTTTGTTTTATTTATTTCACATAAAGGCTTGTTGCCTCTGTGATGGCAGTTTTGATTATTTCTCATTGTTCTTCCATCCGTCCTTCCTGCCCATTTGCTAGTGCATTCCTTAGGCACTCACCCATTTTGGCAAAGTCAGCCCTCTTGAAATCGATACCTTTACTGGCAGTTCTACTGCTGTGTTTATAGTGAGCGCTATACTGTTCGATGGTCAATAGTTTCAGATGGCTACCACTTCTAAATCTTGATCCTCACGCCATCTCATTTGAGAGTACCAGGTTTACATTGCTCTCCTCGAGTGCTACCCAATATGTAGTTGTCTAAGGCATGCCCCTGTGGGCACCTAGAAGGACCCCACTCTTACAAGTGGCCGTTGCAAATGCACTCCAATTAACATCTGGCATATTCAGATCCCCCATCAGCAATGACTACCCTTTTTCTGCCATTCTAAGGATATTTTCTATCATATCCTTGTCCATTTCCTCCCCCTGAGATAGGGGTCTATATACAATCCCTGTGCGGACTGTGGTGCCATTCCCCGTCTCCAAATTGACCCACAGTGCTTCCTCTCCTCCCTGTTTACCCTTTTATTCTGTTGCTTTGATTCCTTCCCTTACGTGAAACTGCTCTCTCTTTTACCCTCCCTGTCCCTCCTCTGAGATAGCGTATCCTGGTATGTTCACGTCCCAGTCATGGTTCTCAGCCATGTTTCTATATTCTTACACTTAATATCCAGATGTTCCTCCATCCATCAGGTCTCCTAATTCAGGAAGCTTTCACGCAGTACCTGGGCATTAGTAGTCATTGCTCTCCATTTTTGATGGTTTTACCTCTTATGCTTACATCCCTGTCCTCATAGACTTTGCTTTCTCCATTCACCCTGTCCTGCCCCTACCGACCTTTCTACCTTGGTCTTCACCTCATTTAGTACCCTGTTTTGTGAGGAGGCTGGGAATTCCCTGCTGCTTATCAGTGCCTACCCCCCTTGACTACTTTAAAAGCTTGACAATGAGGCATTTAAACTGATCGCCCAGAAGATGTGTTCCCTTCCTGGACAGATGCAAACCATCCTGCCAGTATAGGCTGGTATCCCTCAGGTGGAACCCCAGTCTCAATAAAGCCAAACCCTGTGCTCTGCACCATTTTTTAACCATCCATTGAATCGAATGGTGTGAAGTACCCTCGCCTCACCTTTGCCATAGACAGGCAGCACCTCGGAGAAGGATACTGTCTGTGCTACTTGCCTTAGGCCCCTCCCCAACTCCACAAGCTCCTCCTGCGCTGCTCTAATCTCATGTTGAGTAAAGTCATTCATCCCTAGGTGGACGACGATGTCCAGCTCAGTCTAGCTTGTCAAGGATCCTACCAGGTGCTCTAAAAATGGTGGTATGAGCTCCCTCTTGGAGTGAATCTTGACTAACAGACCTGCTAGGATCAGCTTGTCCGGTATCCTGCCTGATTCTATCTCTGATCACTCCCCGGTGTACTGTGTTTGGAGGATCCCTCCTGAAAATACTACATAAAATTATCCAGATCAGAGACTACTCTAGGTTCGATCTGTCCTCCTTTCAAAATGATATTAAGTACACTGACTGGTCGGCAGTATGGAATGCTCAGGACTCCACATCTGCTGTCAGTCACTTCCTCATCTCGTTAAGGGCCCTGCAGTAGAAACATGCCCCCCTCAGATGGAAGGTCAGGGGAACGGCTACAAAATGGCTTCATGGCAGCCTCCTAGCCCTCCTCAACACTAGAGATAAGTGCTGTGCCACGTTTAAGGCCACGGCTGACCAGGCTATCCTTCAGAAATACAGGAAACTCAGAAATGAGTGCAAAAAGAACAAAAGGGTAGCCAAAAGTGAGTTCTGCAAATCTGCATTACTGAACTCGGCTAGGGACCCAAGGAGGTTCTGGAGGAATATTAAACACATAGTGAGTGGTACACAGAGTGTTGAGACCACTGATATGACAATTGATGGTTCCAGCTGCAACAACTCGGAAGTCATTGCCAACTCCTTCAATCATTTTTCTGATCTGCCCGAGTACACCTCAGCATTCCCCAGTGGTGGTGGTGTCAGCGGCAACCAGCCCATAGCACCATCACCACCCCGTCTGCCCTTTCTTTTCAGGGCAGTGGTGGTTCAAGAGGTGCGGAGACTGCTCGTTGGACTCTTCCCCCTTCTCAAGTGCTGGCCAAGATGGCTTGGAACCAAAGCTCCTCAGCCTCGATGCCCCCTGGCTTGCCCCTCTGGTGGCACACATCTTCAATTTGTCCCTGTCAACTGGTGTTATCCCAGACATATGGAAGGTCGCCAGGGTGGTCCCAATCCTTAAACAGGGGAACCCTAAACTGACAGAACTGTCGCCCCATATCCATCCTATCCGAGGTTAGCAAACTCCTGGAGAAAGCTGGCAGAGGGCAGCTCTCAATACCATTCACATGATATGTCTCCTGTACAGCATGGATTCAGGAAGGGGCATGGTACTCCCTCAGCCATCGTTACTGTTTCATCTTGGATTAGGGAGGCCATGGACCAAGGCAAACTCTCCGGGGCTATCTTTATAGACCTCTCGAAGGCCTTCGACCTGGTTGACCATGCCATGCTATCAACACAGCCAAGATCAACTGGACTATCCAGTGCTGCTCTCAGTTGGTTCTCCAACTATCTACATGGTAGAATGCAGCAGGTTAAATACGGCAAAGAGCTCTCAGGCCCCATCCCAGTAACAATGGGGGTCCCCCAAGGCTCTGTCCTGGACCCCTGCTCTTCTCTATTTTCTTTATCAATCTCCCCGCAGCCGCTGCTCATTGTAAACCAATCCTCTATGCAGATGATCTGATCATCCTGTATCACTCCCCAGAGGTGGGGGTCATTAACAGCTACCTGAGTGATGACCTAAGAAATATTCAGACATGGATCCTGAACCATAAAAGCTAGCCCTTAATCTAAATTAAAAAAAAAAAAAAAAAAAGAAAAACCCAGGCCATGCTCTTTGGGTCCCAGGCTAAGATTGAGGCCTCCCCTGTGCCGTTCTGTGTTTCCGGAAAGGGGGGGGCGTCCTGATCCCAATCACAGACAACTTCAAGTACCTTGGGGTAACGTTGGACCCGCAGCTTGACCTTGGCAGCCATATCCAGAATACATGCAAAACTGTCAACTGTAAACTGGGTCTGGCCTCTAGAGCAAAAATAACCTCACTCCGGCTGCACGTATTGCTCTTGCCAGAGGTATGCTTCTCCCCTCGCTATGTTATGGGCTTCTGTTTGCCAGCATCACTAAGGTCCATCTCTCTAGGTGGTTGACTGGCTACAACAATGTCTGCCGCTTTATTCTAGCGGCCCCCCCGGCTCACTCACCACTGCAATCTCTATAGCAAGCTAAACTGGCTCTCTCCCTCAAAGCACATTGACTTTGTCCTTGGTTGCTTCACAGGAAAGGTCCTTAGCACAGGCACCCCCCGGGGTGGCGAGTTTGCTTGCCCAAACTGTTCCCTCTTCCTACCACCTTAGGTCTCAGGGGCCTGCGACACTCAAGGTACCTGTGACTCTGATTTAAATGGGTGAAAGGGATTTTGCAGCGTGTGCCCCCTAACTATGGAACACCTTCCCTGCCCAGGTCTGTGTTGCCCCATCTCAGGGCTGCCTGCGTTCCTCCCTATTGAACCATCTCAAACTCGCATTGGTCTGTGGGTGCCAACCGCCCCCCCGTGACAAAATGTTAGCACTTAGCCCTTATACATAACAGTTGACCCTTATGTTGATAGTTTTGTACCTGCTGCTACCAATCCTTGCCTTGTACTGCTCCAAACTGGCACATACAGTTTACTCTGTTGTGCTTATTATAACTAAAATTTGCCTCACATGACCTGTACTTTGTGTATTCTAAATGAAGATGTTCGCACGTGACATGCAAGTTGTTTTTCCTAACTTGTACCTTATTGTCTTATGATTTGTAATCTTTTTTCTAATTATGTACCATGTTGTCCTAAGTGTGTAAGTATGTAATTTCCTGTACTCTCCCAGGTCTTACCTGAAAATAGGCAATTTATCTTGTCTAGTGTACTTACTTAACTGGTTAACAGAAGCTAAATAAATCTTGAGGATGCGCTTCCTGTCCCTCCAAGCCATGGTGCCAAGAAGGCACCTTACTTCAGTTTTCCCTGCTCCCACCAGTTCTATCCCCCTAATGATGGAGTCCCCCTACCAGGAGCTGCTTCCTTTCCCTATGGTGTCCTCTGCCTCCTTCCTGTGGGGCTCCCTTGCATCAGTTGTCCGCAATCTCCTTAGTCTACTCTGTGGATGCATCCATAGGGGAACCATGTTCCATCAAAATGGTGTATGGATTGTGGAGTGGTACAACTGACTGGGTGTGCCTCTGTTCCACCACCCTCACCCTCCCTGAGCCCACTGTGGTCCAACTGCTGCGCTTTCTTGGCAACCTCTGAGGTGGTGGTAGTGGTGGCTCTGGTGCTCCCTGGGTGAGGGAGGTTCCCTTACTACTGTCCAGTGTGGCCTGAAGACGGGCAACCTCCTCCCTCAGGGCAGAGAGTTGCCTGCAAATGGGGCAGCATCTCAGCCTCCAGAAAGACAGGACCACATCCAAGATGCGACCCCCCCCTTTTGGGTCAGTCACCAGCTGGGCAAGATACGCATCCTGGAATACATCCAGCAGGCATTGCTCCCTGCCCGATGAGGATGCCATAGTACTCCAGTCTGCCTGTGGCATATTCAGATCCCCCAGCACCACAGTTCTGCCCTCTCCCCTACCATGGTGGTTCCTAAGTTTTGCCACCAGGCCTTCTTGTCGGGTGGTCTATATACCACTCTTGGTTACATGTGGTGCTTACAGGTTTTACACTGTAGTGCAGCATGAGAGGGGTGCTGCACTTCTGAGGTGCCGTCTTTCGGATGCGACATTAAACAGAGGTCCCATCTGCCTGGATTGGTGGTAGTTCAGGTGGATGTTAAAGATCCCATGGCACTTATCGAAAAGAGTAGGAGACTTTCCCTGGTGTCCTGGCCAAATTTCCCTCATTCACTAAAAATGCCACCAACGGCTTAATCTGGTTCAAGGTAAGTTGGCATTCATCTGTATCCCCCTCCCCTGGGTCATGCCTGAAAATAGGCAGGATTTGTCTAATACATTTACCCGGTCAACAAAAACTAAAACAATCACAACCCACAAGAGACAGGGCTATCACAGATCTATTACTGACTAACGGGGAAAGGATCACACATCTTCCGGTAGAAGATCACCTGGGGGCCAGTGACAATCACATGGTATGGTTCAATTTGGCCACTAGAACTAAATCATCCCATTCCAAGGCAAAGGGCCATTCTCGATGCCCTACAGGGGGCATGCCTCAGACAGCTAGTTTTAGAACCCACTCGGGAGGGAGCAATCTTAGACCTGGTACTCTCAAATGGGGACAGACACAGGATCTTTGATCTTGAAGGGGGCAGCCATCTGGGAACAAGCGACCACTAAACAGTGTGGTTCACGATAAACTTAGCTGTAGAGTCAAGCCATATAAAAGTGAAGGTACTAGACTTCAGGAGGGCCGACTGCCTCAGAAAAGCACTAGCAAACCGGCAAGAAGGTGGGGTGGAGTAACAATGGGGAAACATCAAAACTGCCATCACAGAGGCAACAAGCCTTTGTGTGAAGCAAATTAAATCAAAAACGAAAGAAAAAAACACTATGGTTCTCAAAACAAGTGGCGGGGAAGGTCAGGGAGAAAAAGATGGCAATCAGGAAGTATAAAGAAACAGAAGGAGCAGGACAGAGAACTGTACCAGTCAAAGCAGAAGGAAGTGGGGAAGGCAGTCAGAATAGCAAAGGCCCAAACTGAGGAAAAGAAGGGGGATAAAACCTTATATAGGTACATTAGGGAGCAAAGAAAGACTAAAGCAGGAATACTGAGGCTGTATAAAGAGGAAGGCGGCTGGGCACAGAGTGACAGTGAAAAAGCAGGGATACTGAATAAATACTTCTGCTCAGTATTCACAATGGAAGAGCAGGGGGAGAAAGAACTCTTAAAACTGAAGGTGGATAAAGCAATGGGGCAGGGTTCCCCACTGTCTGAAAATATAGGGTGGTGGCAGTGGTGATCGGGTCAAAATGTGCGTTATTTTTTTGGACCTCTTATATGCACTGTACATGTGCATAAGTTGATTTTAAGTACAATATAGTGTGCTGGTATCAAAACAGGGGTAGTAATGCAGTAAAGGATGTCAATAAAAGAATTTTGGGGGATTTTGTAAAAAAAAAAAATCAGTCTGTAATGGATAGAAATATAGGGTGGTGGCAAAAAAATATAGGGTGGTGGCAAAAAATATAGAGCGGTGGTGAAAAAAATATAGGGTGGTGGCCCACCGCACTAAAACAGTGAATGGGGAACACTGTGGGACCTGATGGGATTAACCCCAGAATTCTAAAAGAACTAACTGAAAAACTAGTAGCACCACTGGCTACCCTTTTTAATAAATCATGGGAGGATGGTATGGCACCCGAGGACTGCAGGAGGACAGATGCGATTCCCCTTCACAAAAGTGGGAGCAAGATAGAGGCAGGAAACTACAGACCTGTCAGTTTGACTTCAGTGGTAGAGAAAATGATGGAATCACTTCTGAAGGAAAGAACTTATTCTATAACTGATTTCAGAACCGGTCGGGTTGCGTTGCAAAATACAGAATTAAGAGTGAAAATACTAAGGTACAGGACAGAATTTAATTATTTAAATCAGGCTGGAATAACTATCGCTGCAGGCAGCTTTCACAATATGCAAGTGGTAGCTGCCCTCAGCTAAGTTGGAAAAGCACGTTAACCAAAACTGGGTTGTGATCTATTTATTTAGGCTTTGCTGACTGGGAAAGAAGGGTTACACAATACTGCCCGTCAGCCTTGTCACGGGGTGGAGAGGGGTACTACAGATGCAAACCAACTAAATGAAATTGAGCCAGATTAAGCTGTAGGTGGCACAGTATTTTATATTTACTGGTTAGTGCCTATTATCAACCGCTGGTACGACCTCAATAACTCAGTTATTCACACGTGTAAATAACAGAGTTACATTAATAATCTTTCTAAAAACAGAATGTAATGCACTCGTGCACTTGTTCAGCAGTCTGTCCTCACGCTGATGGTTCTCTTGCGCTCCCTCAGGAAAACCACCAGCATAAAGCACAACCTTCTCTGTATTTGGGCCTGCCCCACTCCATGGCGCAAAGCAGTTTAAAAGAAAAAAAAAAAAAGGCAGACTCACCGCCCCGGACTGGGGTTGGGGGAAGCTGGATCAGAAGGTGGGAGGTTCTGGCAGAGAGAAGAAATATTTCTTGCAGGCAGGCACAGGATGTCTGGGGACCTTGAGGTGCTTACAAGGCTGCTCGATGGCTTTTCTCTGTCTCTCTCTCTCTCTCTCTGATGCAGCTTCATGGGGTACTACCGCCACTGAGGGATCAGAAACTTTACTTAAAATAAAAAAAAGGGGGCTGGAAAACAGGGGCTCAACGGTCTCCAATGACCCACCACTCTCACAACTACTGGCTATACAAACTAGGGAATCGGAGACAAAGTGCAGGCACACACCACAGCTGACAGGACGCCTTACTTCACTGGTAAGTTTACTTCACATCCATGTCACTTGCTACGTATTCCTTCCTTAAAACAAAAACAAAAAATACAACAAAACACGAAGTGAGGTTTAATGGGGATTTTGTGTACACCCTTGGTGTGTGATGTCCATATAACCCCCCCCGCCCCCCGGAAGCGAGGCATCACACACCTTGGGTGTGCATAAATCTCATAAACCATACACTTTCATGCATTATTCTATATATTATTCACCATCATATCCACCTGAGTCCCAGGTTCAAGTTTCAATTTACAAAATCAATTTGTGTATGGTAAATACCATACAAAAAGCACATTGCATGCCAGTAACAGGAATACTTAGTGTGTTAGCTACCAAAACCTAAGAGGAGTTTTTCTTTTTTTCTGGGGTTTACAGTTAGGCAATTTAAACCAACACTGTGCTTATCTTTTTTTTGTAATTCTTCTTTTTATTGAATTTTCAACATATATACACTTAGGTCACCAATATTTAGACATGTATGTAATCGTCAGGTATTACAAATATTACAGTCGGGTTGTACTAGTGCTATGACATTCATTATGGGTTATCCCCTGCGTGGTTCTAGATCTAGTTTGCAGTTACACTCTTAATTCATTGTGACTAAATAACCAGTTGCTTCACCCAACTAAAGGCCCAGACATCCATGGCATCTCCTCTGTGTAGGTGTCGCATCCTTGGGGACGGGAAGGCCAAGTGGGCGCAGCCTGTACAGTAATCCGCTCTCTCCCCACCCAGGTGTCCCCGCCTGCCGCTCCCTCACAGATACCCCAGGGTACCTAAAGTAGAGTCCTTCAGCATGTAATATATCTGCCACCGTGTCCATCTAACCTAAATTTCTCCCTTGTTCATTCAGGTTATGTGTGATTTTTTCCATGTTATAAATCTGCAGTGTGATGTCCCACCAATCTTGGACTGTGGGACTTTTGTAGTTAACCACTGCCTTGTGATTGCCTTCTTTGCAGCTGTTATTAATAAAACAAGCAGATATCTGGTATTGGGGCCGCTAAACACTCTAGGAAGATCCAGAAATAAAAAAATCTCCAGGGTAAGCCGGAGTTGTGCATCAATCAGTTCCTGTAGCTGGGACTCGAGCTGTACCAGGAAACCTCGCAGAACCGGGCATGTCCATAGTATATGTGTCAGGGTGGCACATGATTCCCCACTGTGCTTATCTTATATACAAAACATGGAGCTAAAGAAAAACAAAAAAAGGGCTACAACAACCAGATACCCATCTGCTACTGTTTGTGGAACACCAGTGCTAATGAGTGAGCAGCGGAAGGTCACCCAAAGCCAGTTATAGCTTCAGAACTGGAAGACAAATTTTTTTTTTTTTTTTTTTTTTACACACACATATAGGCCCTGTCCACACTGGGGATCTTAAAACATTACAGACGCCCTGTAATGTTTTAAAATTGGGGAACACGGTTCGCGTCCACACTGGTAACATTAATGAACCGAATTTCAAAATCGTGTTTAAACCCTGATACAATCAGGGTTTTAGCACAGTTCTGAATATGGTATAAGCGAGAAACGTTTTCACTTACCAGTGTATACACACATCCAATCCGTGTTCCTACGGTGATCTTCCCGGCGCCCATGATGCAGCATTTCATCCGCACTGGCAAGCGAGCTGACAGCGTGTTAAAACACGCTTTCATTTCAGCAGGTGTGGACGGGCACAGACCAGTGTTAAGACACGGTCCCAACTAGTGTGGATACGGCAGCACGACAAGCCCCCAAATGGCTTAAAAACAGTTAATAAATGTTAATTACAAGTGTGGCTAAGGCCATAAGGGATTCACTTCTGAAATCACCGGGGGGGGGGGAAAGAGACGCACCACCATCATCCCCAATGTTGCCCCATGTGGTTGGACTCTGGTCCTCCTCCAGTGGTCAGCAAGGCCCCCCAAGGTTACTTCTGTCTGGACACTTGCTGTACCAACAATAAGCCCTGGGAAAATTTACTCCCTGCCCCATCTCTGTAGAAGCTTATACTTGCCTGTGCGCGCCCTCTCAGCCTGATAGGCTGAGCGAACTCCATTAAGGCACACACTCAGGGATTTACTTAAGCTCCTCCTTGAAGAATGGACCAATGAGACAAGATCCTCTACATCAAGATGGCAGGGTGAGAGGCCACAATGGCCCTCAAATCATGCTCCCGGCTCTACCTACCTACCTAATTTCCCCACTCCCTCATCCCCTTTTTAACCCGGGAAGCTGGGCCATCACATCATTATGCTCCTTTAAGCATCAGCAGCAATAGTGCCTTGTGTTCGCCATCCAAGTTCAGAGCATCTTGGAATACCATCCCACCCTCCCCCCAACCCGGAGGACAGCACCCTATAGAACACTTATTCCTCACCCGCTAGCCTTCATGGTCACTGGCATGCAGACAAATCCACCATGCAAAATGGAGCTAAGCGGGTTCAAAAATATCACAAAGAGGCGGTACCTCATACTCTCCAGAACAAGCAATAGAGTGCACATACCACAGCTTCCAAATTAGTATTAAGTTAGAGGCCCTCCCAGTAGACAAGTTGGCACTCAAATGACTGGCTTATCAAACATTTTTATTGTCATCAACTTCTTTATTTTATTGAATTATTCCAGTTGCAGCAGCAGCATAAAAAAACATATCTCCTGGCATAATCCAGATACTGTATTAAATATAAATTCCTGCTAGCGTAGTCAACATGCATACAAACATACGAAGAAGCCAGCAGAAGGCGGCCATTTGGTCCATCAAGTCTGTTCGTAGTGCAGGATCCATAGCTTGAGCTAATGTCCCTGCTCTCCCTCCCCACTCCTCCCATCCTCCCTACCTATGATCCCTACCTTCACCCTATGCCTATCCCAACCTCTCACAAAGCTGCCCACTGTCTTCAACGAGATTACCTCTTCCGGCAGCGCATTCCAAATGTCCACCACTCTCTCTGTGATGAAGCGCTTCCTGACCTCCCTCCTAAATCTCTCACCTTCCAGCTTAAAGAGATGTCCCTTTCAAGTACTTGAAAGTCCCAATCATGTCCCCACTTCATCTTCCAGGGAGTAGATGTTCAATGCCCTCAACCTCTCCTTGTATGACTTACCCTGCTGACCTGCAATCATCTTTGTAGCCCTCCTCTGTACCTTCTCCAGCAGGTTAATGTCCTTTTTGAGGTGTGGACACCAGTACTGAACTCCATACTCCACAAGTGGCCTTACTAGTGACCTGTACAAGAGCAATATAACCTCCTCTCTCCTACTACTGATCCCCCTAGATATGCATCCCAGCATCTTGTTTGCCTTTGCTGCTGCTGTCTTGCATTGCGTGGAGTGCTTCAAGTCACTTGTGATCATCACTACCAGGTCCTTCTGCTCTGATGCAGATACTCTGACTCCACCCAGATAGTACTCTGTCCTGGGATTCTTGGCTCCAATAAGCATAACTTTGCATTTCTTGGCTTTGAAACAAAGCTGCCAGATCCTAGACCACACCCCCTCCTTTTTCAGATCTTCCTGTAGGTCCTGTATCCCTTCAGCTGTGTCCCCTCTCCCACAGAGCTAGGTGTCATCTGTGAAGACACATTTTGCCCTTAATGCCATCCCCAATGTCACTGATGAAGACACTGAACAAAACCAGCCCAAGCACCGAGCCCTGTGGGACCCCACTGGTTACCTCTCTGGTGCAAAAGAAAAAATTACTCACCTTAGTAATGTTGTTTCTTCAATTTGAGTCTTGCTATATTCTGACATATGCAGTGAGTCCCAACCTTCGAACTGCCCAGGAGATGAAAGAGTTAACTTTCAATGCCAGGCATGGAATGCTGAGCTCAAGCTCGGTTGAGACTAAGTCTGTTGTTCTTCAAACTCAAACAGTCAGATTTTTACGAGCTAAACTCACTAAGGTCCTGCGTGGAAGCTGTAAACCTACACTAGCCAACTGGCTACTAAACATAAAACACAATTTTTGGTCCCAAAACAAAGACTCAAGTCAGGAGACCCAAAAATGAAAAACACAACACCAACTCACCCCAAGAAAGAAGGGGTGAAAACAAAAATGTGGGCACCTAAGTGCCAACACTGCACTGCCCACCCACATCCCAAAAACAAAGGTTCTGAGAGGGGCAGGCGGGGGGTCAGAATATAGCAAGACTCCAATAGAAGAAACAACATTACTAAGGTGAGTAATTTTTCTTCAAACAACATGAAGTCTTGCTATATTCTGACATATCTGAACTACTAAGCAGTACCTCCATGGAGGAGGGACAGAACCTACTTAAGAAACAGGCTCTGAAGCACAGCTGTGCCAAACCAAGCATCACTCCTAGCCTGGATGTCCAGGGAGTAATGCTTGGTAAAAGTGTGACCTGTTTTCCAGGTAGCTGCTTGACATATCTCTAGAACAGGGATGTCCCTGGCAGCAGCCAGGGAAGCAGCTGTACCTCTGGTAGAATGAGCCCTCAGGCCTGAGGGAGGAACCTTACCCAGTTTTTCATAGCAAAATTGGATACAAGAGACAATCCACCTGGCAATGGATCCTTTAGTGGCAGATTTCCCTTTACCAACCTCACCATAAGTGAGGAACAGTTGGAGGGAGTCAAACCTGTGACCCTTGGTACGCTCTATGTAGTAGCTAAGGGCTCTTTTCACATCCAAACTGTGCAGCCTCCTCTCGCGAGAGGAGGAATGGTCAGTGAAGTACACTGGAAGAGACAGATTGATTAAGGTGGAAATCTGAAACCACCTTAGGCAACAACTTCCTGTTCTCCTGTCTTTTTTGGGGTAAGGAAGTACCTGGAGTACAACCCTTTGCCCTGGTGTAGGGGTGGAACCCTTTCCACAGCTCTGAGAGCTAGGAGGGAGGAGACCTCTGCCTCTAAGGCAAGTGCCTCTGATGGATTTGCAGGTGGAAAGGATCTGGTTCTCATCTTTGGAAACTTTTTGAAGCCGAGAACCAGTCCCTGGCTTACTACTTCCAGGACCCATTTGTCTGATGTCAGAGACTCCCAGTCCTGGACAAAGTAAGCCAGCCTGCCCCCTACAGGTAGTTGAGAATCGGCCCTGGCAACCCCATCAGGGTGCCTGTTTGGCAGGGGCTTTGGGCTGAGGGGTGGAAGCAGGTCTGCTTGCACCTCGTCTGCCTCTCCCTCTAAAGAACCCTCTCTGGGCATAAGCAGAAGAGGAGGCCTGGGCTTGGTAAAAAGGCCTATGAAAAGGCCTGCCCCTGCCCCTGGGAAACTGCCTTTCAGGAGTGGCCTGCGCACTCCTATAGGTGGTCCTACACATTCATTTTCTTCATGTAATTCTCTGTTTGCGCCCCAAACAGAGAATTACCCACAACAGGAAAATCCAAGGCCTTAGTCTGGGTATCCTGTGACAGGCTAGTACATCTGAGCCAAGCCATTCTTCAAAGTGCCACAGATGTAGCCATGACTCTAGAAGACACATCACTGGAGTCCACTGCAGCATGGAATTGCACCTTGGATGCCTCAATACCATCAGCAGCCACCTGCTCCAGCTCCTTGGCAAGCTGGCCAGGGACCTGTTTTGCTATGGCCATAACAGTGTCCCATCTGGATTTTTGATACCTAGCAGTATAGGCCATATAATTGGCCTGTCTGAGTCCCAAGGATGCTGCCATGTACTGTTTCTTTGCCATGGCATCAATCCTCCTGGAGTCCTTGTTCGAGGGGTGTGAAGCCAAGGGAATGTTTGCCTTATCGCTGCAGCTTGCACTACCCCAACATGGCTGCATTGTTGTGTAAGGAACTCCATGTCAGAGCCTGACAATGTATACCTCTTGTCCATTCTCTTATCCACAGGAGGTATAGTGTTAGGAGTCTTTAAAATCGTAAATGTCTGTTTCCCAAAAAGATTTGTGCAAGGGAATAGAAAGCCTCCTAGACTCTGGGATATCCATCATTTCCACATAGTCATGCTCCTCCTGGTCATCCACAGCTTCTTCCATAGGAAGCTGGAGGGTTTCAGCCACTTTTTTTATAAAACATGAAATGGGAGGGGGACTCAGAAAGCCTAGGAGGAGAAACCCCTGAAGGTCTGTCTGGGGAGATGTCCGGGTCAATGGGCACATCCAGACTTTCAAATCCACATTCACTTTCCTCATACTCCTCTTCTTCCTCCTCCGGTTAATAAAACTCCTCTAACTCATACTCTTGAACCGGTGGAACCAGCCGAACCGAGCGCCTGCCTGATGGTGCCGGTTCGGTCATAACCGGGGAAAGCAACTGGACAATTTTGATCGCTTTCGCTATCTCTTCAGCAGTTGGAGAGGAAAGTTTTGGCCCCACACCAGCTGATTTTTCTTTTCTAGTTTTTAGCCGGAACAGATTCCTCAGAATTGGCTCTCCTTTTGCCCGAAGAAGTCTCGCCCTGGTCAGAGGGCACTCCTTCTGGTTCGGTTTGAACCGAACCGGGCTGGCCATCCGGTTCAGCGGACTTTTTGGCCTCCCTTTCCCTGAGCCTACCAGCTCTCTTTTCTCTAGGGTAGCTGCAGGGAAATTTTTGCAAATCTGGCAGTCTGCATTGAGGTGGTCAAACCCCAGACAATAAACACAGGTGATGTGGGGGTCAGCCTTGGCAAAGGCTTCCACACACACACAAAATAGTGTTGAAACCCAGTGGGTCCAGTTTTTCTTTTGGGTTTCTCAGACATAGTGCCAGTCCTAACCAAACTTACCCTTTTATGGCAATCCGCCAGGCAAGGCCCTCTTATCGGTTCCCAACCATGTCACGGGTCGCGGAAAAACCGCAATAAAACTGCTTTTTTTCCTTTTAGAACTGATAAGAACCGGTAACCACACTCTAAAATCACAATTTAAGATTTTTAAACAACTTGATCAGTTCAAGCCGAACCGATAAACCGTTTACAAGTTCCACACAGAATAGAATAAAATAAAACCTATCTAGTACTCACAACTACCACAGACAGAGACTGAACCGACAGGTTACGGTTTAAATTCGGTCGAAAACCGAGAAAAGCTGTACTTTAACCGACAAAACTGAATCGAGCAGAAGGAGAAATCTCCGGAGCGACTGTTCAGTGAGGCTGAGTAAAGAATCTGACGGTTTGACTTTGAAGAACAGACAGAGTCTCAACTGAGCTCGAGCTCAGCATTCCATGCCTGGCATGGAAAGTTAATTCTTTCATCTCCGGGGCAGTTCGAAGGTTGGGACTCACTGCATATGTCAGAATATAGCAAGACTTCATGTTGTTTGAATAACTCTCCCCCAATATAATGAGACTGTACATGAAAGCACACTAAGCATTGAAAACCTGCTGACCGTCATTCTTCCTGGAGCCCAAGATCTAAGTGACTGATGTTTCAATGTCACTATGACATCTTCCTCAGCATGACGGTCTGTGTGCAGAGGTACTCAATAAAAGCATCCAATTTAAAAAGACAATGCAAAGAATTAAAGCACAATAGTTCTGATATAGAAGTGCCACCAAACCAAAATGCCGAAAAAAGAAAAATATACGGACAATGCAAGTAAAACCACCGTAGACAATACATGAAACACTTAAGTTCACATACAGCTCATTACAGTACAACACATGCAACCTGTACCCCGTCCAAGAGTGACATCTTGAAACTAGGACACCTCCCAAAAAAAAAAAAACTTGCACACAGACAAGGCAACAAACCACAAGTTGGCATAAAATAGGTATCACCCCAGAAATGGGGCAAACACCTGGTTCGGCATCTAAGAGGGCGTGGGGGTGGTAGAGCACAAAACAACATTTATATTTATGCCGAGTTCTGGGACAAAGGAACTAGGGCTATGCTATGTCTATCTTCTGAGGGGGCCAATAAACAGTTCACACTGGGAAGCACAGATGGAATGTCCAATACTGGAGATGGGATTGTACAGTATGGCTTTATTCTGACACAGATAGTAAAAAACAGAATTGGGTGGACCCTGAAGTTTGAAACTGTTCATTACAAGATAGCACACACTTTTTTCCAGAGCAACAACATCTTGGGCTTCATACCTTCTTCTAGACACAAACTATGACCAACCCATCCCTTTGTACTTTGGATCTATAAGAACATCCTTTTCACAGAAGTGTCTATTATGTGGGAGTTGCCACACACTTTAAAACATTCAACATTTCTTTCCTTTAAGTGTTACGGGGAGGGTTTCCACGCACTTTAAAACATTACATCACCCTGACCTGAAGGGGCTTAGTGAACAGCCACTGGGTTAACTTGAGCCCTTCCGGTGACCAGTTAGCTCTGACTGGTCACAACGGAGCCTTTAATTCCCACAAATTGCTCAACTCCTCCAGTCCCGTAGCCGCCATATGGCGTCAGAACCATCTACTGCTGAGTGTGACCCAAAATGGCCACCGGGACAGACGGAGTTAAAGACTCCAAACTTTTAACATCTAACATTCAGCATATGTTTGTGGTGATACAGGGGCCCTGAAATGGTGTATTCTAGCCTTATCTCTGGGCACATACACCATCAGACAACTCCCTCAAGAAACAATACCATGTCACTATACTCTCGGTTTTGTTTGTCCCTTTATTAGAGGCATGGATGCTGGAAGAACACCTCTCTTCCCTTTTCTGGTAGCTTTTCATAGCTTCATACAAAAGACACTTTCGCCTTACAGGATCGCCCCTTAAAAACACTGAATTTATCAGTCCCATTTTCTCTGAAAGACTTGACCCACAGGGGTCCTGCTAGCAACAGTCTCCACCATTTCCTTTGGCACTGCTGTTATTTCACTCACTAGGGTGAGATAATGACCAGAGGTCCTTCACCCAGCTTCAGGACAGGCTGGCAAGCACCTCTGCCTCAGAGCACTACTGCTCACTCTTGAATAACTCCAACTCCATCTAAACGGACTAATCGCTTCTGATCATTCTAAAGTTAACCCCAGGCAGCTGATCCCCAAGTGGATCAGTCTGCTGCGAGAGTTCTAAATGACAATCTGTTCACTCCTCGGGCTAGCTGAGTAAACAATGATGTCATCTGTAGAGAGCTTCTAATAAACCATCTACCAGCTGCCCACTACCTTCCTAGTCTAACTACGATGAGATTCTGGTGTAACCCCCCTGCAAATGGGGGTTCCCAAAAGACTTCCAGGAGCTTGCTTGAATGCTCCAAGCCTGAATGGTGTTTGGCATTTAAGCCATTTATCAGTGAGTGTTTTTAGAGTCTCTGGTACTGTCTCTTTAAGAGCTGTCTGCTTGCAGACATAATTAGTTTGTATGGGGGGACTGTGTGCTTCTCCGAGTACCACTCGAGCTGCTGCCAATTCACTTCATTTTTGCAGTCACTAGAGTGCAAAGGGAACCTATCTGAAAGATGTAACTGTTTGCCAGAAATTATTTAGAGTAATAATGAAATTACAGTTTGTCTAACCTGCTTTCTTTGCAGTCAGAACTGTGTCTGCTAGTTCCCCATTCTAGTTTTGAACTGCTGAACTGGACCAATCAGTGTGGGTAAGATAGCTCTAAAATGGTGCCTTGGACCTAATCAGAACTTGACTCATAATCTGAGCCAGCCACAAGAGGATTGTATGGGCAGTGACTCTGGGAGATGTAGTTTAGATTTCAGTGCCTTTTTGGACCAACAGCAGCAGTCTATTGTGAGTGACAGCCAATCCAGTCAAGAACTGGGAGGAACTCAAAGGAAGTGCCCGGTTTTGTCGGTTGGAGTTTCAGCTGAGCTTTGGCAGTAAAGAAGGAAGGAGCCCTGTGCTTTTTCAGTGTGCAGTTTTAGTCAAAAAACGTGTGTAAGGCCCAGAGTTCCGGTCTGCAGCTTGTTAGGACTGAATCCGTCCTGTGAAAAGAATCAAAGGATCTCTGAAGAGTAGAAACCAGGCTCACCCTGTAGAAGACTGGAGGAATTGCTGAAAATTACTCGGTCTGTCAGGAACTGAATCTGCTGTGTGTTCTCCCGGTATTGTGCAGTAATTGCGATCGGGATACAGATGCAGCCTGCCTGGTATAGTGCTTTTTATATGGATGTGTGAAGAGGTTTGTGTACCTCAAGTGAGCCCTGCTGACATTGAAGGACCCTATCTTATTTGGAGGTCGTGAGTACTAATTCAGGGTCGCTCCTGTTGAATTGCCACATTAAATCCAAATGGAATTACTGTACTGCTGACTGTTTAATTCTCCTTTTCTCTGTGTGAAAGGGCCCCTACCAGCTGCCACGGTTTGACTAGCCACTAGGGCTTGGGTACCCAGGGACAGTAACTGATAGGGATAGGCCTGTGCACAGAGCCATAGGTAGATTATTAGAGTGATAAGCTAATTAACCTGATTTCCCCTGTCCTTGTTATATCCCCTAAATAAATCAGAGCTGCTTGTTTCAGCAAAGTTATACTGCCTGAGGTATTTGTCTATGTTAAAGTACTGTACTGTGATTGTTGCACTGTATCTCATTTCTCAGGAGGTCCCAGTGCCGGAACCAGACCTGGGGGTAAGTGTATACTGTGAAGGTAATTCTGATATATTGTGTGGGCCACTAGTGGGAAGAAAGGGGGGTTGCAGTGTCCCAGAGGGCTGTGACCAAGTTAGTTTAACTATTGCAAACCCTGACCTCTGGGTGGAGGCACCCGCCATTGGATCCAGGCCCCTCAACCTGTTAGTGGCAAATCAGGCAGGGGTAGTAGCCCCTGGGATAGCGCCATCTAGGGGTTACACTAGTAACCCCAGGGGACTGGATGGTTACACACCACCAAAAGATGAAACTTGCTGTTAGCAGCAAGTGCTTTTGACTGTAACACAGGCCATCTAACCTCTGGGCACCCTACAAGGCAAGGTGGCCAGGCTCACCCCTACCTAGGCCGAAGCATAGGCAGGCTGCATCAGAGAACAGAGGCCTGCTGAAGAAACTTCAGCTCTACTTCACAACTATCTTGGGACTCTTTCAGTGGCTCCAAGCGACTGCCTGAAGCATGCCCTAACTGACAGCACTGGTGATCCCTCTCCGGATCAGGACCACCAACCTGTTAGTCTCCCAGCCCACTAGGGAAAAGCTAGCCAACCTATGCTACCTAATGGAATGGGTGGGGTACCTATCCCCACACACATTAACAGGTTTGTAGTGTATACTGTAAGCTGTCACTGACAGTTCAGTCGGCAGGCAGCTGTGGAGGTGTGAGGAGGGCTGTGCTGCTTGCCAACCAGTGCCCATGCTGTGGTGAGGGGTGGCGGGGTGGTGAGTGCTTAATGGAATGGGTGGGGGAGAGGCCACTACATTATGGAAAAGATTATTACCGGATGAGTAATCTGGCGATCGGGGGTGGGGTGGGGGCCACTGCACTATGGAACAGAATTTATTTACTTTGAGTGGGTTATTACTGGGTGGGTAATCGGGCGATCAGGAGAAGGGTGGGCCCACTACACTGAGGAATATAGTTTATTTACTTTATGGTTGAGTAATCCGCCAGTCGGAGACTGGGCTGGGACCACTACACAGAGGACATGTTTTTATTTTAATAACGGGTGGGTAATCAGGCGACTGGGGATTTGTGACGGGATGTTGCACTATGGAAATATACTTTTTCTACCTTTGGGTCCGCAATCAGGGTGGGGGAAGGCACTGCTGCACTATGGGGGAATGCAGCTGCGTGGGGTTTAGGCTGGTGGGGGGGGTGCACCACACACTAATGGGCATGCAAATGAGCCCATAATGGCATAATGGGCACGCTAATGGTCACTAGTGCTTTGCATACCCAATGAGCTCATCTTCATGCCTCTGTTCGTGAACAGCGCTTCAGCACTATTGGCTGCAGGGCCATTTTCCTGGCTGGCTGTGGGGGCAGCACTACTATGTATTCCCACTGCTTTTTCCTGGGTTAGTGCTGCCCCCACCAGCCCCCTATTCACAGTCGAATAGCCTACACGACAATAGCTCTGTTGCAAACCAGCACAGCCGGAAAGTGCAGCGCAAACTTTTGTGCCCATTTGCATTCCCTTTGTGAGTCCTGGCCCAGATCTTTCAATAATGTACATATTTGGTTTGTATCTTTGACAAAAAACAAGGTCTGGTACGTATTTATGTATTCGTACTTAAGGCAGAGGTTCAACTGCTGATTCTACAGATGAAATATAGGTCAACCTTTTTTTTTTTTTTTTTTTTTTAAATACAACTTCAGCAACAAGTACAGTGCTGGTCTCCTCAGTTCTTCCACTACTTGAAAAGCTTTACCAGGAAAAGCACACTAAGCAGCACTTGCTCGTTTCCAGGAGCATCTTTTTGGGGGTGGGGGGGGCGCCCAAAAACAAGCAAAACAACAAATACAGGCAACCAGATAGAGAGCAACTCTGAACACAGCTTACAGTAAGTGATTAGACTTTTACACAATTACACAGATTTATACAGTAAGAAAAATCACCATAGTAATCTTGTTTCTTCCAGGGTATTTTCCAATATTCAGAACTCTTGCAACAGTCTGCCCTTTAAGTAGAACTACCCGGAGATGGAATGTATGCCAATGATGGAATCATCATTGGCTCACGCCAATTTTCAAATGCTGCCCTTATCAACTGCCAGTGTTCTAACTCCTCAGATTTCATTCTCCGACTGACAAGTACAGACGCCTCAGAGTGCTCTCCTCATCAGTCGTTCCAGTCTTGCTGAATTCAAAAAACGTATGCATCTTTAATCAAAAAAGTTTCACTTGCTGCCTTTATCTTTTGTTAAATTGTCAACCGCTAGTCAGTTTAGTGTTTTTGTATTATTTTCTTGGTTTCTCCTGCTTCGGGATAACCGGTGAGAAACTAAGCTTTAGTGTCAGTTCTGGACTTTTCTGAAAATAAAACTCTTGTTAGTTCTTTAGTTTTAATAGTTTATTTTAATATTTACTGCTAAGTTTGTAAAAAGTAACCAATAACCTTGGTACACAAGGTCCCGGTTCTTATTGGAACTGACCACAAACACACACTTTAGAAATATTTACATGACTTTATACACTTTATAAGAGCTTGATGGGGAGTCTGACGTCACACAGCGGTATGCATAAGACATCAATAGGGAAGTGGGGGGGGGGAGAATAAGGGCAGCTGCAAGTGGGGGAGAAGAAATTTCGTAGAAGGGAGGAGAGGGCAGGTGGACAGGAGGTGTGGTAAATGCAGCGGAAAGGGAATTCCACAGTTTTGGGAAATGGTGAAAAAAATGCAGCTTGACCAGCAGCAGTGCATCTTGGAGGGACAGCCAAGATCAGAGTGTTATAGCTTTGGAGGGGGAAGGGGGGTAGAGCGGAGGAGAGGTAGGAGGGGAGAGAGCCAGACCAGAATTTAGATAATAAATTGGCACAGTGGGAACTACATCCGTCATCAAGAGAGGGGAGGGAAGGAAAGAGACTGACAGAGTTAACAGCGTTGGGTGCAAGAAGGGCAGTCGAGGGTGAACCAACAGAAGGAATGGTACAGAGTGTCCAGTCTGGTTGGTTAGGGAAATCTTGGAAGCGGCACTGTAAACTACATCACTGTAGTCAAAAAACTGGTAGGATCATTACTGGATCAGGGCGCTGGGCAGACAGTGGAATGCATTCTCGATTTCTGTATAAGGCATCTATCTAGGGATGCAGTTTTTTTCAGTATGGCATCCACATGTCCAGAAAAGTCGATGTGCTGGTCTAACCAGACAGACCCCAAGGTATCTAAAGGATATGGTATTCTCCAGCAGAGTCCCATCTAGGGGTGTGGGAAGGGAGGGGAGCCACGAGAGTCTCTCTGCCTTGTGCCAATGGTCATGGTGATCATCTTCTTGGTGTTCATTACAAGAAATTCAATATCTTTCTCTGATATCCTTTTTTTTTTTTTTTTTTTTTATTAGTAATTTTTCACTCCTCCGTGCAGCCAACAGATGGCTCCAACCCTCCCTCAGAGGAGCTCGTTCTCTGACCCGACCATCGTACACACAGCCAGATTCCCTAATTCGACTGCTGGTCCCCCCTTCCCTATGGCGGGCCCAAGCACAGAAGTGCCAGCTTTCTTCCCCCGGAGCACAAATCCAGATGTCGGGGGAAGTAGCTTGCGGGGGGATGTGTCAGGTCATCATGAACCCCGTCAGCTACCAGCATTTGCTGTTCTTTCCCCTGGACCCACGCACCATGCAATGGGTGGGGCAGCTGGCCCCCACCTCCATGGAAGCAGCCAAGCGCCCTGGGCATGAGTTCTCCCCTCTGCAGGGTGACTCTCCTGTGCCGACACCCAGCCACTGCTAGGTGTCAGTCTACAGCGCGGCACACTGTTCACCACCCCCCAAAGGAATGCTGTCTACAGATGCTCAATCCTTCCTCACCCCTGCTAACCCCCCAAGTGACCAGAGTCCATTCCCAAACCCGGGTCGACGCGTAGTATGAGGTGTGGCATCCAGCACCTCAACCCTCAATGCCAGGGCCAGCATATCCATCCATTTTTAACAGCCTCAGTTACCATATTTCTAATGTGTTTTATTTGAGGGGTACGGTCATATCAAGCATGACATAAAACTCCTCATCGCTTAACTGTCTCTGAGCTAGAAAGATACATTAATAAGGCCCCAAAACATAATGGTTTCTTGCAAATGAAAATTTGCCTGATCTAGAATAAAACCTAAGCACCAGAAACTGTCTAAACGTTGTCCATCCCTACGGGAAGACATGAATTCACCTCGCACCATGTTCCCATCCATTTGCTTACATTACCAACTGAAGCTAACAGACGTCAGTCACAATTCTGTCCATCAAAAGGAGAGATTGGCACAAGTTAGTGTTCATGAGATATGCCTAGTTTTCAGATCACATTAAGAGGAGCTCAGATGGAAAGCACATTTTACCATTTTTGTCATGCAGACCTGCCAAAAAAAAAAAAAAAAAAAAAACATACGAACATACACCTGGCATTCAAATGGCAACCACATTCATACAAACTTTATTTTAAAGTACAACAAATTTGGAAGCATTCTGTTAGTAGTCCACCAGACTCTTGAAAAGCCAGCTAATACAATATTAGCTGGTATGCAGTGCTTGCTGGAACAAATGGCTGTTGACACAAAAAACTTTGCAGTACTGAGATAGCATGTGTATTAGCCACTTGTGGATTAGTGTGAAGTTCAAAGAAAAAGAAGCTGAAAGCTGGGGGGGGGGGGGAGAAGTGGAGTTTGTCAGTTAAGTAAGCAGACCCTCTTGTACAGTAAACCATAGGGGTATTTTGAACAAAATATGGTGGGAGCCATTTCTTAAACCTATTTTGCCCCATTATAAGTTGAGCCTCCCCCACTACTACTTCAGGAAAATCCCTTCTCTTTCAAAGTTTATAACAGCCCGGATGATACCCATGATGCTCTGCTCTGGGTTTGGGGCTTTAGAGTGAATACGCACAGCTGGAAGAGAAGCACAAAATCCATACTGAGGAGACTACCTGCCAAAGAATAATTCTTGCAGACGCACACTGTAGTGAGAAACATTGGGGCAGTTTTTATGCAGTGTCCAGAGCTGGGCTCCCTGTCCTAACAGTCGACTGTGCTGCAAAAAATGCATAATTTAAGCAGCAAGGCGTGACATCTTCTACAATGTGCTGGGATAATAGCATACCCTGGATGAGCTAAAGTACAATGCCAAAGGCTGAGTACTTCCATCACCCAAAAGTGTTGTCCCACACAATGCACACAGTGGCGTGCCTTACAGCGATTATGAAATGGATGATTTGGCACCAGAACATAAATAATTTCTTTAAAAAACAAACATTTTTATTCAAATACCTAAAAAAGTAAAGACAAAAAAAGTCCTACTCAGACACTGCAGTGGGTGCCCTGGATTTGGCAGGCTGTGGCACTTTTGTAATCTGAAGGTTAGCATCATTAGTGGGCACAGCCAGTAGTACGAGAGCCCCAGAAGGGCGTATACAGAAGTCCATACGGGTCAGTAGAGTTGTAAGCTATAGTCAGCTTGGCAGCAGCCAGGACACGAGAGGAAAAAAATTAAGTGAGTTGTGAGTGTATGGGGTAGTTTGATGTGCTGCGCTAACAGCACTGCCAGGAGACTCAAAGTTGAAGGTTTGATCAATTACGGAGGTGCACATTCGTAAATAAAATGTGGCTCACGTACAGGCAATGGTGGTGTTCTGTTGCAGTGGTTGTGGAGGGGTGTTGGAACGAAGTAGGTTTGTTAAAATGATACTTATTACTGCAGTGTTTTGGGGGTTTTTTTGTTAAAGAAATGGACATTGTACACAAAACTGTCCAATGACAGGCAGCCAACACATGCTATCTCAGTTTTGACAATGTATTAATACCAGAGTGACTGGACAGGGTAAAAGGGTCAATATCTTTTTACAGTGTGGTTTTTCAGGGATACCAGCGCAAGATTCTATAGTCCTTAGCCAATCACCTTTAAGGATTTCTCTATTCATTTCATAGTCTGGCATTACCAGTCTGCATTGTTTCTTTGTGCACCACCGCCTTTGTGATCTTTCTTGCAGTGGGTTCTCTGCCTGTGCACCTTGGATGCTCTGGTGCATCTCTTCTGTGTTTTGCCACCAGTGCAATACATTAGAAGTGCAAGACACACACACACTGAATATTATTAGAACAGCACAGGCATAACCTCTTGGGAACTTGTCAACCTTCCTCCCAAAGAGACAATATTGGATTGCTGCAGCTTAACATTAGAGACAAGAGATTAACAGATAATTAAACTGACAAACTTACACCCATCCCCACAGTGGAAGACCTGTCAACCTGGCCACAGCATTTTGCACCAGCTGCAGGCAACATAGACCCCCCCAAAAAAAAAATACCACTGGACATGCAGTAAGATGCTGGCATCAGATACAACAGCACACCTGGTGTCCCGATCCAGACCCAAGCCGATGTCCTACAATGATGTCCAGAGCGGTGTGAGAACCTAGTCTCTGCCATATGTGGGCCAATCCTACCTGGCCAGAAATGTCTTCCATCTCAGGCCATGCCCTACCAGGGTGGGAGTTAAGATGAAGGAAGAAAACTGGTAGAAACAGCAATGGTACTCAGGCGAATTATGCCACCACATTCTCCGCACCCAGCAGCTACACCCAGATCTCTGGGACCCCCACCAGGTCAGAAAAGCTCTACTACTGGATGGCCAGCCAGCCCCATCCATAAGAGTACGTAAAACACAGTATACAAGGAGACAAGCAGCAGGTACCTGGGAGCCAGAAGTGTCTGTTCCAGAAGGCATGGGATCAAGGGACTGTAATGGGCTGGAGAGTCTGATCCACTAAGTAACAGACAATGAGAGCAGAAAAAAAGCCACTGGTCCATCTTTCAATCTGCCCACGGTTCCCCTATCTAACCCCTGGATCTACTGTCCATACAGAGTTCCAGCCCTCCCTATCCACCTCCTCAATCCCCTCCCTGTTACTGTCACCCTGAGTACCACTTACACCCTTCATTCTGTCCCAACCGTGCTCGAAACCATTAATGGTTTTGGCTTCCACCACCTCAGTAGGAAAACTGTTCTACAGTTCCACCACCCTTTCTGTAAAATGATACTTTCTCATATCCCTCTTGAACCTCCCTCGTAGATTCCACTCTTGCCCTCATGACTTTAAATGGTTACTCGTGCTAAACAAGGAAGAGAAAAACACACACACACATATATCTATCTATCTATCTATCTATCTATCTATGTCTTCTGTTAGCACCCTTTGCAAACTGTGTGAGAGGCCTATCGGCACCATGCAATTCTGCTTAAAGTTGGACCAGCATAACATTCGGTGGTGATTTGCATATGCAGCCCATGATGCTTTGCATTGTGGGGGCATGTGTGATTTTGTATTTTCTTGAAACTTGGCTTCCCAGCCAAATGCCCTTTGGGGTAACCCTTGCCTCAGTGTTTGTGCACAGAGGTTCTTTGTCTTTTAAATAGTTTTTTATTTTAATGGGTTCACCACAATATATCCAAGGCACACTGCCTTAAGGGTAGCTGGTCCATTCCACTGGGGTGTCAAACAGACGAGGCATACTGATGATTCCTGGTAGGACGAAACACGTGTTTATGGCTTCTGTTAGCACCTTTGCAAATTGTGAGAGGCCTTCGCACCATGCAATTCTGCTTAAAGTTGACCAGTACAAGCACATTCTGTGGTGATTTGCATATGCAGCCCATGATGCTTTGCATTGTGGGGGCATGTGTGATTTTGTATTTTCTTGAAACTTGGCTCCCCAGACAAATGCCCTTTGGGGTAACCCTTGCCTCAGTGTTTGCGCACAGAGGTTCTTTGTCATATATATATATATATTATACACACACACACACACACACACACATGTATATCTGTACACACATATAAACATAGATATGTTAATGGGGCCTCCGAGGGGCAGAAAGGTTTAAAGCAAGGATCTGCAGGGTATTAGATATAGGATAAAGTATGGGGTGCAGCGTGTTACGAACATTTAACGCACACCAGAGTTGTTGGATGGCACAAAAACCCCAAGGGTGAAACCAGAGGGGTTTAAGATAGCCATCCAACGATGTGTGTGTGTGTGTGTGTGTGTGTGTTAAATTCCAGTGAAACACACTGACCCACCCCCCATACTTTGTTATATATAATTGAAGGATTCCGTTTTTTCTGGTAGGTTTGAAATTAAAAAACACGAGTCTTATCTCGTGGGGAGTAAATGGTTTAATGAGGAACAGATAACTGCAGGTTTAATATGCAACTCTAATTATTTAAGTATTTAACAAGAAAACTGCAGAAAAAATAGCTGTTGTGATCGTTGCTATCCTTTTTCATGTTGCGACTGTTTTCAAGTGCTGGCGTCATTTGACCTGCAGGGGAAAGGGAGAGTGGTTAGGGAGCGTGGTAATAGTTTTGTGTTTCCATTTCGTCCGCAGTTTGAAATGTGCTCAAAATTTTTTTTTTCTTTATTTTATTTCAGTTATTGAGAGTACCGGAGACTGTTCTTTATGGAGCGAATGGCAGTGAGGATGTCAGTTGCTGTGCTGACTGATTTGTGTTAGAAAACGGACAGTGTGAGGCTTGTGTTGAGTTTTTCTTTCCGTCTCGAGCGCAATAACATTGGAAGAAGCCGCACGAATGCCGTAACAGTATTTAACACATTTTTTTCCATTGAAAGAAACAGAACCTGGTAATTATATAGTTGGTATATCATAGCAAAACACTACGCAAAACTGGGTAAGGCTAACCATTTTCAGAAATGTTTAGCAGTAGACTGCTAACCATTTTTTGAGTGAGTCCAAGACATAGTACACAATAAAAAAAAATTTTTCTTCATTTTGCTAAACAA